>VWZP01008083.1:86495-203517 GCA_013396995.1 Dicaeum eximium | reverse complement strand
GGCGGGTTGCTTGTGGGGACATTGAGAGACACAAGAGAACTTTTCTTTTCTCTTGTGGAGAAGCTTTTCCATAACATGAACAAGAGGGACTCCTCTCCCTGAGAGAGAATTGAGAAAAGACTATTTCAAAAATGATGGACTGATTGGGATTGTTGAGTGTTATTTCTTTACATTGACAAATGGGAAGGAAATGTTTGTGGAGGGAGGAGAAGGGTCTGAAGGGTTTCGGTTTTTTTTTTCCTTTTCTTTTTTTTCTTTTAGTTACTGTTAATAAACTGCCTTTCTCTTGAAGTTTTGAGCCTGCTTTGCTTTTCTCCTAGTTGATCCTATTTTACAGCAGGAGAGTGCTTTGGTGATTAACCAGCACGAGAAAATCCACCACATTTAGTGGTGCATTGGCTGGGAAAAATTCAAATTGATTCAAATTGGGGAAATTCAGAATTGGCGAACGAAAACCACTACATGAATTGGTGTTTCCGCCCGGTTTCGAACTGAAACTGGCACAACCAGTTAGTCTCATCTGCTTTGCATCAAGAGATATTGCTACTGACAGAAAAAGGAAATAAAAGTTAGGTGGGAATAACCAAAAACAACACTGAACAAAGCAAGTATGACACTTCAGATCATAAATCAAGCAGTAAGTATGAGCCTATTTCTATGACTTTTACCAAAGAAACAACATTTTCCCCTTGTTGAATAACCCCTGGATGACATTTTGCAACCTATTGGTGCCAAAGCTCTCACAAGGGAGGGCCGATATGCGCTGACCTCAGTACAGGCTTGACAGGCTGCGGGAGCTCTTCAGCTGTCAAAGGAGCTCGCTCTGCAGGCTCTTTGTAAAGTGCCAGATGGTGGTCTTGCTACAACCTCATTTGTTAACATAAAACAGAAAGCTGATGAACCTTTTGTTAAGTTTCTAGGTAAGTTAAAAGCCACCCTAGGTAAGCAAATAGAAGATGCCACTGTGCAAGAAATATTACTGAAGCAGTTAGCAGTGGAGAATGCAAACACCGACTGTCAAAAGGTCTTACAGCCCCAGCAAGCCCCCAGTGTCATAGAAATGCTTCAGGCTTGTCAGGGACTTGGCACTGCTGGTCATAGCAACACTTTGCTTTTGGAGGCTCTCGCTACAAGGAGTGTTTGTTCTGGATTGAGTGTTTGTTTTTCATGCAGGAAGCCAGGTCACATGAGATGTGAATGCCCCTGGAGCAAAAGAGGTTCTGGGAACTCAGGCATATTGTGTACATTGCCGGATGGGACAGCACCATGTGAAACAATGCTGGTCTAGATTTAATAAAGAAGGGCGGCTGTGAAGGGTGTCGCTTTGAGCCAGATCTTGTGAGCTCAGAGCGATCCCTTCATACCCGGGATACCCCAGCTACCCAGATGGCTTCAAAATGAGCAGGATGGCTCTTGTAGTAATGTTTGAAACAGAAAAAAGGTTTAATAAGAAACAAAATAACAAACTTTTTACAGAGAAAAGCTGTGCTAGGGCAAGAGGTCTTTGCACCTGCTAAGCACCCCACAAAAGCGATCAAATCTTTTGTTCTGTCCTTTTTCTACCTAATGGCTTAGGCGGGACTTTTTGGCCGTGGTCCAATTGAACAGCCCCAGGTTTGAGGTGAAGGACAAAGGGTCCTATGAGGTGTCCCTAGTACTGAATTAGGAGAGAAGTTTCTGGAGTTTTTGCCTTTTTTAGGAGACAAAGAGTACCTGGAAATTCTATTGTAATTTGGTCACCCTGTCAACAAGAAGCACACTGCTACACGGCCGCTCCCAGCTACATCTATGGGCCCTCCAGGAAGCCACAGCAGAGTGCAGGAGGGGGCTGCGCATGGATAGCAAACCAAGCCCTGATGCACCCATCCCCGCAAACCCCTTGTGAGCCCAGGCAGCACCGCCATGCACCTGGCCTCTGCCATCACCATAACTCTTAAGTAAAGCAATGTGCACTGTTTGTCTTCAGATGTCCAAGGACTACTGTGCTGGGAGTGCAGTGCACTTGTGATTGGTTGAGCGTCAACCACAAAGCAGAGATTTTTTTGTTCTGCCTGAATTTATAGATGGAGATTTTACTCAGGAGATTCAGATAATGGTTTGGATCCCTGCACCCCCATGTCAAATTTCTGAAAGGTAATGAATTGCTCAACTTGTTTATTTCCACGTTAACCCCCCTTGTAGTTTTCCACATGTTAGAGGTAACACTGGCTTTGATTTCACTAGGCAGTCACAGATCTTCTGGGCAGAATCACTTTCTCATAGACCACTCAGTCATAGACCCACTCTCAAATGTGCTCTTTGGCATCGAAACAAGAAGCTACAAATTGCTGGTATACTTCATTGTGGCGCTGATTGTACTGTTACAACTTTCTCACTGTGGCCAAGTCATTGGCCCCTGACTCAAGCTGCTAAAGGTCTAGCTGGGGTTAGAGGCCTCTCTATTCCAAAGCAGTGTCAATTCTGTCACAATAGAAGGCCCTGAAGGTCACACTGCCACTGTGAAACCTTACATACTATAACTCCCTGTTTCTTTGGGGGGATGAGACTGCCTTAGCCAATGAGGTCTCATGTTGGGAACAAATTCATCATGAGGACCACTGCTGAGCAGCATGTCCTGGTCCTCACCTGAACAACAGATCGTCCTGTGTGGTTGAACCAGGAGCCCTTATTTCAAGAAAAGCTGCAGCATTTGCACTAGCTTGTACAAGAACAGCTGCAAGCTGGCCATATCATTCCCACAACCAGCCCATGGAAGTCTCCTGGTTTTTTTATTCAGAAAAAGAGTGGAATATGGTGATTGCTGCATGATCTTGGAAAAAACAATAATGTTATTGTACCTATGGGAACCCTACAGCCAGAGACACTGTCTCCTGAAATGTTGCCGCAATCCTGGACCCTGATAGTGATTGATTTAAAAGATTGGGTTTTTTACTGTACCACTTTGTGAATCTGATGCCCCCCAATTTGCATTTTTTGTGCGTTCTATTAAAGCTGCTGAGCCCTATCAAACTGTTCAGTCTTTGCAGCTGCAGTTGATATCTCAAGTGTCCACCCTCAATGATTTGCAAAAGCTCTCAGGAACAAGTAATTCCTTGTTCAAGGAACAAGCGGGAGTTCGGTCTTTATTGGGTATTATAACTAAACAACTCTATGGTATCCCTGTCAATTTTTATCTTAATTTTATTGAAACAAACTAGTTTATGATTCTTCTAAACTAGTAGAATTAGCAGCTGTGGTTAGGGCTTTTGAAAAATTTCAGGATGTGTAGTTATAATATTTTATGAGTTTTTTGGGTGCAAACTTGCTGAATTTTTCCTTCCATGGGAAAGCTCACTTCTCAGCACATTTTTGCTAAACATATCTCTGAGCTGTGTGTTTTTCAAGGAGAAGTGGTGTTTGGCTGCCCTGTCTCCCATATGGGGGATGGGAGCCCTCTTTCTTTCTTGACCAATGAGGTGGACAATTGTTATCTTTGAATTCTAAGCATTCTGGCACTTCTTGTACTGAGCATGATGAAGAAAGCATGTTAGCTCAGTACCTGGGCACCTATCACCCAAAATCCTTCTGATCAATGGAGTCATTTTAATAAATCATATCAGCCTTCTGATATTGTAGTCAAAGAGTCCTAATTCACGGTCAGGAGGCAACAGTAATTGGTGGCCCCGAGCACTGACCAGGACACCAGCAACAATAAGGATGAGTTTAGGATTGTTACTGACTCTGCTTATGTTGCAGGTATTGTGACAAGAATAGAAGAAGCTTATATCAAAGAAATAACTAACCCATTGCTCTTTTCTTTATTGCTACATTTACGTTTTCCAGTGCAATTGTGTGCAAAATGGTATTGTATCTCACATGTATGTTCTCATACTAGTCTTCCTGGCCCCATCTGTGAAAGTAATGCCCATGCAGACCAGTTAGCTGGGGCAACTGTTGTGCCAGATGTTTTTTCTCAGGCACATCTGTCACACAGGTCTTTTCACCAGAGTGCAGCAGTTCTTTGAAAACAATTTCAACTTACACACGAGCAAGCACAGCAAATTGTGCAAGCCTGTGCCAACTGTCAACAGGTAGCACCCTTGCCTGCCCTCAGAGTTAATCCTCAGGGACTTCAAACTCCAGAATGACAGACTGATGTTTTACATATCCTTGAATTTGGTAAGTTAAAATACCTTCATGTTACAATTAAGAACTTTTTGACATGTATTTTTGCTGCTGCACATAAAAGTGAATGTGCAAAAGATGTCCAGCATCGTTTTTTGTCCACTTTTGCGGCCCTTGGAGTACCTGTATCCATAAAGACTGATAATGGGCCGGCCTGTGCATCCAAACGGATAGCTGACTTTTTTCAGTTGTGGGTATGCACTGTGTCACAGTTATTCCACATTCCTGTACAGGTCAAGCCATTGCTGAATGGGCCCATAGCATTCTCAAGTCCATGTTGTTAGAACAAAAAAGGAGTGCAGGAATGGGATATACCTCCCACGAAAGAATGGAGAAAGCCCTGCATGTTCTTAATTTTTTAAATCACATTCAGAACAACAAATCCCCATCCAATGACATTTTGGTGAATCACTTTAGATTCATTTAGAAAAAGCTCATTTAGAAAAGGCTAAGGTACTAGTTAGGAATCTTGAATGTGAAAAATGGGAAGGCCCCTTTCTGTTGATAACCTGGGGGCAAGGATATGCCTGTGTTTCCACAGATTCCAGTCCAAGATGGGTATCTGCAGAAGCACATGGCAGCACAGAGAGGCTTGTGTTCACCTGACCCTGGGGGGAGGAGTTGTCACGTGGCAGACCCCTTTGGGAGAGGAGCCTGCCAGAAGCTGACAGATGGATGAACAGCACATGATCACCCCACAGAAGGACATTTAGAAAGCCTGTTGCTGACGTGGCAACATGGGATAGGTCACGTAGTGAGAATTACCATGTGAGGATATACTGTGCCTTGAAAAAGTATAAAAGGTATAAAAAAAGCTAGTTTCTTTTAAATAATCAATTTGGATTCCCTGGCAGTCTGGGTCCATGTCACAGTCACTCACAAAAACACATGGAACACACAAGAAAAATTAGAAGTCAGTGAAAACTGCAGGACCATAATCCCCTTGGTTTCACAGAGACACAGTGGGTTAGTCCACACAATTAGGGTTGTGTCATGGATGGATACAGGTTGTTTAGGAAGGTAGGCAGAGAGGGCAAGTTGCAAGTCAAAGAGGAGTAGGATCACAGAGAATTCTGCCTTGGGATGGGTGATAAGACATTTGAGAGGTGATGGATCAGGATTAGAGGTCAGATCAATGTGAGTGATGCCATGGTGGCTGTTTGCTACAAACTGCCTGTTATGCTCTGATTAGTGAGAAATGCCTCTGCCTGAAGTAAGGTGCAAATGAGAACATATGCCAAAGTCAATAATATAGATTTTATTTAACAGTAAATGTGAGGTAGAGAGATTGAAAGAATTTAGAAGAGCTGGGGGAGGGAAGGAAGAGACAGAGAGAGGGGGAGAGATCAAGCAAAAGATAGTCACCACCTGTGGATCCGGTGGCTTCCTGTTGGTCCTTTTTCTCCTAGGGTTTCTTAATAGTGAGGGTCCCAGAGTCTTCCTTCTGAGGTTACTACCTTTATACAGTCCAAGTTCTGGTTATCCACAGGGCAGTCGCAGATGCATTTCCCATAAGTTGGGGGTGATATGCATGAGTTCCTTCCTTTCCCGCAGCTTGCCACAGTGGGAATTTTTTCCAGATATAGGAAGCAGGATGTGGTAAACCAGGTCTCACCTTACCAGTCTTGGAATTAGCTCCTTCCTGTTGCAATTTCTAATCTCAAGTTCCCACTGTCATGGTTGATCTTGTGGCAAGTTCCTTCTGTGGCTTTGACAGTGTTTTGAGACATGCAACTATGCCTTTTACATCCTTATCCTGCCTGTTCAGAGGGAAGCAGCAGATGAGGTCTCTTCAGACACCAAGAAGAAACTACATATGTGCAGGCTTTTTACCTCATAGGTGATTTGAATGACCCTGACGTCTGCTGGAGGAGCAACACAAAAAGGAACAAGGAATTTGTGAGGTTTTGGGAGCACATTGATAAGAACTTCCAGTCAAAGGAAACTAACAACTTCATGACAGAGCAGTTAGCAAGGGAAGATGCACAGCTGGGCTTCATGCTTACAATAAAAGGAAGGGCTTTTTGGGGCTGTGAAGGTCAAAGGCAGCCATGGTGGCAATTACCACGAGGTGTAGGAATGCAAGATCCTGAAAGTAGGGAGCAAGGCTAAAAGCAAGATCATATGCCTGGACTTTGTGAGACCACTTTGGCCTCTTTCATGATCTGCTTGAAAAAGCCTCATCAAATAAAGCCCTAGAGGGAATAGGAGCCGAAGAAAACTGCATTATATTCTGGGATCATTTCTTTCAAGCTCAAGAATTGTCCATTCCAAAATGTAGGAAATGCAAAAATGCTAGGAGGCCTACATGTATGAAGAACAAGCTCCTGGCAACTTTAATAGGTGAGAAGGAAGCATACAGAGTATGGAAAGCAGGGATAGCAATCTATGATACAATGCCCAAGTATGCAAAGACACAGTTAAGAAAGCCAAGCTTCACCTGGAATTGAATCTGGTAAGGGAGGTCAAAGGCAAAGGAAAAACTTGCATAAACACTTGGGTAACAAAAAGACTAGGGAAAATGTGAACCCACTGATGAATGAGGCCTGTGAGCTGGTGATGGAGGCATGGAAAAGGCTGAGGCATTGAATTACTTCTTCACATCAGCCTTTTCTAGCTGGATCACCCTTCAAAAATCCCAGGCCAGAGGGAAAATCTGGAGCAAGGAAAATGTACTATTTGTGGAAGACAATCATGTCAGGAAATACTTAAGAACACTAGGTGCACCTGCTTTAACATGGGGTGGACTAGATGGTGCCATGCTCAGTATATAAAGCTGGGGGAAGAATATGAAAGGGGGCAGACATTTGGAGTGGTGATGTTTGTCTTCCTGAATCATTGTTACCTGTGATGGAGCCCTGCTCTTCTGGAGGTGGCAGAGCACCCGCTTGCCTGTAGAAAGCAGTAAATTAATTCCTTGTTCTGTTTTGTATGAATGCGTAGCTTTTGTTTTATCTATTAAACTACCGTTATCTCACATTTACCCTTCCAGTTTTCTTTCCCATCCCCCCAGGGAGAATGTGAATGAATGGCTGTGTTGGGCTTAGTTGTCTTACCAGGTTAAACCATGACACCTCCCTATTTAAAGCACCATCACTGCTGGCACTTAGGATGTCCCACTGCATTCTGTATTTACAAGTGACACATGTGCACCCCCTCCCCCACATGCCTCTGACAACCAGTATTGAGACAGAAATGAAAACTGAATTGGCTCCTTACCAAGACCATTTTACAATTTCTTCAGACATCACAATGCATCCTTAGCTGCAAGAGGAAATTTTGTTGCCGTAAGCATGTCTTGATCTCTCTATAGAGAACATCTGTAAATCAGAAGATTTTCTGATCTCCAAAGGCAGGCAGTTTCATCCTACCTCCACATTCTGTGGGTTCCTGACCATCAGGCTGAAGTAATGAAGTAATGAGTAAATGAAATGGTTCAGGGCTTTTCGCAATTAAAAAGATAAACAGACAAACACAACAAGAAGAAACAAACAAACAAAACCACACAAAAAACCCTCAAACATTAAACCAGAAGGAAAAGAGAATAAGTGGTGAAATAGGAAATAACCTCTCTCCTAATTTTAGGGATAACCACATATATGCCTTTAACATCTCCAGTGATGCAACAAACTTGAAAAAGAACAAGTCTGAAGTGCTCTGCTAATATTTCCCTTTTAATCAACAGATTTTGGACAGAATTATTGCAATCTGTTCTGTTTGTCAATATTCCTGTCATTTTTTATCAGCAAATTGTTGTCTAACATATCAAAACAAGTAAAATATGTGCAAGAGAAACTGTAAATGGTGGGGGAGGGTGGGGGATAATTTTTTATTCATGCAGTTTCAATATTAACAATGTAGCAATGTAGGCATAAAAGTGATAGCATGAATTAATGGAAGTAGAAATGTAGCCAAGAACAAAGAGTGCACCAAAAAACAGTTAATGTAGCTGGAAACATACTGTTCTATCATGAAAGTTATTACAGTATTTGCTTTTTGCTAGCCCCTTAAAATACCTTTTTTATCCTTTTCACCCTCAGAAGATGGCATTCAAAAAAATTCAGCCAGGTGATGTGCAAAATTATTTTTAAATGTTTGGCTGATATGAAGATTAAGAAAGCAGACTCTAGTGTGGAATCAAAATCTTTAATGTCAGTAGTTATATGTACATGCTCCATTTTTTAAGAATGAAATCTAGATTAAAATATGTTTGACCTCAGATAAAACTCTTGGACTAAGAATTATGGATCATTAATAAGCCAGACTTATACTTGCAAGTGTTATTTATAAAATACTTAACTCTTATTTACATAGTACATACATGTCCTGGGAGATGTAATTAATGATAAATTCAACTTTCACTATCTGGATGATTCAGTTTTTTACTTTTACCCTCTTATCATCCTCAAACATGCTTTTAAATAAATAAACAGGGGTCAACCTGTAATTTCTGAGTAAATTTTAAATAAGACTGTGAAGCTGCAAGCCAGGGTGAATGTGTAAATTGCTCTTCCAGCTTCCCCCCCAAAAAAATGGAAAAGTGGAGATTCTATATTTTCTATTCATTAAAAGTTTTGTATCTTTTCAAATGTTTCTTTTCAAATGTTTCTTTTCATCTTTTCAAATGTACTTATTAAAGTCATTTATAACAACCTAAACACATACTGTTGATAATTGCAAATATTTTTTTCATTAATTTCATGGATCAAATATATTGCTAAGTCTAATTAGGTGAAGCCATATCAGCTTTGATAGTTGTGGTCCAGTAAATATGATTGCATTTGCTACTGCTGGGGGAAGGTGTTGGGCAGTTTCAGATCCCAGGGGGTGGCTGAGAAATCTATTGCCTGACCAAGGCTGAGATGATGCACAGCAAAATGGAACTTCACTTCTGAACCTATAAGAGGTGAAATCTTATTTACTCATTATTGTTATACAAGGGATTTAAGTGCCTGATATTTTCTAGTCTTCTCCAGGGTGGGATCTGGAGTGGCCAGATCAAGAAGTGTCCTATGGGAGTCTCATGAGGTTTAACACAACTAAATCCAAGGTGCTGCACCTGAATCAGGGCAACCCCCAATATCAGTCCAAGCTGGGGAATGAACAGACCCACAGTAGCTTTACAAGAAGGACTTGGGGGTGCTGTGAGTGAGAGGGTGGACATGCTCCAGCCTTGTGTCCTGGGGGCCCAGAACCCCCCATGTGCTGGGCTGCATCCACAGCCCCGTGGGCAGCAGGGCAGGGACGGGATTCTGCCCCTCTGCCCCGCTCTGCTGAGACCCCACCTGCAGGGCTGCATCAGCTCTGGGCTTCCAGCACAGGAAGGACAGGGACCTGCTGGAGCCAGGCCAGAGGGGCACCAAGGTGATCAGAGGGCTAGAACATTTCTGCTATGAAGAAAGGCTGAGAAAATTTGGATTGTTCAGCCTAGAAAAGAGAAGGTTTTGGGGTGACCTAATTGTGTCCTTCCAGTACATGAAGAAAGTGCAAATTTTACAAGGGCCTGGAGCAACAGGACAATGGGGAATGGCTTCTGTTGGAGTCCAGGGCACAGAGAATGTTTCTCTGCCTGTCTTGAGATGCCCTGATCCTCAGCAGAACACTGCTTTTAACCTTTGTCCCTGGAGAAAGCTTCCAAGACTTTGGGATGAATTAGAATTTACAAGTGTGTGAATTAGTGGTAGATAGTAATATAGTTTATCACAGGGTGAAAAATTTAGAGTTTGGGGATTTTAGTATGGAAGTAAATAGAAGACAAGATGGAGGATTTTGTGCATTGTGTTATTTTTCATCTACTCCATTTTCTGCAGTGTTGGTGGCACAAAATAATTGGTAAGAGAAAGCCACTGTAGGTGTTGCGTGAACAAATAACTAGTTATTGGTAGAAAGGTAGAAACAAAGTACGTTTTAAGAGTTAATTGGGTGAAATAGCTTTAAAAGACCTGGAATCTGTGTGCCTTGTGACTTTGGGTGCCTTGCTTCTTGTACACTAAGTCTGGTGTGCAGACGGCATACTGGACTTCTGATAAGAGAAAAATAAGCAATAGCCTGAAGACTGAAAAAACAAGAGTTCCAACTGCCTCTCATTCCTGGCACAGAACCCACAAGGGGAGCCTCCCACAGAGGGCCCACAGGGCGGGTTCCACATGCCGTGGTCAGTACCTCAAAATCCGACAGGCTTCAAACTGAAAGACAGCAGGTTTTGATTAGACATTAGGAAAAAAATCTTCCTTGTGAGGGTTGTGGGGCACTGTTAGAGGTTTCCTAGAAGCTGTAGCTGCCCCATCCCTGGAAGTGTTCAAGGCTAGGCTGGATGGGGCTCTGAGCAACCTGTCTAGTGGAAGTTACCTCTGCCCATGGCATGGGGGTTAGAATATGATCATTCTCAAGGTCCTTACCAATCCAGGCCATTCTATGGTTATATGATAGTAGTTTTAAAGTCTGTTTTTTCAGAATATCTGTCAGTTAAAACTTCCATAGTGATTAGTGAAACTGTTAAATCCCTGTCATGCCATGCTCTTTTAAGGGCTTTGATCTACTGCTTTTACATAACACATTGAACATAAATAAGCTGCTACTTAATGTATACCAACAGTACTACCTCACTTAAAATTCCACATGATAGTCTCTACTTTTGACACCACCTATCCATCACATCAGTTATGTTGGGTAATGTTTACATTACATTGTGTAAATTGGCTTACTGTGAAATACTTTTAAATTAATTTCTTTCTCACTCTCACCTTTATTTGTATTTTTCAATTTTCTTGAAAGTATGTAACCTAAAGCTGACAAGTTTAACTCAATTTATGAAACAGTCAAACTAAATTCCCACTTTCACATAGATTTTTCGGGGTTTTGATTTTTTTTTTTTTCACAACACATTTACTAGTTATGAATGTTAATAGGATAAAGTAATATTGAGAAATCTAATGTGTATACAAATATAAAATTTATTTTCAGCAGAAAAACATCTACCTTTATCCATGAAAATACTTCAGGGGAACACTGCTCCTATCTCACATGGAAATATATTTGTTTATTAAAACAACCATATTAATTAACTAAATATCCTCATTATCAGGCTTCTGTGAAAAGTTGTAAAGTTATTTAAATTTTAAAATATCCTGTCAAAAAAAAAAGGGGGTTGGAAAAGGTATTGATTTGTAAGAAGAAGAATATAAGAACCACTTGATAAATTAACCCCTTTGGATTGGTAGTCATATCCATAACTGCTCTTATCTGATGAGACTTTCTAAAGCAAAATTCCTGAAGATTCTCTATGAGGATAGATTTACTGAGTTATGTCAGTAAAAATGCAGTTAGAATCTGAAATAATACAAAAAAAATTAGGTTTACTTGAAATTTGCACCAATTGACATGTTTACTAATACATAGTATGTCAAACAGGCAACTTTTCCTAACACTTTTCTAAATCAAGGAGCTAAAGCTATCTTATTATTATAAATCTAACTTCTGTGTATTTCTTTTTGACTGTTTGCAATACTTCCACTTGCTGTTAAGTAAGACAAAGCCCTGCAATACTTTATGTTAAAATATGGATACAGAATAGGTAAAAATTTGGGAATTTGATGAATTAGATCTGCTCTTGCAGATATGCACAGACAGACTGACACACAGATTCATATCTTTGTCCTGCAGCTCAGCTTTGTGGAATTTTTTAGCACTGATGTGCTGTGAAATCTACTCCTAGGAGACACCCTTAGCACATCAGTAAAACACACCATCTCACAAAGAGTTACAAAATCAGAATCCAATCTACCCAGAATACTTGAGAATTATTCTTATGAGGTGATTTTTTTGTGAGATATGAAAAGAAAGTAACTTGTGCAGCAGGTGCTTGTCTCCACTTTCTTCTCGAATTTGGCCTTCTCATCTTTACCACTCATAACATTCATCAAGAGGCCTCCTGGCCTCCAATGAACAACAATGATTTGTTGTTCTCCCCAGACAACAGTTAGGGTGCCGAGGAAATAGATAATCCTTTAGTGAAAGGAATGGCAGTGTTAGTAAATAGGCCAAAGTGTTACAGTGAAAAGAAGCCAAAAGTTGAGTTTTACAAATTTCCTCAGGCTGTAGATCTGAAGATTTTCTGATCTGCATCCTACCATGGATAGGGACAACTTTAACTAGATCAGGTTGTTCAGGTTGTTCAAAGCTCCATCCAGCCTGACCTTAAACACTTCCTGGGATGAGGCATCCACAACTTCTCTGGGTAGCCTGTTCCAGTGCCTCATTACCCTCAGCCTAAAAAATTTCTCCCTAATTTTTTAATCTTAATTTATCCTCTTACTACTTTGGAAACGTTGACCCTTATCACTACAGTCCTGGTAAAAAGTCTCTTTCATTCTTTCTTATAATCCCTGCTTTAAATAGTGAATTGCCACAATAAGGTCTCCCCAGATCCTCTTCTTCTCCAGTCTAAATAAATCTAACTTTCCCAGCATTCTTTCATAGGAGACATGTTCCTGCACTCTGACTCTGTTTTGTATCCGTCTTCTCAACCCACTGTAATATGACTAGGTCTTCTTTCTTGTGCTGGGGATCCAGAGCTAGACTCCAGGTGGGGTCTTATGAGAGCAGAGAGGGAGAATCACCTGCCTCAACCTGCTGGCCAAATATTTTTTTATGCAGGTCAGGATACAGATGACTTTCTGAGATTCAAGTACATATTGCCAGTTCTTGTCCATTTTTTAAACCACAGGAAATTCCAAGTCTTCCTGTGCAGGGCTGCTCTCAATCTATTCATCACACAGCCTAAGTTACTATTGGGTATTGCCCTGATCCTGAAGCAGCACCTTGCACTTTTCCTTGTTAAACTTCATGAGTTTTGCACGAGCCCACTTCTCAAGCCTCTCCAGGTCCCACCAGATGCCATCCCTTCCCTCCAGCACATCAGTCACACCACACAGCTTGAGGTCATCAGCAAACTTGCTAAGGGTGCCTCAATCCCACTATATCACCACTGAAAATATTAACTAGTATAGATCCCACCCTTGAGGGATTCCACTTGTTACTGGTTTCCCCTTAGATATTGAAGTATTGACACAGTTTGGATGGGGCAATCCAGCCAATTCCTAATCCATCTGAGAGCTCATGTGTCAAACTCATATTATTTCCAATGCAGTATCAAGAATGTTGTGTGGGACTGTGTCCAAGGCCTTACAGAAGTCAAGAGAGTTGACAACTACAGCTCTTGTCTTGTCCTTTCCATTGTAGAGGGCCACAAGATCAGTCAGGCACAATTTGACCTTGTTGAAGCCATGTTGTCTCTGTCTAATCATCTCCCTGTCTTCCATATGCTTGGACATGTGTTCCAGGAGGATCTGTTCCATGATTTTAAAGACACTGAAGTGTGGCTGGCTGGTCAGTACTACCTACCCTAGGATTAATACCAATACCTGCAAGTACATTAATACTAATACCTGCAAATATTTCAAAAGAAGAGAACATTATGACAATATAATTAAGATTTGAAGTGAAGGATCTCCTCTGAGTCATTGCAAATCACAAGGCCAGCAGCGACTTTACAAGCTCAACCACTCTTTCTATGTCTATACCATCCTGATTAACAAGAACATCTGTCTTTGACAACAGAAAAGCCTCTTCTAGGTCTGCTGGTTTTTGTACCTGTTCCAATCTGTCATTACTGCATTTAGTGCTTGCTGGAAAGGTTTAAATTCCTGTCTTTCCCATCCAAACCTCAGGATCATTCTGGGAGAAGGGGAGAAGGGGACTGACATATAGCTCTTCACTCTTTATTTTATATCCTAGGCTATCTTGTTTATATTATCATGTTTTCCTACTTTTCTGTTGCCTTGATGAACTCAGCGAAAGGCAGTTGTTTTTAATGAGAAAATGACTCGACTCAAAACCCTCTGCTGTGTGCTTTAATAATTGTAGTGCAAAATGTATACATACAAGATATTCAACCCATATCTTGAAGATAAATAAACCCTCACAAAGGCAATAATTGAGGTCTATCAATTCTAATGCCAGGTAGGTTAGGTAATGTCAATGAAATAGGATAACGGAACTTTAAAACTTAGTTTTGAAAGGTACTGATGAAGGATTTTACTCCTTACAGCCTTTGGTTAGAGTCCTGGTTGCTCAACAGCTCATGTTCTCTGGCTCTAAAAGAATGGCAACAAGAAAATGAATTAGGGTTTTCTTTATGTTTTAGAGACAGGTAATGGATTACTACAACTTGGAAAGATGTGTCAGGACTAGACAGTCCACCTAAACCTAGGCAATTTTAGAGAAAAAAAAATCCCAAATTTGCTGCTCTAGCAGCAAATAAAACATTTTAACTTAAACAATTTCACTAATCAATATTTAATCTGCACTCACAGCATTTTTTTTTAGTTAGAAACTAAAAAGGTGAAAAGGTGGAATGTTCTGTAGTCAAAGAAGGAGCATCAGCTTTGTTACTTTGTGTGTAATTTGACACCAAAAAAATTCCACTTTCATGTTTCTAATATTGACAAAATAAGGCAATCCATCTTGTCTCTGCATTACTTCTTGCTTTCTAAACATGAGTCTTATTTTGTCAGGCAATTTTTTTTTTTTAAATTTCAGCTGACCCTACTGACCGTGTCCTAGAGCAGAATCCTCCTTTCAATGACTTTTTTTGTCCTGGTGTGTCTCAGATATTCAGAAACACTTGCTTGTCTCAGCCACACTTTATTCACTGTATGGCCACAAAAATACATATAGGTGTCATATGACAATTAGTACAGAAAGACCTGTCCGTGCTGCAGGATTAAAGCACAGCAAACTGCAGATAGCCAGCCCTACTTAAAATAAGGCACTTTATAAAGGTTGTAGTTTGTGTATGGAGGTAGAATGCTTTCCATTGAGCACATGTTTTTCTTGCTGTTTTAAGAGACCTAAATTACATGAAAAGGGGAAAGAGGCATTTTTTCAATCAGCAAATGGTTGCAAATTGAACCTTGTAATTAGAAATTAGTATTTCACTGATTACTTATAGTGCTTGTGCACTATATTGATATTGGAGACAGTTTTGTGGTTCAGAGTCTGCATATAGATATTGAGCCCATATAAAAACTAGAGCTATGAGCACCATTTTTAAAATTTATTTACACATTTATGCATTTTTTTACAGAATAAAATAATTTGCCTTTATTTGGCTTGACCAAGAAACTGCTATTACTATATTGTTTCAATAAAATATACATATGCACCGAATAGAACTTTTCCTTGCAGGTGAATATACTAGAAAATATTTTTCTCATGTTCAGCTGGCACAGCCCACTTACAAATGAGGAACTGAAGTTTATAGCTTCTTACAGCTATAAACTGTAGGTGTATTAATAAAGGTGTATTAAGGAACATGAAAAATGCACAGTATGCATTGCTGCTACCTATTTATAATTTAAGCTTTTGCCTGTTGTCTCATCTGAGAGCTATTAGTGCAATTTAAATCTATCACTCAAGGACTTCATTTTGGGATTAACTATAAGAAAGGTTGTCTAAAACGAATGCTGAAAAGAGAATTCAACCCTGATGTGACGCCCTGCAAAACCAAGAAAAGAATTCACAATGTAATATAAAGATCAGAGTATGTATACACATGTAACTCTTACAGTAGAATAGTGATGCCAACATGTAGAAATACCTACATTTTTAAGTTATTTAATACAACAGAAGAGAATATTTTTGGAGGGAATGCTTAGACCTGAAGCTTTCCATCTGTGTTTTGGAATATTCCATGTTTGTTCATGGAAAAAGATTGTTGTTGACAACATTAGCTTTTTTTTAGTAATCTTTAGACATTACAGAAAGTTATTGCATTTGTACAATTTTTGAACAAAGTGAAACATGTTTCTTGTTATTAGGATTGTGGATTTTAAACATAAAGACTCTACTTTCTCTTAGATCTGCACTGATGATTTTACGATAAGAGACATTACCTCTGATAGCCATTTTTATACCACATTTGGCAAACACTTCATATTTGGGTTCTTTCTTTAAAATATGTTTTTAAAGTTTTAAGCATCAGTATTAAGAATATTGAATTTTACATTTAAAAAAAAGGTAAATATTCGGTGGAACATTCAGTCATATACAAAATTTAAGACACATGGATTTATGAAAGATGACAACTAGTTTTGACATATTTACTGGCTTCTACATTTCTTAACATTAAGGTTTGCCATTCTCATCCCATTTCCATTTTTTAAAAAATTTTAATTTGTGTAGACCTTGATGTAGAGTTTTCTGGAGCAGAGCTGACTATGCTTTTTAAAACAGTCTTAATGGTTATACATAACAAATTCAGAGGTCACTGTAAGATCAGAATCACAGATGCAACCTCAAGAAGAGTAACGAATATTACAGAACACATTTTAATATCTTGTTAATATTAATATAAATAATAATATAGCTTAGGATGAGATAGCTGAGCATTTTATACACTTGGAATCACCAATGGAAAAGAATTCTGAGCAGAAAAGCAACTCAATCTAATTGCATTCATGGAGTAGAATCTGTACATAGCTCAAATTTGTCTAAGCTGCACTCTTGTTATATAGTCACTGAACAAGTAATTATACTATCTATTATTATAATTAATTTGTCCTGTGAAGACATCTGAAAATAACTAATAAGACTGTGGAAAAATATACTTTAAAAACACTTGTATGGTACATCAAGAGAAAGAAATTTTTAATCCATATACAATAATTCTGCCTTCACTCTTTTGGTACAGGGAAGGTTGTAATCCTGTTAGCAGGGTCCCAGAAAAAATTTCTAAGAAGGACACTTTTAGCTGTTTCTAAACAAATTAACTGTTGAGATTTGGTTCATATTTGATGGTTTTGATAAAGAACTGTCAGTCTCATCAGTTTTATTGCTGCAAATCACAATTAATTTTTATTGGGCTGATCTTAGAAGGCATTTGAGACATTTTAGATCCAGTCTTCATCCTGGCTGTGATACATACATTTTTATTTTCAAGTATGTATTCCTACTGCTGAGGAAGCCTACAGGGTTCAATTTGAATCAACAATAGGAATAAAATCTACTTTTTACTCTCATACTTTTCAGTGCTTCTGCTTTTATGCTACTTGAGTTCTTTCCCTGTAACCAGTGAAACCAGGACTTTGTGAGATCATTATTTTCCCACAAAAATAATAGTGTGTCATTTCCCTATAAAATCAACCTCATTCTTACAGCCAACTTTTCAAATATGCACACTTGGCTATTAAAATTATTTTAGATCCTTTCAAAAGACAAGGTGAAAATTTCAAGATTGCTTTACCAACAAAATTTTTATTTGTGACTTTTATTTTTCCAGACGAAATTTGCATATCAGTAAAAAGCCTCACAAACTTTTACTTCCAACAGACAATATTAAGACATAGTCGTAATATTTTCAAATTAATTATAATTGCTAATCATTAGGGTATATCAAAGTCCTATTCTTTCAACTATATCTTACCCATCTCTCTGTATTAACTGCATGGAATATGCTCAAGGACTGCAATATGCAAAGGCACAGAACATGAAAAATAATGCTAAAGGAACCCTGCCAAATACTGCTGTAGTAGGTGGTGCTGAAATGCCACGGATTTCTACCAATGCTTAAAATCTTCTATTAATTTTGTTACATGGTGCAATAACACTACCATTTACCAAGATGAGAGCTAGTGTGTGCACAATTTATCTTCCAATAGTTGTAATAAAATAGGCACATATGTCTTCATTCAAAGTACTTATATCTCATACATATGCCAAATGATTACAATAATATATATCACTGATGGGCTTCACATAAATAGAAATTTAGCTACAACTGTCCTGTATCATTAGCCATAAAAACTTCAGGAACACTGAAGGGCAGTGTGAGATACCAATGGGCAAGCAACACAGCACTGTACCTTCAGGGGACAATTTCAGCAAATCATTATCACCTTTGCTTTCCTTAACTCACTCAAGCAAAGACCAACAATCATCTTAGTTTCGCTTTATTGACAAGCATTATAATCCAGGATAAAAGAACTTAGTTCATTCTAACACAATACACCTAATGTGTGTGCTAGACTGATTGTGAGCTTATGAAGTTTCTTCCTAGTGTATCAATGCCACTCATTTGCACCAGCAGCAAGTTTTACCTCAGAAGTTCAAGATAAACCTCCTAAAAAATGGCCTGCAATTTGCTCTGTTATGAGCTCACTTGGATCTTATTGTTACCTTTATATGGCCTGTTACTGGTATGCAATAAGAAAACATGAAGAATTCATATATCATCTATCAAGTGAGAAAAAACTGCACACTGAAAAAGAGGATGGAGATTTTATTCCACTTGATATGTAATATTTTAATGATATTCTAGTGGCATTATTCAGGTATGTCCATTTGTGAGCTGGAGTGTCCCAAAAGCCAAAGAAACTTTACTATTTCATTTGGTCTGACATGTCAAAACAGTTACACATATATAAGACAATTAAAAATTTATTTATGATAAATATTTCATTAAAATTCTGGGCATGTATCTTGTAATCACATCAAACAGTCAGCTTTTGGACCACACAATACAAGCAATATTACTTTTGGTACAGAGTTGTGTTGGACCTTTCAGTAATTACTTGATTTGGAACTCTTTCCTGCATTAGCTGTTGCAGGAACATCAATAAACTGATAGTTGGTGCTTGATTAGGGATTTATTCATTTGGAAATTATTCAAGTCAGGGTTGAGAAAGGAAATCAAGATCTCATTTAGAAGTCTGACAAGAAAAAGAGTGGACAAACTACACATCAATGAGAAACAGGCAAATAAAAGTGGAGAATCTTGACCTTAAATTACAATGAATAATCCTGCTCTGAATTTTGCAGATTGAAAATCTCTAACTTTCTAATTTTGTATGAACATTAAAATTTAGTTCGTGGTTGATGGTGGTCATTAGATGTTTCTATGTATTTTTTTCTACCTGCACCTGCATCATTTTCATGCAAAGCCTACACCTACTGTACAATGTAATTCTCTTAAGTCAAAATGCTATGAAGACCCACTCCTATAATTCTTAGAAAAATATCAACATATCTGACAAGATACTGTTGCTGTAGTGACCCTCTTTCAAATATGCACTTTCCAATTTGTAAGTAGGAAAATAGTTTACTCTCAGAATGAATGTTGTAACAAGACATATTAGTTTGTGGCAAGGACGATGAGCTGGTGATAGCAGCATCTTGTCGCTTCATGGATGGCAGTGTCCATCACCACAGTGTGAGAAGGGACTTTCTCCTCAAAGTTATGGAGTTTGGAAACTTGTCAAGCAGACACCTATTCCTTAGTGGCGTGTGGATTACATGACTTCTTAAGGCCACATTTCCACTATTTCCACTCATTTGTGTATGATTTTTAACATGGGCCAAGACCTTTGAACTTGAGTGACTTACTGAACATGACAAACTGGAAAGGCAGGGTGGGATCAGGGCTTGTCTCATGGACAGTGCCTCTGATACCTTTTAGATCGCTACCTCGGCTCCTGGTGTGATTGTCTGGGGTGAGGCGAGGTCATCGCAGCCTCGCAGGAGGTTGAAAAGGGGTGTGAGGTCCTCAGTTGTGATCCCCAGCAGTGAACGAACCCAGCTAATGCTCCCACATCGCTGATGTAGGTCCCTCAGAGTGCTGGGGTTGTCCTTGATGGTGAGCTGCTGGAGTATGATGGTCCTTCTGCTGATCCAGAGTCCTAGGTAGGTCCATGGACAGGTGCACTGAACCTTCTCGGTAGCAATTTCAAATCCTGCTCCTTTGATGGCTTGAATACTCTTTTTGAGAACAGTCTCCAAATAATAGTCAGTCTCAGTGCATGTTAAAATATCATCCATATAGTGAAAAATTATGTCATCGAGAAACTTTTCTCAAATGGACAAGAGAATGCAAGCAACAAACATTTGACAGTGAGCTGGGGAATTTTTCATCCACTGAGGAAGAGCTTTCCAGTGATATCTTTTGAGAGGGGCTTGTCTATTAATTGATGGTACAGAAAATGCAAATCTTGGGGCATCTCTGGGATGGAGAGGGATGCTAAAAAAGCAATCTCTGATATCAATGACTGCCAATTTCCAATCTCAGGGGAGCATTGAGGGTGAGGTTAGGCCGGGCTGCAGGGGGTCTATGTCCTCAATGACTTCATTGATCTTCCTGAGGTCTTGCAGGAGCCTCCACTTGTCTTTGCCTGTTTTATGAATGACAAAGACAGGGGTGTTCCAAGGGCTAATGGATGGTGGATTCAAGTGCCTTTAACTTTACATCTGAGAGGGGCCACTGATCAATCCACACTGGTTCATCAGCTTTCCAAGTGAGCGGTGTGGTTGGGCGCTCTACAGTGGCCCTGGCTAGAAATCCTGCAGTGGTGAGGGGATTTCTAGCCTTGCTTCCCATTGGGGCAATAGGTCCCTGCCCCATAAGGTGATAGGTGCTCTTACTACAAAAGGTCTTACTGTGGCTATTGACCCTCAGGTCCTTGAATAAGGATTGTTCATTTGCTTCACATAGAGGTGGCAGCTCCTCCAATCCCAGAGATGGCTCCATTGGCTGGCACTAGTTCCCAGCCCTGTGGCCACTCAAAGCAGGCAATGATGGACACGTCTGCTCTGGTATCTGCCACATCTGGAAGATAAACTTTGTCCCCTTTGTTAAATAAGCTACACTCTATAATAGATCTGAGTTGGCCCACAATCTCTGCCCAAAGAGCTGTAGGGTTTTCTGGCAAAATGTCAGTCCAGTTGGGTATGAGGAAAGCTTGGGCAATAGGTGTGCCCTTAGTCAAAAGCCAAGGTGGGTCTACACAGAGGACAGTTACAGTAATTTCATCATTTGGTCCCACAGTTCGGACTTCTGGAAGTACTTGCAAACTGCCTGGTCCATTAATGGAGTCCCCTATGATTAAAATGTCCCTTGGTCCATCAGAAGGTCCAAATGTACCAGCTGGAATTCGATAGACCACCTCATCCTCAAACTGGACGGAAAGAGAGCTTACCAGCATGTGTTGTGTCCCTGCCTGAACATATTGGTAGATCTCGGAGAGTTGAAGCTCCTTCTTGTCGTCACAGCGGGTCTCTCGGTGCTCTGACTTTCCGGGATGGTGGGGAAAAGGGGACAGAATGGCTCGGTATTTGGTGTTGTCACGCAGGGATGCCCTGCACTTCACTGGAAGTTTCCCTGGTGCTGCTGTTGAGTGAGCTGATGCTGGATCTGCTGGTGATATTGAAGCTGGGGACAGTGTTTAAAATGTTCTTTACAGTCTAAGCATTCAGAGGAGGGACAACCAGTGGAAGCTTATCTCTCCATAAAGTCCTTACCACATTCCACCTTGAGGTGACCTAGTTCATTACACTTATAGCACCGCATATTTTGATTATTTTGTGCCACAAAGGCTTCAGCTACTCCTTTGCTGACTGCCATGGCTACTACATGTTCTGTGGTTGTGAGACAGCTACAGGCTTCCACCATTTGCTGAATGGTGGGTTCAGGGTCTGGAGGGAGTGCTCGTATAATTTTTTTGCATTCCTCGTTCATGTTGGACACTGCTAGTTTACTGAGCAGCTCTTCTCTAGCCCTTGGGCAATCAGCCTGATTATCAGTAGTGTCTTTTAGTCTATCTATGAATTTGATAAATGTCTCATCAGTGCTCTGACAAATTTCAGCAAAACTTTGTTGTGGGGTGGTACCATCAGGTGTTTGGAATAAAGCATTCTGGGCAGCATTTTTAATGTCCTCTAAAACACCTGGGTGTAGATTTAGGGCTTGCTCCTGTGGATTTTTAAATTGTCCTTCCCTACTCAGGTGCACTACGGTAAAATAAGCTCAGCCATCCTCAGTTTGATAATTTTTTACTAATGCTTTTAGTTGTATTTTCCAAATAGATTCCCACAGAAGAAGCTCTGGAGGTAATAGGAGGAGGGATGTAACATGCTGAAGATCATGGGGGATGAGCACATGAGCTGAGAAAGTTACTTGTAAGAGATTTTTTTAAATAATTTAAATAAAAATAATGAGAGTGGGGAAACATTTCTAAAAGTAGTATAGATTTCTTCAAGCTAAACTATATATACAACAAAATTTTGGTGAAAAGTAAAGCAAAGATCATAATTAAACCCTGAAGAACCCTGTTTTCCCTTATCTCATGAATTTCTGACAAGAAAGAAGATAGATCTCTTGCTCAATTTCAATAATTTGAAAGTTTGATGGCTACAGTTAATATCACAAAAGGCAAATTCAGATTTAAAATTACACCGGTTAACATGAGCATTTATTTTAAAATGGAATGAGCTTTTGTTCTTGTGCAATAACCACAGAAGTAACCTGAAAACCAGTTAAAGCTGAAGTCAGTTCCTGATCTAGCCCTGATCTAATCCATCTGCCTAATTTAATCTTAAATTCCCCAAAATGAAGTCCTCTCAAACCATAACAAACAGGCTTATCTATGACAAACACAGTCTTAACGCACCTGTGGTCTCATTGGGCACATAAAGAAAAAAAGACTCTCACATCACCTTAGACTTCTGTAGCAGACTGTGCAAATTCAAGTAGTACTCAGGAAATAGGAATGAAAATTAAAAGTCTTCCACATTTCTGTAAATTCCACTGCACTGGTTTAGGATACTTGAGATACTGGGATCCAGAGTTATTTTCTACAACTCATCTCTTAAAAATACTCAATTAATCCATAAGTAAAACTACATATAATTAAAATTTATATTTTCTTTGTCTATATTGCCATATGATGATCTAAAATTAAGATAAAATATGGTGTTATGAATGTACAGATTTACATTATTCAACTTCATAAATATAACATGACAGCTACATTGTATAAGGCAGAATATCCAGTCTCATGAATTTTAGAGCTGTCAGTTACTGAAGAAAAGAGAAAGAAACACTTTGACATAACAAAATACCTCTAATTCCCATAATTTTATTTAGAATATGCATACACAGTATGTTTGGAAGTTACTAATTAGAACACATTCTGCAACATAAAAGGTTATATTTAAAACAGTGAGTACAGGCTTTCTTCACAGCAGAATTGTTCATTTTCTATTATTGGTATGCGGGTAAGTTAATACATTATTGAAAAATATATCTGGTCTGATTTTCATTCCATAAATAATTAAATGTCTTGATTCAAAATTTCATCATTTATCTATAAACTGCAGTTGACATGTTTTTTATGTAATGTAAACTCCTATACAGCTTACTTGTTAATATTGCTTTAATTTCCAAATATCAAGAAGGAAAGAAACTTCCTACAGTTTTCAACCATGCATTGTTGGCATTTCCCTGTGCAACTCTGCAAATTTCCTGAAGTTCCTTATAATCCTTTGTCAGATTAGTGCCTTAGGAATTTCGCTTGGGCTGAAGAGCACAGAGATATTGCTACAGAGGCCACTGGGATTACAAAAACTTCCATTTCTGTGATTTTCAAATCAGAAAATCACAGAACAGTAGAATTTTGTATCTTGAGTTTAAAAATCACGAGGCTAAGGATTCTCCTCAGAATATGGAAATGGGCTTCAGAGCTTACAGATACAGTAAGGTCAACAGAATGATCAATTGATAAAGTTTTGTCAAAACATTTTCTAGTTTTGATTCTTCTTTCAAAATTAAAATAAAATATCAAAAAAAGACAATAATTACCTATAAGTGGATGAGGTCACTAGCATAACTCTTACCCTATCCGTCACTTACATGTCCATGAGCAATATGGCAAAACAATAATGTCAACAGAAATTAATCTGGTTTCTGATTCTAACCCCACATTACTATACACACNAAAAAAAAAATAAAAAAAAAAAAAAAAAAAAAAAAAAAAAAAAGTTAAAAAGCCCTAATACCTTAGGGGAAAAAGATATGTTAAGCAATATAAAAAATGTATGTGCTTTTGTTACAATAATTACAAGGAGCTGGGTATTTTTCATTGTTAGGAAGCATGTAATCAATATGCACTAAACTTAATTTTAGGACTGTGAACTTTGATGAAAATTTAATTGGAATTGCACTTTGTAGGTTTTGGCTCCCTGTCCTGGTACTCAATCCTGAGGAAGAGAGACAGGATGGAGCATCTTATATAAATGTGATGTCTAATGTTCTAGAGAACATGTTCTTTCTTTCTTTCTTTCTTTCTTTCTTTCTTTCTTTCTTTCTTTCTTTCTTTCTTTCTTTCTTTCTTTCTTTCTTTCTTTCTTTCTTTCTTTCTTTCTTTCTTTCTTTCTTTCTTTCTTTCTTTCTTTTCTTTTTTCTTTTTTTTCTTTCTTTCTTTCTTTCTTTCTTTCTTTCTTTCTTTCTTTCTTTCTTTCTTTCTTCTCTCTTTCTCTCTTTCTCTCTTTCTTTCTGTCTTTTCTCTTTTGTTGAAAATCTACAAGCTAGAAATACGTTGAAAATTTGTAGGGTATTGCTGAAAAAGGTAGGTTTTACTTTAAAAAAAAAAAAAAAACAACAAAACAGACCCAACACCCATGAACAATTCCCCCTTTACTTCCACCCACCCCAAAAACACCCCCAAAACAAAAATAAGCAAACCTAACCAAAAAGAAGCCCAGTAATATTTGTTACTGAATGACTGAATTGTAAAAAGTAGTAGATAGACCCTAAATTAACAGAAAAGATCTTGTCTTCTTGAAATCTCTTTGTGGTAAAATACTGTTTTTCCAGGCGATTTCAATTAACAAAGCAATCTGCTATCTCTATCTTGTCCCTCCCTGGCCTCTTGGACTCTTCTTGGCAGTAAAGTGAAAATACACCACAGTTTTCTGGCACTCAATATGCCTCTGAAAATACTTACACCAAGAAATGGAAATTGGTGTATTTATAATTAAAATGTTGAAATATTCTGGTTTTGTTCACAGAACTGTAAAATGGAGACAATTCTCCCAAGGCAAACAGCAAAACAGGACTGTAAGACCAAAATGAGGGACATGTTCATACTGTTAACACTGACTTTTTTTTTTTTAATGTCATTGTCTAGCATGTCTTCCATCACAATGTAGCAGGTAAATGATGCCTTTTAAAGCTTCTTAATGCTCTCAAAATGAAAGACCCAATGAACCAAAGTTGGCAAATACCCAAATGAGGTTTAATTTTTCTAATGAAAATATAATGGTTTCTGTGAGGCAGTATACAGCATTCTAAAGAAGTAGATGTCTCCATAAAACAATATTTGAAAACACTTTTGAAATGTACTTTACCATACAAACTCAGCTAGTTGCTTTGAATATTTCCAGCTTTAACTGCTATGAAAATTCAAGTCTCATTTGAAGGGACTATGATCTAATTGAACTTAAGAAAATTTAATTTTGTCAATATTGCCAGACTGTACATATTTAGATGACTGCATAACTGAACAGATTTAAAACAACCTTTTGTTTAAAAGCATATCTTTTAAAACAATAAAACACTTGATGGTATCACTGAAATAAGCTGTGGGAAGATAAAGAGAAAGTAAAAGAGAAACACAACAGACTTTGAAGATGTATGCAAACTGAAGAGAAATAATTCTGATAATTATTTTTATTTTAACTTACCCAAATATTAAGACTTCAAAGACGAAGAGAGAAAAGAGATTTCTTAATATTGATCAGCAGCTACAAAACAAAGAATAGTCATCTATAAAACTTTCCTGATAAGAAATATCCAGTAGTCATTAACTGAGACATAAAATATAATTAAATTTTAAATGAAGTCTGGGGAGAGGACCATACTGTCTCCAATCTTAATGTCATAGGGAGAAAGGGAAAATAAGCTCCTGTTGTACAAATTCTCTTATTAGTTCTGCTAGGCATTTACCAGGAGAAATCTTTTTGAGTTATATATGCAATAAATTTCTCTGAACCAAAATTACTGTGTTTAGGTGGGCAGAAAAACACAAGGTCATGCAACCTCAAGGATTTCTTGTACTTGACACAGATAAAATTCTTGAATTCAACACAGAGAGGCAAATCATTTGTTCTACTTCTACAGCTGCCCGTACTACCTCTAGTGATGTTCTATGATAACAATTCTCTGTTATTCACAAAGTGTGTTAAAATCAACAAATATAGCTAGAACTATCATTATCAATAGCATGAATACAAAGAAATATTCTTGTTGAGATTTAAACATACACCTATGAATATAGGTCTACGAAGGTAGACCTACACTCTCAAACAATTAGCAAATATTAAAGAAAACTTTCAAAGAGCATTGTTCATTCAGCCAGTCTTCTCACAATAAATTCTAACAGCTAATGCTGAAACTGAAGAATTTTTGGTTTTGTGGTTCTAGAAGACCTATTGCATAAGAGGATGATAAAACATATCTAAGCACCCTTCCAAAACACTTGGCACTTTGGAATTTTCCTGGCTTCATAGAAATCCACAGAAAGTCCACAATTAACTCCTGAAACGGAGCTCAAATTGTGTTTATAACTACTCTGGCTGCAACAGTTTCTAATGTGTTTTTTGATAAAATGTTGTCTGAAATGGCTTGTGTTGCACACCTCTGGGGAAGATATGTTTTGCTATTGTTGAGAGGTGCCATGAGACGAGCACCAAATCTGTCCTTGCATGCTCAGATTTCTATCTGTGACAGTAAATGTTGCTGTGAAAACTCACTATATCAGCTTGTGCTGACAATCAGTTTTCTGACCAACCCAGCCCTTTCCTGAGTGTGGGAAGCAGAACTTCTGAGCTTTCTGTGTTACCTCCCCAGGTAGTCTGCCCTCCACATATCTGCTCTCCCCTGTGTGTGACACATTAGCCTTCTAAATTCTTATTTTGACATATAGGACCAGGAGTGCTGGCACACCTGGCCTATGTGCCCTTCATGGAGCACTGCCACAATATACAATCCCTTCACATCTTTGGGATATTATATAGATGTATTCCCCCATGGATACAGCCCTAGCAGCATTCAGCCTGAAGTTCAACAGAGGCAAGGCAAGCAACTTGCTGGAAATGCATCCTAAATTCAGCTCAGTTTTGTAGTACAAACTTCTAAAGGGACACATGCAAACAGTAAAGTTTGAATGAGTCAGTAAAATTAATGATATGCATTATCTTATCTGAGGTTGTGTACAAAACATGCGTTATGACTATTAAAAATAAAATGCTAATAAACATGCATAATAAAAATGCAGCTATTGGTCTGATTTAAACATAGAACATAAAGAAATATTTATCTAATAAATTATTTATGCAACCATTCAAATTTTTGTGGCATTTCTTCAATATATTTTAGTAGTCCCAAGTTGCAAAAGCGAAACTTCAGCTCAATATTGATTTTCAGCTGATAAGCTTATTTCAATCTTCAGTAAATTAAAACTGTAAATTGTGGCTACAGTTACATTGTGTGTTTTTCTTTCTGAAATACTATACAGAACTTTTCTATTCTAAAATAATAATCTTGTTTGAAAATATGGGAAAAAATGGAATTTCCAATGAATTCTCTTAAGAGTACTTAATTCTAAAGCACATTTTTCTTAATTTACTTGAAAACAATACCTAAATTTGTATTGATTAAACAGGTTTTGCTGGTTTTTTTCCAAATTTGCAGTCTACAGTTGTCTTTTCTCTGGTAAAGTTCTTGTTTTTTAAAAAAAGAAATTAATACAAATATATTTTCTACATGAGTAGGTAGCTGCAATTTGACTCTAAGGATTGTTATATATGCCAAACTGAAGGACAATGAAATTAGGCAACAATAAAAAAAATCCATAAAGAATTTTGAAGATAATTGGAGTCTTGCCTGAATGCAGACATGTACAGCAGACTTTGCTGTAGTGTCTCCCTATAATAAAAGTATATTTATTTAGCATGTTAGACCCTGAATAAAAATAAAAGATGAAAAATAGCATTTGTAAACATAAAATTTTAAAGTAAGTTAAGTTAAAGTAAGAAAAGTGGCGAGAAAAGTTAGTGACAAAAGGAGATGCTAAAATAAGGTGGTGCTTGTAGAACTGAGGCACTTCCGGAGATCAAGACCTGCTTTTCTGCATTGCAAGTCTCTATATCTCATAACAAACACAGAAATAAGTGTCCCTTCTCAACAACAGTTTGGAGGCAGGGAGATTATCAACTGGGAACACTAGATCAGACACATAACCCCAGATTATACTGACAAAAAATCAGGTGAAGCAAAGACACGATACTGAGATTCTCCTCCTGCTTCCAGTAGCAGAGCAGGAGCACTATTGCCATGCAATTCCTATCTGTCCTTCAGTGCTGTGCTGCCTCAGGTGGGACTGAGCACTCTTTCTGTCTCAGTAATACAACTGTTAATGAGTTACAGAATCTAGTTAATTATAGCTCAAGGAGATGAAGTCAATGGGTTACCAGAAGGGAAACTGGCCCTATAATTATTGTAATGATTTTGAAATGTTTGGAATTATAGGATTTTCTGGAAGTTGCTACAGCAATAGGAGGAAAGAGAATGAGGGTTTCCCAAAGTGGTCTTGATGACATTCCTGTATGATACCTAAAGTCTTGGTTTTAAAAAAAAAAAAAAAATAAAGAATATACTCACTTTAGCTCTCCATTCATGCTAAAAAAAACCACCACCAATAATTTTTATGTGAGTAATATATCTTGGAATGAACAGTATAATCACCTATAAAGCTCAAACATGAATTGGCATGAAAATGTAAATTATACTGCTTGTTACATTACTTAGATATGTACATTTGTTACAACAATCATTTAGCAGTTAATCATCTTGCCATGATTTTAATCTGTTGGTCGCTACAAGTTGAGATAATTTAGAAATGGATTTTCCCACTTTTTATTTGATTAAAGCACCTTTTTCCTTAGAAATTTAAACTTGAATGTACATGTTAGAAATATGCAAAAGTATTATGATGAAAATCAACCATAAATTATTACGTATCTATGCGCTGTATCTCCACTGCAATCGTCATTTGACAATCTTTGTTTTATTAATCTGTGTTTGATGAAGGTCTTTGGTTAATTGAGAATTACTAAGAATAGCTAAAGTAGGAGACCAAGCTATAAATGTTGTTTGGATTAACTTGATTTTTTTTCTGGACTTCTTTCTGTGATGTAAATTCTGACTTCAAATAAGCTGTTAAAAATCCCTTAGAACCGGTGTGTGAATTGACTGTAGGATACACTCTGAAAAAAAAGTAAGCATGGGATTGGAATTGTGAGATAAAGAGTGTGAGAGGAAGAGAGTGGGAAACAAGTAGAAAAGCACCAGTGATTAGAAAACCATAAATGCCACCAAAAAATGAGCTATTAAACATAGACTGAAACACATTGGAATAAAGGCTTTACTTATGAAGGAAAAAAAAAAGGCAATAGCAATAAGAGCAAATTTAAGACGAGAAAAGGACTTAATGAGAGCACAGGAGTTAGCATATCTTCAAATAAATATTATTAAATAAAACAAATTAAGATTTTGCTAATAACTCTTATTTTCATTTGAATGTACAAAATTGAGCTAGAACTTGTGTTTGGAGCTGACCTGCAAGCCATACATTTATTTTGTCATTGCTTGCACTTTGGTTCTCTAGTTGGCAATACTTCTTGTTATGTCTTAAGTTTTATGAAAGTTAAAAGAACTACAGTAACTATTGTGATCAAATTTTGTGCAATGAAAATTCTTCTGTACACCTTGTTTTATTTATAACAATTTATATTTTTTTGTGGGACACTTGCAACACTAGTTCATAATCTAAATTTGCTATAGGAGTCATCTTGTATTTGTAGAATTCTCTAGCCCTTCTTTTTTCTGACATTTTATGTTGTCCCTCAGCCAACCCCTCTCTGTTCCAGGTCACTTTAAAAACATGTTTGGCAACCAGATTTTCCAAAGTTACTCAAACCTTGAATTATTTGGATTTCATGCATAATTTTATTTTAAAACTCTCTCTTTAACCAAGAGCCATCCACATCTTCCCTGCAGTCACAAAGGGTTACCTCCATAGAGTTCCCTAGGAAAATACAATTGCAAGCATTGCCTGGATCAAGATCTGCTGTTACAAATTTATATGTGTTGTACTATTTATTGACTCACTATCTTTAAACATTTATGTACAGTTCCTCTGCTTGTTCCTTCAGACTCCAAACAATCCATGAAACTGCCCTTGACGGTGACAGCCTCATTGCGCCCCTTTTAGTCCCATCGTGCAGGAGGTTAACACTTCTCTCTGTGAGATTAGCAGTGCTTTTGGGGTTAAACAATGTAGCTGATTCACTTCCCTTTTAAAGCAGGATTTAAACATGTCTGTTGAATCTTGGTGGGTTTATTTTTAACAGAAAAAGAAGGAAAACATGAAAGACAGGGTAAGACACTCCTGGAGAAATGTAACTGCAAAAGATGTAGATATCTGCATTTTGAAAGAGAAGAACAGCTGATAGAAACATTCACAGTAAAAATCATGTGGAGACATTGTGATCTTGTCTCCTCTGTGCTTATTTCTTGGAAATGAAAGTTCTCTTCCAGATATTAATTTTGAATTTGGTTTGTTGTTTGGTTTTTTTGTTGGATTTTTTTTTCACTAAGAAATTGAGCAGTACTTATACTTTTCAGCTTTATATAGGAAATGGGATTTTCTTCAGTTTAAGGATGTGTTTTACTTACTTTTTCCATTAATTCAAATGTTTATCCTCACTCCTTTATTCTCCCAAAAGTGAAACAGGTTCTCAAAATGTCAAATGCTCAAGAAACTCCACTGGAGAACTAGTTGTTAATTTTGCCAGGAAAAGGCTTAGAAATGTTGGAATAGATGGCAAAATTGATGGGAGGATGGATGGATAGATGGAAGGACAGATAGAATTGTAAAATAGTCATATTTTCTTTAGCTTTGTAAAAGTTTAGACAAGCTGAATATATGACTATATGTATTGTCATCAGCGGGGCTTAATCAAGACTCTTTGACTCCAATATCAGAAGGCTTATATTATTTATTAAAATGACTCCATTGTTCAGAAGGATTTGGGCTATTTCTGCCCAGGTGCAGAGCTAGCTACTTACTTCTTCAAGCTCCATATCGAAAGTGCAAAAATACTTACAAATTCCATTGATAACAATTTTTCACATCATTGGATGACAGAGAGAAGAGAGAGGAAAGGCCTACATCTCCCATGTGGGAGACAGGGCAGCCAGACACCCATGTCCTTGAAACCACACACACAAAGATTTGTTTTTACAGAAATCTGTGCTTAGAAGAGAGCTTTCCCATGGAAGGAAAAGCTCACCAAATCTGCATCCAAGAAACTTATAAAATGTCCAGGTGACATATATGTTCCTCAGTTTTTTGGTTTTTGGTTTTTTGTTTTTTTTTATTTTTAGGTTGTTAGGGTTTTTCTAAATTATTTTCCTATATGTTAAAATTATTGTGCACATATTAAGCACATATAAGTAAATAGAAAGTAAGAGAGAGCTCTGACCTTGTATAGATGCAGAAACAAGGATGACTTTAGCAAAACAGGTGAAACAAGGGTTACATTTCTCACTGACTTCCACTGCAGACCTCTTGACTGAGGGCTGACACTGGGGCTAATATCCAAATGCTACCAAAGAGAACATTTGTTGATGACAATATAAAACATGCCTGTACTATTTCTGACGTTTATCTCCTCAATGGTGTCATTAGTTTGTAAGCTTCAGCTCCGGCACTCAGCAGTGCTATTATTTACAACAGCTGCTTTTGCTCTTGACTGATGAAATTAAAATGCACTTAAAAGCATTACAAAGAACGGTCTTGCACATTGTTCAGTAAGGATTGACATTGCTTAGAGAAACTAAATGGATTTGCCATATTTATTTAAGGGACTTCTTCTGCCAGAGACCTTCCTTCTACATTTCTCTACCTCTTCCTCATCTGGCATGTAGAATAGCAAATGGAGCTAAATTAGCTCACAGAACAAACTCACTGCTATGTCATTAATGCTTAAACTCCTATTAATTTTCAAGGTAGAAAGTTCAGCATGAAATTACTCAAAATAGGCTGTCAAAAATTTCATTTGCAAAAGCTGTTTTTTCATAATTCTGGCATACAGTAGTGTTATTGCTATTATTATATAAATAAATAAATATATTTTAAATGTTGCTTAGATGTTAGTATAAAGGTTGTTTTGGTTGCATGGTAGCACAGAAAAATATATATACATGTTTATAAATAGTAACTATTTGCAATGGAGACAGTATGTGAAATGCAGATAGTATTACCATGATGTTAAATAGGATCTGTATGAGTTCAGTCTCATTATCGTAACAATTTCAGAGAGAACAAGAATATTGATGAGACAAGATAAGTCTTCTGGTCCCTTATAGCTGAAATAGTGAAGATATTTCATCACTAAAATAGTGTCCCTAATTGTATCTCATTCCGTGAAAAATACTATTGTGTAACAGTTATAATTAAACATATTATAAAGTTTATTCTTGAAGCTAAGATGACCTCATTCATCGAAGTCATAACTCTGAATATTCTTAACAAGAAACAGCTTAAGACTTTTGTTCTCCACTCTGGTGAGACCCCACCTGCAGGGCTGCATCCAGCTCTGGCGTCCCAGCTCAGGAAGGACAAGGACCTGTTGGAGCCAGGCCAGAGGAGGCACCAAGGTGATCAGAGGGATGGAGCAGCTCTGCTATGAGGAAAGGCTGAGAGAACTGGGATTGCTCAGCCTGCAAAAGAGAAAACTTTGGTGCACCCTAACTGTGTCTTTCAGGTACCTGAAGGGAACCAACAAGAAAGATGGAGAGAAACTATTTATAAGGGCCTGAAACGATAGGGGGAATGGTTTCAAACTGAGAGTAGGTTTAGCTTAGATATTAGGAAGAAATTCTTCCCTGTGAGGGCAGTGAAGTACTGGAACAGTTTTCCAAGAGAAGTTGTGTCCGCCCCATCCCTGGAAGTGCTCAAGACCAGATTAGATGGAGTCCGGAGCAACCTGGTATAGTGGGAGGTGTCCCTGCCCATGGCAGGGGGTTTGGAATGAGATGATCTTTAAGGTCCCTTCTAATGGAAACCATTCTACCATAACTCATCACATTTCTACCAAACAATGGACAGACGAAACAAATACCATAAAAATCAAGGTATGTGTTTCAAGAATGTGAAACATCTCTTTTCAGGAAGAATATAAGAGGACTACCATCTTTTTAATTAAATATGCTATTACACATCAATGCAAGGATAGAAAGATGTCCACAAATAAGTAACAGCTTTATGCAGCGTAACCTTTATGCATTAAAGTCCTTAGAAGTATGGATCTACCATGACCGCTTTCAGGAAATATATTATTGATATCTGTTAGTGCTATAATACAGCATTTGGAGTTACATAGTTTCACAGAAAATTTATAGATAATTTTTAAAAAATATTTTGGAATGTCAATCCGTTATCAGGTAATTTCATTTATCTAAACCTTTCCCCTTGTAAATCAAGCTTTGCTAAGACAACATACAATTCTGTTGAAGGCAATTTGGATTTGATTTATTGCTTACCTTGTCTGTCTATTATATCTTCTTCACATTTCTTCCTATGTTCTCATGAACAAAATGGTCTGAGTTTCTCAGAGCAATATTTGGACAGTTCTAAAAACTTAAAGAGTCTATATAACAGTATCAGCTTTATTTTTGCACATCATCAGGAGTGGTGTTGATCCTTTAAGTAGCAAAAAAGAGCTGCACTGAAAATGCAACTTAAAAAATCCATGAAATTCAATCAGCTTATAGATCTGAATGTTCTTTCTTCTTCTTTTATGGTTTAAGAAACAGCACCTAAGCTTGTAAAATGCTGTAAATAGCTGATGTATAAAATCCAGCTTTGAAATAAAGACAGACTGAGAATAAATAAACTGCAAAAGTTTATTTAGAAAAGATGAATTTTTCGGTGTTATTGAAAAATATATTTGTATATATTATCTCAAGATACTAAAAGAATTTCAAAGGCTATTCATGTGGAAGACTTAAATGTATCTTATTTCATTACAGACTTTGAAATGTGACCACATCCTTTAGTATCAACACTTTGAATAAGCACAATATATACAGCAGCTTCTCAGTAAACTGACAGATATTTTTGAAGTATATTAAGTGAATATATTGTGAAGGGATGTTGTTCTATTTATCTTGATAAAAGGATTAAATTCACATGCCCTAAACTAAGGCATTTTATTTGATTTTTATTTGGTTACTTGTAGAAAAATAAGGTAAAATGTTCCTTTGATAAACATGGAAAGAGGGGTATGTGGCATTCAGTAGTTTTTCCAAAATGTATTTAGTACCAAATTGGACTAAATAATACTATTTTAAAAGACAGGTTTAGGTGTTTTGCTTGGGGTTTATTTTGCTTTGCTCAAGGAATGCCACATCCTAGATAGTTTGAGGAGCTTTATCTATAGCGTGCCTCACTTTTGTAGTAGTTGCACATCATGTCTACTTAATCTAATAGGAGAACTGGTGATATACAGACCTGTCAGCTACAAAGTTTACTACTATTTAACACCAAGGAGTAAGATGTCAAACAAACAATCAAAAATAATTTAACCATACTATCTTAGGTTACAATGTAAGATGTAACCAAAAGTATGCATTTTATCACCATTTCCATAAGCTGTTAAAACCTGGTGAGGCAGTGTTTATCTTGTCCATGACAAATCCTTGATAACTCTGGAGGATATCTTCTGTTACAATGGGCCACTGAATCTCACTGCATGGCTCATGAAGTTCTATCATCCCATTGTGAGATGCTCCACCCAGGGGGAGGAATCAAGCATTCTTACCTGGATAAAATCTGAGGCCTGGAACACCAGAAGCAGCCTTATCCACTGTATTGCCAGAGGACAAGAGCTACATAATCACCACTGGACCTTCAGAGGAAGACCAGACCCTTCTACAAGATCACTGTTTCAAAAGAACCAAATCTATAATTTCAATAGGAATTCAATTTAATCACCATTTAATCAGATTGCTGCCACCACCTTGCCTAACAAGGATGTATCCTGACTCTGTCATTTTAAGCCAGTGATTTCTGTCTATATTTTAATCTTCCCATTAAATTATAGTTCTGACTTGGAATTTCTCCTGGTTTGCTTTCAAACTAGTACACATACAAAGATGTAATAGCCAGAAAACAAGCAGCAAAAGGAAATTGGCAGCAAAGTTCTGCTCAGTTTCTGCAGTGGGAATCTAGAAGTCCTCTTAAGATGAGTGGAATTTCTCAATTTTATTTTGTCTAAGAACACATATTTTTTGCCATATTCTCAGAGACACTGAAGAGGTTTTTGGTGTTGGGGGTTTTTTTAAGTGGAAAAGAACAATTTTTCATATGGATAATTTTCACAGAAGTACTATCTTTAAAAGTTTCATTGGGAAACAGTTGCTGGAATTTCTCATTAAAAGGTCAAGTTGACATAACATTAAGGTACATATTTCGTTATTTGAATTGCCTGTTTCTTGACAGAATTATGTAGCTGCTGAAATGCTTACTATGATAGAGAGAGAGTGACATATTGAGCAAAGATATTAGTGATCTTCAAAGTGGCTGGAAAATGTAGCTGTATCTCATATTTTCAAACAGAGCTCAGATGTTTCTAGAGTAGAAAACTCTTTCCCTCAACTAAGAGACAATGGCGGGGTGGCTCAGGTAGGCACTAGGGATGCGAAGAATTGGCAGCATATCAGCTTAGCTGCACACGTGTCACAGCTCCATTAAGCTTTGTACCCTTCTTTAAGAAAGAAGGCTGGCCAACTGATTGCTGCCCCTCTGCCTTCACTAACCTTGTCAAGATACAAAAACCTTCTATAAATAACAACATTAAAGAGCAACTTGCACTTTCACCACAGTGCACATGAGGAAAAAGTTTAAAATATCGAGAAGACAGATGAATTGGAAAGATTGTTTCTTATTTTTTATATGAAGATCTAGAACCCTTCCTGCTGGAATAGGCAAGGCAAGTTCCCTTTTGCATCCCACCAAATGATGGCTAAATTTAATGCATGGACGAGGGTTGGATCACCTATCTGAAGAGAAATCTCAGCACCTTGCATATATAAGTCGCAAGACAATATGAAGAGTTGAATGGCAGAATTGTGGACTTTCTATAACTAATCAAGTTATAAACACCTTTGGGGGCGGGGGGGCTGGAAGTGATATAAATTCAGAAAAGAAAAGCAATCAAATATTATATCATATAGGAGCAGGTAATTTCAAAGCTACTTTCATTGGAACAAGCTAAGATCTTGTCCTAGGGTGACATTATGATGCTCGCATCCCCAATTGTCTGGTCTGTTTATGCTGAGTATTATATTCTCTGCCTTCAAGACTGGTTCTGAGAGTGAGGGTGTGTTGTTTTAAAAGAGTCTGGAGCCTGGAAAGCTGTTTGTTTCTCTGGGTTCTTGTGTTGGGTGCTGAATGAAGACTCCTTGACTCCAGTATCAGAAGGCTTATATGATTTATTAGAATGACTCCATTATTCAGAAGGTTTTAGGGCTAAGGTGCCCACGTTCAGAGTTACATGTTTCCTCCACCCTGGTCAGAGCAAGACTCCCCAGTGCTTACAAAGTCAGAGAGATTACAACCTCTACATCATTGGCTAGAAAGAGAAAACTACATCTCCTGTATCAGGAGACAGAGCAAAGGAATGCATCTGTTGTTCTTGAGTCCACACACAGAGAAGGTTTGCTTTTACAGAAATCTGCGGAGAAGTCAGTTTTTCCATGGAAGGAAAATGTCCAGCAAGTTTCCATATAAGAAACCTATAAAATGGCTGTGACAAGGGCGGGCAGAAGAAGCAGCACAGAGTTTGTTATCAGAGAGTGCACTCACTCCCCCACATGCTGCTGGGACTGTGCTGTCTGGGCACGGATGGAGCAGAACAGGGGCTCTCCTTCTGCTTTTTAGTTAGTGTAGCTACCTGAGGCAAAGAAGTTTTCCCTGGACTGTTTTTATTTCTGCTTTCTTGGAACCATTCGAACCTGCTCCGGACGGGGGACCCGGGGAAGCACCGAGAGCCTGCACTTTGCTGCCCACCGGGGCCCACTCTGGGCAGCCTTTCCCAGCGCCAGAGGGACTGATAACAGTGACCACCCACAGGAGAGACTTTCTGAATTTGTCATCTCTTCAGAGCAGTGAGGAATTTTGTTATCTGGTATTGCTCATTTTTGTGCTGGGGAGTGCCTTGACTGTTAAATAAACAGGTTTTTTCCACTTCTTTCTGCGGAAATTTTTCCCAAACTGGCTGGGGGAAGGGGCCACGTGGGTTTGCTTTTTGGGGGGGGCCCATTTCAGAGCTTTTATCCCAAATTTGCCCTAAACCAGGACAGATCTGTAAATATTTTTCCAAAATATTGCAATGAGTACTTAATTCTTTTGTCACAAATAAAAGACAAATTGTATGTCAGTTCATTGATCTCCCTTTCCCTATCTATGATATCTGATCTTATTGGAAGAATTTTTGTCAAATATTACTTAGACCTTGACTTTTTTTCTGCTGAATATGGACACAACCTCTGCCCATTCTCCTGTTTGTAGTTCCACTACTGTTTTCACTCAGTATTTTGACCCAACTAGAACCATGCAGGCACTGGTACTGCAGAAAACCATTAACCTGTGAACAGTTTCTGGAAGTCCCTCACCTGTCCTCTGGGTGTCTGTGTGAGTTCTTGTCCTAGTTTAGGGCAGATTTGGGAGAAAACTTCCAAAGGGGTTCCTCTAGAAAGCAAATTCAAAAGGCACCTCACCAAACTGGTTCAGGAAAAGATTTCTTTGGAGAAAACTGGAAAAAAACCCCTGTTTATTTAAAAGGCAAAGCATTTACCAGCACAGAAAATGAACAATATTAAACAATGAAACCTCTCACCACTCTAAAAGAGATGACAAACTCAGAGAGTCCCCTTCATGGGCTGTAGCTCGGCTCCCTCAGTCTGTTATCAGAGCCTCCAGCGCTGGAAATGCCACAGCCCAGGCCCGGCCTGGTGTGCCACAGGTGTGAGCTGNCTGGTGTGCCACAGGTGGGAGCTGCCGGTGCCCTTCTGGGTTTTCAGTCTAGAGCAGGTTTAAACAGTTCCAATAAGAAAAAAACCACAGTCCAAGGAACTTCTCTGCCTCAGCTAGCTAAAAACTAAATAAAAAAGCAAATGAAAGCTCTCTTCCGTCATCTGTCTGTGCTGCGGACAACAGTCCAGGAGCTGGAATGTGTAGGAGTGAGTGCAGTTTCTGAAAACAAACTGCATGCTTCTTCTCTCTCCACATTCACTCTCAGAACTGATCTTAAAGGTGCAAAACTTATTTCTGGACTAAACAGATGAATGGGCATATAATTCAGCATCATAAAGTCACCCCAGGGCAGTTCTGCAGATAAATGTCATAATGAGGATTAGTACCTGCCTTCTAAGACCAGGTCCTCTCAAATAAGGACTTACCTGCAAAACATCCTGCAAGAATTGTAAAGACATTTCTTTTATAGACGATTAAGAAAAGCTGTGTTGGGCCTCCATCTGTTTGCTCTGCCATCGCCTATTTATCACTGGAGGCATTTGCACTTAGACAAAAACTTCCTTCTAAAATAAGGATTTCGGTTGATTGAGACTTTAAAAATCTTTGCTTCTAAAACCATATGTAAATTTATGAAAAATATCTACTAAAAGAAAACTCAGAAATAATTTCAACAGTACTTTCATGAAACATTCTTGTAATTGATGAATAACATGGGCCTTGCTGGACAGTATTAGCTCACTTATACCCTTTCATAAATTACATCTATTATTTCTTCTTCTGTGAATTACATGGACAAGTAAAATTTCATTTCTCACTATGTGAAATTGAGACCAGTTCCTCTGCACAGTTTCATCTTGACTTACTCAGTGAGCTTAAGTGACACGGAAGGTGTCAGAATCCTCGGCAGACTCGTCTTTCAGCTCAGTTTCACGCAGAAAAATAACTGGCATTCTCTAAAATTAGATTTCTGTACTTTGGATTTCTTTGAAATCAGACAAAAATATTTTTCAGAAACTACTAAGAAGTTTCAAAGGATAAATTAATAATTCAAAGTAAGTAGTAGATGTAGAATTTACATCTTCCAAACACAACACACACAACACCTCTAAACAAAAACAATTACATCAATAACGTGTCACCAGCGTAAAGCCTCAGAAATAAACTGTTTAATCAGTGTCTCTAATCTCAGACAAATTACAGTGCTCATGCACCGTTTATCAATATGGCACCAAACTACTTAATCAGGCAAATCTAGGCTTTGAGTTTGATTTTTTGTTTTAATAGAAAAATTTCTTTTTCCTTTTAAGCAGACAAATTAAAGTAAAAATAATACATAAATACATATTTTCTAATATATTTTTATTTCTTTTTGATTCTAATTTTTTGGTTCAAAATGTTACCTGCTACATCTTGTGTTTCACTGCTAAATGATCCGAAACAGATTTCTCTAAAATGATTAAATAATATTTGCCTGGCAAGGGAGAGAGTTCCTTTGGCTTTTGATTTGGTTTAATTTTGGGGGTTTTTTTTAATTGCATACAAAAGGGATGGAAAAATGTAAAATTAGTAAATAATGTTATTACCAAATTTTATACAAGTGGGAAACTAACTCTCTTTGAACAGAGTTAGGTACAATGTTGGTATTAAGCCTTTACAGAATTGTCAAGTAAATATTACTTTCCTTACTCCAAATTTGCTCAAAAATAAAGTTATTACCTTTCTAGTTTCCTTTGCAAGCAAAGGCAAAACTGTTTAAGAACCATAGTGCTATTATTAGTTATCACAGCTACTTTTAATAATGAAAATATTACAGTAAGATGTACTTGTTCATTTTCTCAAAATTTGACATTAAAAAAACTCTAAATATTTACTATATAAAAAAACGGCCAGCTTGTATCATCTAACATCTGGGGTTTTGGTTTGATTTAAATTTATGTGTCTCTGCTAAAATCAACAGGGCTGAATTTCAATAGCTATTCATCTGATGCATTATTTTTAAATTGCAAATTGGAGACTTTAAGCTTAAGGAAGGCCAAAATGTTTGCTAAGGATATTCTTCTAGTCCATTTAACTTAGCATATAAGAAGTATCCAAAAAGTATTTTAAAGTATTTAAAGCTTAACTCATAATCAAGTCTTGATAGAAAATGAAGTTACAGAGATATTGCTATTTAGTTCATATTAACTGAGACCAGAACCAACAACATTTTCCAATTTAGAGATTTTTAAACATAAGTTTAAATGATGCCAAAAATGAATATAGAACCAAGAGTTTTGCTGGACACCTTCCTTTCTATAGTCAGTAATGAGAAAATAAAACATTCTGTATGACTGATAGAAAGAATGCTACTTGAGACTAAAATGCTTTAATAAAAGAGCAAAAAAAACCCACTGTTTTCAGGAGGACAGATATCTATATGTCACTGACGGGTGAGGTACAAGAGTCAAGGACCAAAGTTGAATGTGATGTGGCTCATGGTGATCCCAGGGCTCCACAACCACATCACATCTTGACCAGCAGTGAAGCTTGTATGGATGGCCCAGGCACTCAGAATCACTGAATATGCTGAGATGGAAGAGACCACATGGATCACCAGTCCAACTCCTAGTCCTACACAGCACCATCCTCAAGAGTCACACCATGTGTCTGAGAGCAGTGCCCAAACACTTCTTGAACTCTGTCAGGACTGGAGCTGTGACCACTCCCTGGGGAGCCCACTCCAATGGCCAACCACCCTCTGGGTGAAGAACTTTTTCCTAACATGCAACCTAAACTTCCCCTGGCAGAGGTCCAGCCATTCCTTTGGGTCTTGTCACTGGTCACCAGAGAGCAGAGATCAGTGTCTGCCCCTCCACTCCCCCTCAAGAGGAAGCTGCAAACAGCAATGAGGTCTCCTCTCAGCCTTCTCTTCTCCAGCCTGAACAGCCGAAATGACCTCAGCTGGTCTTCATACAACTTCTTCTCCAGGCCCTTCGCCATCTTTATTGTTCTACTTTGGATGCTTTCTAATAGTTTAATATCTTTCTCATATTGTGGTGACTGAAACTGCATATGATATTCAAGGTGAGGCCAAATCAGTGCAGACAGCTGCCTGTGGAAGATCTTTGCTTTCCTGCTGCAAGTAGGGGTTTCTGGTGTGTTCCTTCTGTGTTTTACTAAGTCAAGCAACCCTCCAACCTTGGTTCCCCCAGGAAGGAAGATGTTTAAAGCCCATCTATGATGCTCTTGAAGTGGTGCCATGAGATTCCTAGTACACACACAAAATTAATCTGTGCCCAAAAGGAAACCTCCAACACTAAATCACTGGTGTTGGCAAACAGTGTCTCTTGTAAGGGATTCACATAGACCCCCAGTGTTCAGATTCTTAGTCCTCTCATAAAAAGTGAAGGGTTTTTTTTAACATATACTGTTGCACCCCAGGGGGACCTGGAAATGGTTCGCCCCTGGGACATCAATCTCTAGGCTACGTCCCCGGTTGCCCGGGAGACGTCGTGTCTATCAAAGTGTTCCACTCCCAGTTCTCCTCCCCAGTTCTAGCTACTTCTATGGTTCCTGTTACGTGATTTGTTACTTATGTTGTCCCTTAGATGCCTTTGTACCCTGGTAGGTTGTTTTACCTTGGACCCTCCTCTCTCCGCCCCTTCGCCTATTTCCTATTGGCTATCCGGTTCCCTTTTCTCCCCCTTCCTTCCGTCCTGGGGGGCTGTTTGTCCCTGCTCCCGTCCGGGTTTCAATAAACCATGGGCATGTGCACACAAGCAGTTCCTCCGCCATTGGTCTCAGTGATTATACATCTAGCATAGGCAGCGTTAGGCGAAGGTGGCTCATTTGCCGGCTCCGAGAAGACGTTCGCAGGAGACCCGGCAGTGGCCTGCTCGACCCCGAGCCGGAACCGCTGCAATATACCTGACAAAGGCATGCTAGAATGGGCTGCAGCAGACTGATGGTCAGGACACTCACCAAAATACAAGACACCCAAATTCTAGTCCCTTCCCAATTACATTGTTTTAATTACAGGAGAGACTATCAACTATTCAAGAACAGGATACACCTTGCTGTCTGCTATACTGGGTTTGGCTGGGGTAGAGATAATTTTCTTCATAGTGGTTAGTACAGGGCTGTGTTTTGATTTGGTTAAACCATGACACCAGCCAAGAAAGCATTCCTTCTGTGCCAGAAGGAAGTTGGAAAATTACTCTGTCTGTATGTCCTACTGGATAAGGTCCTTGGGTGGTGGGGTGATTTCTTTCTTTCCAAATATTGTTGCAATAAATTCATGCATTTTGTTTCATCACAGTAAGAATTTTCTAAATTAAGATGGTTTTTTTGCTTTCCTGTGAGAAGAGACCAGAAAAAAAATTCCTAATGATGCTTGAGTGCCTTTACTGTCAGGGGTAGAACTGCTTGCACTTCCTTGCTTTGCAACCAGGAACAGGTAAGGTAAAAGCTCAGTTTCCCTTCATGTCAGGAAGACTTCAGAATAAATTTGCAATTTGATATGCCCTGATCAGTAGGATATAATGGGCAATACAGACCCTACTGTGCGTACCAGAAATGTTCAACATTTACATACTGGATCAAGGCTTCGGGGAATAGTGACCAATTTCTTTCTAACTCCTGGATCCCTGTATAGCTTGAAAATGCATTAAATTCGTTGCTACTTATATGAGGAGACTTTTGACCTGGACAGAAGCAGGATGCAATCGGATGCTGAGGTTTAGATGCCTCCAGGTGTACACAGTTACTGAGCAGCCTCTGTCAATCCTCCTTTTATGTGGGATCTCACCCTGCTGATGTTTTTACCTCAGATGCTTTTACAGAAGGCTTTGGCCATAAACCATGGCAGGCAGAGCACTGAGGGGAAGAGACACCTGACCAGGCCACAGTGGGAACCGTGGAGCCATTGGAGTTAGCAGTATGCTAATAGAACCTTCCTATATTTGGAAGTTTGCAATTTTCCTTCACCATTGGTCAAGACCTTTTTCTTATAAGGTCATATCCTGAGTTCACCTTTCTGACTGAACATTGCGCCCCTATACCAGCCTGTATTTGCCCCACGCAAGTCATCTTTGGAACCTAGCCTCTGTACCTGTGTGACATTTGTTATTTTTGCTATTAAAGTTTTTTTATTTTCTGGCTGATACCATTGTTCCCATCCCTTCTTATTTAGCCAGATCCCCCCAGCCAAACCGTCCTGGGGAACTACAAGGGGCTTCTAAGCTCCTGCTTTTGGACATGTTTGTGTGTGCTCACCTATGCCTTTTTTAGCTGTCTTAGACAGTGTTTAGAGCAATTTTACACTAAAAAATGCTTTTTTTCTCTTGTTTGGAGTAGTGAATATAAACAAATATTTTGATTGCCATCAACACAAATGATTTCTGAGGAAAAAATAAAGAGCTAACATTTTTTTCATTATCAAGATGCACTTGAAATTAAATTTTAACAACTAAAAATACACAGAGAGATGCATATTCATTTTGTTCTTCACTACTCCGGTGTTATTAGGATTAGCTAAGCATCAGTTTCAACAGTGAGCAAAGACTGCCATCTTCTGACTTCCCCAATATAGCTGCACAACTGAATATACATCTTCGTTTGCCCTGTTACTGTTTATCATAGTGCTCCTAACTGAGAAAAAACCTTAGTCACATCTTGATCCTGTTGTCTGAAATACTGTGGACCAGTCAGGGCCTTCACAGTACACTGTTACACCTCTGAAAGAGAAACATTTACTTGTGACAAATAAAACTTGTTCACTTCTTAGTTTTCTTGCAGAGGTCTTTCTTACATAAATTTGTCATCTCATCAACACTTTCAAAGAAGTATTTCCTACTGCCATCAGTTAATTGATCAGTTGATAATTTTCTTAGTAACTTTCATACTAAGTGGTTAATGCTGCGACAACACAGAGCAAATGCGTATCTACCTCCCATTAGAGGTCAATATTATCTCATCAATCAATGGTAGTAGCTTTAGAATTCCCACCCAAAGATTCAGGGTGATCTGGCCTATCAGATGCCTCAAGCTGTTCACTAAATTTTAAGTGCTATTACAGGAGATCTGCAGCACATGGAACAGATGTATCTACAAACATTGTGACCAATTTCCATACATTTGTTGCTCTAAAAACAGACTGAGATAAATGCACAGGCCTCTTTTAGCAGAAGGAAAGCATAGCTAGCAGCATTAAACTTTGTTTTCCATAGCTTTTATTCAGACTTAAGCCCCTGGCATGATGCTGACAGATCACAAGCTTGAGATGTGGGAGCCCTGTCTCTGAAGCCCATTCCACCCAGATATCACACAATGAAATGCAGTCTCTCAGAGCAAGCTGTTGGTGGACATACCACTGGCACAGAAGACCAGCTGGCACATGCTTAGCAGGAAATCATGTTCTCCTCTGCTGAAGACACTGCTAATCCAGCAGGCTTCCCTCACAAGAAGGAAATCTCCTGGCTACCAAAGTTCATCTAAAGTTTAGATCACTTTCCATCTGACCTACAACACTTGCATTCTCTATGCGTACCCAGCCATACAGCACAACTAATGCAGCAGATTCAGAATATATCATACAGCCAGATAAATTTCAATACTTCACAGTTTGATCAGTAGTCTGGAAGAGTAATAGCGTGGAATAGTGGAATAACTAATTTGTGTAAAGAAAACAGACATTTGTACTTGCATTTGCTCTATTACTTCCATCCTTTTTTTAAGGAAGTTCTTCATATTCTTGTTTGTTTCTCGTTCATTTAAATATTCCTTTCAGCTCTTTCCTGAGGGGAAAACCTACTACTTAGAAATATTTTATGCCATATTTTACAAGATCACCTTTTCTATTAATTAATTTCAGTGTATTAAACTGCTTACACAAAATTTATTCAAATATAGAAGTGACTGGATCTGAATGTTTCTGTGTGTTTATAGAAGAATAGACAAATATCCTTCATCCAAAATGCTCAATCATCCAAAAAAAAATTCCTACTGCTTAACCACGGTAAGTAGAATCCCCATCTCTTCCTTTCCCAGTTTTTTCATGTCATTTGTTCAACCATCAGTTATCTATTTCGTCCCTTGAGAGGAAAACCAAAATAATAGCTGGGTCTTTGAGACCTTACTTGTGTTCTATGTATGTCTAGTTCTTGTCACCACAATACAGGGCCTAAAACACAAACTGAAATACAGGAAACTGGGATTAAAGTTAAAGAAATATTTTTTATCTCACTATCTGAACGTGCATTGGTTTTGCATTTTGTTAGGAGAATATATGCAACTAACTGTGGTAACAAGTTCTTCTATCTGTGTAAATTATTTTCTTTCCGTTCAGCAGTCAAGCCAAAAAAAGCAGGCAAGAAGCACCCCTGAGCTGGAGCAAGCCAAGTGACACTTGCATGAATCCTATAAAAGCAATAAGGACACTTTCCACAAGCCAGCTAAAGAAACCAACCTTCATCCTGCTGGTCAGTATAAAAAAAAGAAAATAATAAAGATGTTCATCTGGAGGTTGTAGTGTAGCCTGACTGGTTCACACTTCACTGTCCTGTTTTCCTTTTAATCTTGTATTTAAAAAAAAAAATCCAACAAGGTCTTTGAATTTTCTGAATGTGACATTTTTGATTTTAGAGAAAAATATTCAGAGCAAAAATTACCATGAATGAGGAAGGTAAGAGTCCTGATATAATTCAGAGAATGATTAAAAATTTTACAAGGTAAAATAATGTTAGCATTACACCCAGTACAGAGTACATAGATTCAGCTTCAAATGGCACCAGGCAGAAAATCACATTGTTTCAAATTTTTGAGTGTAGGAGGAATGCATAAGTGTGAAATAAAATGTTTGTTCTGACCAGTTGAGAGATGGATCAGTACCCATTTTAGCCTTTCTAAACCTAAACTCTTCATCTAATAAACTTCATTTCAACAGAACTTAACAGACAGTCTAGACTGAATTTCATGGTCTTAATTTCACATGACACCCATGCTACTTCAGTACAGCAATAGAACTATAGAACTAGGTTTTTAAAATGTTGGGTTTTTTTGTTTGTTTTTTGGGGTTTTTTTTCTGGTCAAAGTATCCATTATGATCTCTGCTGTGGTCTCTTCATCACTGAACAAGTATATTTGCTTGCTTGACTTCCATTTCTGTCTTAGAAAACAGAGACAAGAATGACCAGCATTCACAGTCCTTCTGAGAATTTTGTGTCTGATTATTAGGTCAAAACCAGATGCTAAGTAAAGAAAAATTCAAATTTCTTCTTATCCAAGATTTCTGGTAACAAAAATAACACCTTCTCCTGTGGATGGAGCCAGCAGCGGGTCTGTTAGCTAAAGGAGTGAGAAGCAAGAAGAAGCTGATAAGGAGCTCTCTCCAAGGCTGTCACCAAGGAGACTGGGAGATGAGAGGAATTGAAGAAAGAGAAGAAGTTTGCAGCTGGATAAAGTATTTTTAGATAGTTTGTTGAAGTCACTGTTACTTTTCACCAATGGTGTTATGTTGTTTTGTTGTGGCCAGTAGTTGGGGTAGAAGAAGCATAAACAATTAGAAAGGGTATAAAAGATTAGCCATTTGTAAAAATAAAGAGTTGCCAACTAAGACTGTTTATGAGCTTTGTTTTGTGTCGTGACCGCCTCGACAACGACATTCTCATTTCTTATATCCTGCACAAAGTAGGCACTTGAATTTAAAGAATTATGAAGAAATTCTTGGATAATTTCACTCTCAAAGAGTGAATTAAACAAGCTGTAGCATCGTATCCTTAATCTATGGATCAGTGTTTAAGTGTTTCAAAGTCCAGGAGATGTTTTAACAGTTGTAAATATTTAATAAGTTGGTTTCCTACTTCAAGCATTACTTTATTACATCAAGGAATATATTTATTATAATCAGCACAGATAATACCTTGAACTATAAGGATGATCAGGATGAAATAAGAAACAAAAACTCCACATTATCTATCCAGAAAATAATCAGATCCTAAATTCCCACATTACACCTGTTTATGTAAATATCTAAACATGACACCATTCAAATACATTCACCTATTCTGACTTCACTTCAAATGTTCACTTGTATACTAACAGAAATATTATTAAAGGAAAAAACAAAGTGATCATGAATTGCCTACAGACATCAGGCTGTAGCAACGTGAAATACATTCAAGATCCGAAGTGTAGAATTTTCCAGTGTTGGTGACGGTGTTGGGAGTCTTGCCGCTCTTTTGCCCATGTTGAATGCTAATAGTCTGAAGAAAATTAGCATTAATGAATATTAAGATAGGAACATGTCGTGTTGATAATCTCTGAATTTCTGCAAGCTTGCTAGGTTTTTTCTCTCTCTAGGGAAACTTCACTTTCCCAGGAAATTTCTATAAACAATCTCTGTATTCTCAAAATAGTACCTGTTGTTTTTCTACCCTGCTCCACAATATGGAGATATGGGTCTCTCTCTCTCTATCTCTCTTTCAACCAATGATAAAGAGAGTTGTTATCACCAAGGTCGAGGCATTTCTTGCACTAAGCAGAAGGCATTGTACGAAGCATTGTACCAGGCTGCATTGTACTAGGCATTAAGCCTCAGCCTGAATATGGAGTCAATCATAATAAAGCCTTCTTAAGCCTTCTGATACATGGAGTCAAAGTCCTTATGCACGAGGGAAACAACCACCACAACTGGAAACCCCTCGTGCAAGAACAGCAACAATTGGCGCCCAACGTTGAAGAACGACAGTAGGAACAAGGAGCTGAAAAGTACCTAAGTCACTTTACAGTTCATATAATATCCTGGACATAGTCCTTCTTTTTCATAACCTTTAGAATCACATCTTGCTGTGTTGAAAAATATATTCTGGAAGATTTAAAAAAAAAAAAAAAAAAAAAAAAAAAACGAAAAAAAGGGACTATTTTCCCATAGTCACATATATACCATACTGCTCATTGTCTTTCCAATTGCGTCACAGTCATACCCACAATTTTTCTAGCTAGTATCCTGAATTGATTAACTATGTTATAGCAATGAGAAAATGGAAAAAAAAAAAAATAGGTAAAGTAAATATAAACAGAGAGTTTCTTTTTCTAGAGTTACCATATCAATGGATTGATTTTTTTTCTTTTTTTTTCCTTTTTCTAAAAGTATTTTTAAGGGTAAGCAATAAGACTGGAAATTTTAGTAAGCAATTTGAACCCTTTTCAATGCTCAGAACTTTGGTGAATGCAATGAATTAATTGTGAAGTATCTTATTGTGAGACAAATTTGATACAACTTTGTCTTCAAATACCTAATGGGTGCTGATAAGGAAAACTGTTGCAAAAAATGTTGCTAAATGTTGCAAAGACTAAACTCTTGCAGAATTTGCAAAATGTTGCAAATGACCCCATTGTTAGTAAGTTTGGGCACATCCTTCTACATAAAACAGATGAGGATCTATGAGGTTATACATGTTTTTATGCTCTTCTAGGGCTACAATAACTTTTTCAGAATTTCACTCAACTAGATATTTGGCAACACTTCAATCAGTTTTTCTTATTTAAATTTTAATTATATGGGATTTTGCAAAAAGTAAAGTGCAAGTAAAAAAAAAAAACCCAAAGCACAGATGTTATATGAAACCCAGAGAAATCTTTCTGTTTTGTCTTCAGGTGAGTTACTAACCTTCAAGGTTAATACTGGAAATTTTCCTACCAATACATGGGGTTTTTTTCAATTTCATCCTTTTTCCTTCATATTTGACCAATATAATTGTGATGGCTTTTGGTACCATAGGTTTAGGCAATTATTCTCACATTATTGTGACTGTAAGGACTATCTGAAAATGGGCATAATTTTTGTTCTTTCCTGCATCTCTTCTTTAAGAATGTTCTGAAAGGGGGAAATCGGCACACACTAAAATATTCAAGTCCTCTAATTTTAAGACATTTCCATCTTGTATTTGATTGAAAAGCATGTCAATAACAAGAGACAATGCAGCTGCAAAGATCACAACTTCAGAGTAAATCGTGTGGATCACTCCCTGTTGGAAACAATGTCTTTCTGGAATTCCTTTTATATAATTTAGAATGTATGTGAAGGAATACAAAACATGTGTGAAGAAGAAAGAATCTTTCTCAAATTCAGCTTGTTTTGCGTGGCGTGTTATATATGCAGTTTCAACACAACTATAACAGAATTTACCTAAATCGAAATGGCATTCTCCTAAGTAGAGTCACCTAATCTGAGGAGTCCTTTTCACCTCATATGCAGGGTCTGAATACAACGCTTGTGGAGTTTTCTTTTATTAAAATCTTAAAGTACATTCACTAATGTAGGTTTAAATGTGACCTAATTATTAATCAAATATATTTCAGCAACAGGAGGGACAACATTCAAATAATGATTAATTGAAAACCTAATTAAATACTTCAAGACATCGCATGAAAGTGTTCTGATAAAGTTTCATGTGCAGATGCAATTTGCATCTGAATCTGAGTAATGAAAATGAAGGATTTGATCCAGAAGCCTTTGTAGTCAGTGGCTGAAATTACCCCAAAGCTGCTGAAGAAAATCTGTCTATATATTTCCAATTAAGTTTTCTGGAAGAGCTTTGCATAATGTGGAATATAAAATAAATAGCTGGCTTCACCTGACCATTCCAAATTGCTGATCTTCTATGTTTCTTGTGCTGTAGAACAGCACTTTACAAAATTTTATCCAAGACTCCCAGAAAAAAAATATTTTCGCACTCTAATTGGAACTGAGGCTAAAAGATGTAAAGATTGTTGGTTTTAAGTAAATTAAATTTTATGGTTTACAAACGTGTCCTAGGGTGACTTTGTGATGCTTGTATCCCCAAATCATCTGTTCTGTTCATGCTGGATTTTATATTCTGTGCCTTCAAGACTGGGTCTGAGAGCAAAGGTGGGGAGAAGAAGAAGCACGGAGCTTGTTATCTGAGACATGGAACTCACTCCTCCACATGCTGCCAGGACTGTGGTGTCTGGGCACAGACGGAGTGGAACAGAGCTCTCCTTCTGCTTTTTAGTTTGTTTAGCTAGCTGAGGCAGAGAAGTTTTCCCTGGACTGTTTTTCTGTCCATTTTCTTGGAACTGTTTGAACCTGCTCTGGACTGGGGACCCGGGGAAGCACCGAGAGCCTGCACTTTGTGGCCCACCCGGGCCCACTTAACAGCAACCACCCACAGGAAAGAAGGAGAGACTTTCTGAATTGGTCAAGAGACTTTCTGAATTGCTCACCTCTTCAGAGAGGAGTTTTGTCATCTGGTAGTGTTCTTTTGCTCTTTTTTTTTGCTTTCTGGGGAGGCCCCCTTTTGGAGGTTCTCTCCCAAATTTGCCCTAGATCAGGGCAATACTTTACTCTGCATGGTTAGTCACAGCATACTGATGGGCAGCAACTCACACACCTTCTAAAAACCTCCAGATTGTAAAACCAGTGTGATCCATTCACAACAGAAAGCATTCGTTCAATTATTTTCAATTTATGCCACATTTTTCCCAACCCACAGGTGGTTCATATGATATATGATATAACTTTGATTTAGCACTGTTCCTAGCCATTCTGGATGAAGGATTCTGCTGATGGTTTGTTTTAAAATCGGTTATGGAGAGCTGAATTAATACTGAGAGTCCTGTATGCAATTATGTAGATGTGTGACCTTTCTACATAAAATCTTCAGGACAAAGATTCATTTAATTCATAGAAAATAAATCCAGAGGCAGAGAAGACAATAAGAGAAGACATAGTAAAAACACTTTACCAAAAAGCTTGTCAACATGTAAAACAAATAAATAAATTAGACTGCAGATGTATTTTTCATGGAGATAAGCTGAGATGGGATGTGGAGGTGGGAATGTATGTGCATGCTTGGACACACATACCTGAACATATGGCCATATACGTACAGGACAAGGGGTCATAGCCTCAAGCTGCACCAGGAAGGTTCAAGTTACACATCAGGAAGAATTTGTTCATGGAAAGGATAATTCCCCAATTTAGTGTTCCCATTGAGACCACTCCAAACCATGCTCCTCTCCCTCACTCCCCTGTTCTCCCATCCCTCCCCTGCATCTGGATGGAGAGGAGAACTGGAGGCACAAAAAGTAATGCATCATGGATTGAGATAAGAACAGTTTGCTGGAAACAGCAATGGGATAAGACAGTGAACCATAACAGAAACAATACTGACACAGCGTACAAGAAAAAGGTGAATTATTTCAATGTGATTGCTCACCCCGCCATAGAGAGCCCCTGACAATACCTGACCACTCCCTCCACCTTGAAGGGTGTTGCATTGCATTGCAACAGAGTTCATTGTGTCCAGGAAGAGTACAGCTGCTGGTGCTGGGCATGGGAACAAAACAAGACAGGTCTTCCTTTCATAAAGCTCGAGAATCCATTTTATTACCCCTGGGGGTGACAGCAGGACGAAGACAAAAAAGATGGGGCAAAGGCAGGGTTGTGGGGTTTTTATAGGGTATTGCAGGGGTGGAGTTTCGAGTTGGGTCTTGGCAACACAAGAAGGGTAAAATCAAGTTACCGCCTCTTTGGAACAGGAGCCCTCCACAACTCCCCCGTTTTTAAATTGGTTAATGTATGTTGATTAACTCATAACAAGGGGATTCTCAGGAACATGACTTAATAGTTTACAAAACTAAAATTAACATTATTAAGCTTAATTAACAAGTAATAGAAAAGCATTTGAGACTTAATCACAAAGGATAAAGTAACAGAAATGATGATACTTGATTAAATGAATACATTTTTGCTTAATGAGTTAATAGCTTGATCTCCCCTGGCTTTTGATCTTCTCACCAGAAGGGGTGCAATTCTTTGATCTCCTCTTCACAAGGGGCACAGTCCTTAGTGTTTGGTCTCGGCTTTGGTACTGGTGTTATGGGTGTTGTTATTTTGGGTGATGATGACTGCAAAGCGAGGGAAGCGGCAAGGGCGGCAGTGGCGAGGCCAGCAGTGCTACAGCAGGGTCTGGGCTCCTTGTGGGGCCGAGCAGCCCCGCCATGCCCCCACTGCCGCATAGGCCTGGGGGGGTAGGTAGGGGGGAAGGGAAGATTCAGGACTGGAAAAGAAGGACTTAGGCAGGAAAAAGGGAGATCTTAAACAGCGTGGTAAGAGCCATTTTTAGAAGGAGGGCCCAGGACAGCACGGCCATCACCTTCCAGGGCAGGGAACGGGGGATATGGAAAGACAGGGAGCAAAGGAGGACACAGGAAGGCAAAAGGATGGTAGTGCTCCTGCGTCACCTCTGGCTGGATTCCGTCCCTTGTTCTGCCTTCAGGAAAAGGGGAATAGGGTGGCGGAGAGGGACACAGGGTGACCGAGAGATGGTAGCAACTCCATGCTGTCCTGGAAGTTATTACTCCTTGCCACATTCTTAGGAACAAAAAGGTAAGGAAAGATATGGGCAGCTTCACAGAAACTGAAAAATGTGGAGGTTCACAGAAGGGGGGACCACTGATCCAGGGCATCAACACGCTGCATGCAATCATCCATAACCGTCCATAAGTAGCCCCCAGGGCTTTACCATCCATAACCTGCAGCAGACGTGTCAGGAAAGCTGACAAGAGTCCATCAAATGGTCCTATTTGCAGGCAGACTAGCTGCTTGTAGCTCTTAAAAACTCCCTGCCATGAAAAATGAAAAAACTGAAGCCATGCATAAACTTCTCACTGAGTGATGGCAAAAGTCAGTCTCATCGCTTGGTCCGAGTAAACTGGTCCCCTCACTGGCAATTTCCCTCCCGGTAAGCCTTTTATCCCCACGTTTTTAAAGTCACTCTCAACCTGGCCTCTTGCCAATGTACTCTTGAGTCTTCCTTTTTAAGATGGTGGTCCTGCAAGGTGTAGCTGTCAGCAGGTGACTTACAGGGTGCCGGTCGTGCTGTCCTCACTGCTGCCCACATTCTCCACCATTTGTTGGGTCGCAGTGCAACAGAGTTCATCATGTCCAGGGAGAGTGCAGCTGTTGGTGCTGGGCATGGGAACAAAATGAGACAGGTCTTCCTTTCATAAAGCTCGAGAATCCATTTTATTACCCCTGGGAACGAGGGGCGGGACAAAGACAAGACGGGGCAAAAGCAGAGTTGTGGGATTTTTACAGGGTATTGCAGGGGTGGAGTTTTGGGTTGGGTCAAGGGAGGAGTTATTGGCAACAAGAAGGGTAAAATCAAGTTCCCACCTCTTTGGAACAGGAGCACTCCACAGAAGGGTCCTGGAAGGGAGCCTTTCCCTGCACCCCCACATCCAGAAACTATGTGAGGTGGTAGAGAATAACTTCTGGGCCACAGTCAGGCCCCCTCCCAGCTACTGCAAAAATTAACTCTGTCCTGGATGGAATGAGGACAATAGCCCAGCTCACGTCTCTTTTCTGAAGTAATGCTGTGGCCCATTTATTATGTCATATTTTTTGGCACCAATTGATCAGCTCTGGCAATACAAAACCATCCACAACAGAGAATTTGAAGAACATACTTTACCAGACTGCTGGAGCTGTGTGTATTCTGTGCCACAGTGGGCTTCAAGTGCCTTGTTAATGTTCATGTAAAGGGATATACCTCCCTGCTGGCTGAAATTAAGGTCAATTTCATAAACATTTATGGATTTTATTTTTCCAGTTCCACAAAGCAGTTCATTAAATTGTTTGATTGATTTCCCACTTCTGCCTGGTTCTTGCTCCTGTATGCCTTGATGTCTTTCTGTGAAGTATAGAAAGGAAATTACATGACTAAATAAGGAAAAGAGGAATACCATAGCTTGATTTCCACTGCCAGCAGCAGCATATTATATAGGAACATACATCTGAGGCACATTTATGAAAATAGAGAAATCGATACCTAATACAGAGAAAAGCTCCTCAACTATATAACCTGTCATTCAAGAGAGATAGCTCACATTATTACTATCAAGAAAAGCCAAAATGAAAGAGGGTTTTGTAGATAGATTTTTGATGTAAAGCTTACAAGGAGATGATATCACAGTATCTTTCAGTCATATACAAAGGTGCTTTAACAGCTGCGACAATGCAGCCTACCTTGCTTCTCATATACTTTGCTATACTGAAGCTCTAATTTAACCTTCTATGTTTCATTGAAAACAAAACCAAGCACAGCACCAAGCTAAGAAAAAAACCAAAAACAAAATCTCCAAAAAACCCCACACACCTGGAGACTGTGTATGATTATCAGCTTTGTCTATTCATTGAAATGATTCCGTTTTTTGTGTTCCTCATTGCACTTTTTTCTCCTGTTCTACTGTTGGTTCTCCTGCTTCTACTGTTTGCACTCCTCATTACTGTTGGAGTCTTCACCAACATATAGATTTCCTTCTATTACTGGCCTCATAATGGCACAATAATCTCTCTGAAATTAATGTCTCCATAGTTTGCCGTAATCATAATTTGTATACTTAGAAGCGCAGAATATGTGCTGATGTTCAGCTATAAAGCTGATAAAAATGGAAGCCTCATGTTAGATTGGACTCTGCCTGGAGAAAGTCCCATTCCAACAATCCCACTCCTCTTTAAAAACACAGTTTTAGAGAACCAGAGTGATACCATCTTCATAAGCATCCAGCCCCTCCCCTGCGGAGCTGTTCTTCAGTCATTTCCTCTCTGAAGCATCGTGTTACTCAGATCTCTGCAGCAGAGATCTAATGGGCTACACCTATGTTTTTTTCTCTTCTTAGCTGGAATAAACAAAGAATTTATAATACATAAATGATTGTTATGATTGATTAGGAAATTATAATTTGTTATCAGGTTTCATCCAGATTTTGTATTATCTCCTTTTGTGTCCTGTCCAATAAACCCATGAAAAGTGTGGAAAACCAGTGTGTAAAATTGTTACCCCATGTAAAATTGAACTCCAGTCAAGAGTTAATTAAGACTCTTGACTCCAATATCAGAAGGCTTATATTATTTATTAAAATGGCTCCATAGTTCAGAAGGATTTGGGCTATAGGTGCCCAGGTACAGAGCTACATCTTGCTTCTTCTAGCTCCATACCCCCAAAGTCCAAGAAAATGTTCACATTTTTTTCATGACAGAAAATGTTTACCAAGTCAGAGAGATAACAATTCTTTATATCATAGGTTGAGAAAAGAAAACTACATCTCCCATATCAGGAGGCAGGAAAAGGAATGCAATCTGTCCTTGAAACATACACACAAGGATTTGAAATCTGCAGAGAAAAAGAGAGCTTTCCCATGTAAGAAAAACTCAGCTAGCTTACATCCAATAAGCTTATAAAATGTCTAGGTGACATAAAATTATCCATTTGTGTCTGTTCCCAAGCAGACTGACTTAAATTCTGACTGCCCAAACAGTCCCCTGCCTGTGTCAGGCCACCCTTCTGCTGTTTGCTTCCCACTAAACCAGAGCAGAGAGTACATATGACCCTTATATCCTCCCATCCATAGCTCAGTAAATTGTCCTGAGCACTCAGCTCTGTAGTTTTGTCTCTGGCTGACATCAGTAGGAGCAGTCACACTGGACTGGCATCCACACAGGCAGCCCTGCAACCACCACCTCCTTCAACCTAATCAGCCTGACAGATGTTCAGGGTGTATGTACCTACCTGAGGCTGCTGGTAGGTGGAGCATGGTAGGACTCTCAAACATCAGGTAACTCTGATCACTGATTTTCCTCACTTCCCAGGGAGCTTCAGAAAACATTTGCTTCACTTTCACTTGTCAGGTACATCATATCACATGAATTTTGCTTTTAATGTTCTCCCATCTCCTCTGGCCTGTCTTGCTGTCTGTTGATGCATATAAGTGCACAAAACAGAAACATGGAACTTTTCTTAAGTAATATTCCCTTATCTCAGTGACACATTTGTATATGATATTCAATGCAGGGTTGAGGCAGTCATCTTCAGTTGTTTTCTTTTTTTTTTTTTTTTCCTTTTCCTTTTTTTCATAATAAACTACTTTTCGGTTTATAAGGTTTTCATTTCATGAAGTTCTAGGATGATATGCAAAAGGCAAAAATGGCAAACATGAAGTCTATATGTTTCTACTCTTGCTTTACCTATGCCTTTTATTAACCCTCTCACTAACATCCACCTGATCTTGTACCTCTTGTGGCCTACAAATCATTCTTGCACTGGATGTCTTTTAGAAAATCCTTTGCCTTAATCTGTAGATGTCTTTCGAAGTATGTGATTCAGTATCTTAATCACTAAAATCCAGTCACTTTACTAGCTTGATTCTTTCCATTGTCTCCAAACTGAGTCAATCCAAACTGATTTCAGAAAAAGTCAAAAAGGACCTGCACCCATGTTCCTACTTTTCCATTTAAAGTTTTCTAACCACTTTACATGTGCCTTGTTTAGTTTGTCATTAGATATCTGGACACTGTAATGAACTTCTTTTTCTTCAAGTTCTTTTTTATATCTTACTCACTGCTATAATTCTAATGAACATGTCCTTAGGCTAAACACCTTACTCCTACAAATAGCTGCCTTCCGAACAAATAATTTTCAAACTTACTGTTTTCCCTTTCTAAACACTGTGCAATCTCACAGCACTTAATTGCTTCTTTATTTTCCCTCCCACTTACCTTCACTACTGTCAGTCTTTTACTGTCAGCTTTGACCTGAAANCAGGAAAAGGAATGCAATCTGTCCTTGAAACATACACACAAGGATTTGAAATCTGCAGAGAAAAAGAGAGCTTTCCCATGTAAGAAAAACTCAGCTAGTTTACATCCAATAAGCTTATAAAATGTCTAGGTGACATAAAATTATCCATTTGTGTCTGTTCCCAAGCAGACTGACTTAAATTCTGACTGCCCAAACAGTCCCCTGCCTGTGTCAGGCCACCCTTCTGCTGTTTGCTTCCCACTAAACCAGAGCAGAGAGTACATATGACCCTTATATCCTCCCATCCATAGCTCAGTAAATTGTCCTGAGCACTCAGCTCTGTAGTTTTGTCTCTGGCTGACATCAGTAGGAGCAGTCACACTGGACTGGCATCCACACAGGCAGCCCTGCAACCACCACCTCCTTCAACCTAATCAGCCTGACAGATGTTCAGGGTGTATGTACCTACCTGAGGCTGCTGGTAGGTGGAGCATGGTAGGACTCTCAAACATCAGGTAACTCTGATCACTGATTTTCCTCACTTCCCAGGGAGCTTCAGAAAACATTTGCTTCACTTTCACTTGTCAGGTACTAGTAGTACTAGCCACTAGCTGTGGCTATCAGGACAGAGAAATTAAAATTCATTCACCTGAACAGGGAGGTAGAGCAGAAGGAGGAGCACAAGGCTGTATATCCACTGAGACCAGTATTCCCAGTTCAAGCAGGCTATTACATTTTATATTTAATTGCTTCTCTTATTTTTCACATCTTCAGTTTCTCTTTTACCTCTCTTGTTTAATCTTTGACCTTTATTAAGCAAGGACCTTATTAAGCAAGGTCAAGAGCTTTCACTGTGTGTTTAATTGGGATCCAATTAAAAATTATTACAATCAATTTCAGTGTTTTCAAAGCAGTGCTGCCACTGAATTTTGGTTTAATTCACAGAATGATAACTTCCTGTAGATTGGGTTTCAACTGGTTTTTGGGGTTTGGGGTTTTTGTTTTGTTGGGTTTTGTTTTTGTTTTTGTTTTTTGTAAAATAAATAGTTCATCTTCAAAACCTGGAAAAATTTCATTTCCTTATTCCTTCAACTCTCTGGGGTAAAGAGCAAAGCTGGCATCTTCCCAGTGAATGTAGCTGATACAGAAGTCTCTTTGTAATTTTTAACAGAGAAAACAGGTGACTCTTAAAGGAAAGTTTAAATTTAACACTTCCTGTAAAGTGGTAAGTTTAAGTTGTTATTTAAGTAGTGGTTAATTAAAGTAGTAGTAGGAGGAAGAGGAGTTATTTTCATTTGTTATTTTCATTTGTTATTCATTGTTGTTATTTTCAACAGCTTGACTCTCCAATCAAGGAAGTTCCCATCAGCTTTTAAATTTACATCAGAGCAATTTTCTGTGCTCTGGAATATTAATGCCTATTTCTGTGTTGATTTTTTTCTGATGGAAAGAATGCATTCTTGCTATGTAGCCATTATTGGAGAAAAATTAAGTAAAAAACCCAAAGAAACAAGATACAGTGATTGAGGTTAAGATAATGAAATTTAATTGCATCCAGCTGTGGGGTGTCAGCACAGGAAGGACATTGACCTGTTGGAGTGAGTCCGGAGAAAGCCAAAGTGATTAGAGGGCTGGAACACCTCTCCAATGAAAACAAGAGACAGAACTGGGATTGTTCAACCTGGAAAAGAGAAGACTTTGGGGTGAACTAATTGTGAGAAAAGCAAGCCATCTAGGTCCATCTGAACTGACCTGTCTTTGCCCTTCTTTTACATGCGAAAGTACATTCTAATTTAATTGCCAGTAGCAAAAATTTAAAGAAACTCTTAATTCTTGATTTTGAAAAAAAAAGGCTTTTTCTTTTATCCAAAGTAGTTTGCTCCAAATTTTAACTGAATTCCTCACAAGCTGGTGGATTCTGTTTTAAAAAGTACACATATTTATGAAGTGCTTAGCTGTTTATCTTAGATTGATTTCCTTGTAGTCGTCAAGACATTAAAGGACACTACTGAAGTGGCTTATTTATCTTAGCTTTAAAATTTGTACCCTGTTACATATAACTTTCTTTTTAATTACTTTTAATTTTTTTAATGCTTTTCCTTTAAAGGACACACATAATCTTTGTGAGTTTTTTCCCTCCAGTGCTACCTACTATATTCATCTGTACATGCCTTAAATAGATTTCAAAGGGAACTAATCTATAATTGCTGACCTCAGAATAATTTGGAATTCTTTTAGTAGGAACATCAACCAGTTTTCCTCACTTAATATGCTGCACACATAACAGCAAAAATGCAAACAAGTCTCACCTCTGACTAATATTTACACATTCCCCTTATTAATATTTTTAATGCAAAATGGTTTAAACAGCATGTTATAAGAGAAATCAAATATTAAATTTGTTTAATAGATTCCTTTTCTTATGTAATTCCTACAGTATTACAAAGAAAAAGACATGGATAAGGGTTACAGTAACTTGTTTGTTTATATAATGGATTTACATCAACATAATGAGTTAATTTGCAGTTAATTATGATGGGACAATCACTGTTTCATGCTGAGGAAATGATCACCAGTGGAGCTTATGCTAAGATATTCCTAGCAGTCCTTAATATTAAAGCTGTAGTAAAGAAAATATATCATGTGCCTTTAATTGTAATCAATCCCTCATATCTAGAAATAGGTACATTTACAGGCCCTTGCATCTCACTACAAAGCAAAATATTTACAAAAATAGTGCATATTTATATTTAGAGCTAAAGCCAAGCCATCAGTTTTCTCCAAATGTGACTATATTCAGTCAATGTTCATGTCTTATTTAATATTCACCGTTAAATCCACATATGAATTTCATTGGTGAAATGGAATGTGTATTACAGGTTACACTAAGACCTTAAATACAACTTATCTTTACACACATGCAAGTCTATCTTAGCAAACATGCCTTTTTAGTTACTTACGACTAATGGTGTTGTGAGCATTTTGCTGTTGAATTTAAAGTTGGAAGGATTTGACAGTGAAAACTGTTTTCATGAAAGACTTGAAAGATTAGTCTAAAGTTCCTTTTACTTGATCATTAATATCATCTTGATTTGGTAAGTCTTCCTGAATAGGAATGGGAGCTACATCTGTGAATTGTAAGATCTAGCTATTATAAAGTCATTAATTTTAATCCCCCCTAGAAAGGAGAGATTACTCTAAAGTTAAATCACTGAGCCAAGCATTTGGCTTGGTAAAATTAAATCTCCAATAAAGATCTCTCTTGTGGTTTAACCGGACTTTAAATAAATTCAATTCAGACTGATTTTACTCTGAAAATAAGTGATACATATTAACTGGGGCAGCATATGAAGCACAAAAAAACCCTAAATGCCATGAAGATTACCTACACCTGTATCTCTGGCTTCAAGCTATCTACAAGGACTAGAATATGGATTTATTAAAAAAGCAAGTGGGGCAGGGAGGACTTCTGTCATTCATGAATAGATGAGACAGATATATTTTCTCCCATGAAATCTAAACATCTGTTTTTTTCTGGCTGAAAAATAGACAACATGGCAAAGGTTAAATTCAATAGGAAGACTTACAGAACAGTAAAGCCAACCCCTCTTTGTACTGTCCAGAATGCATGAAATGCATGCTATGGATGAAGGCTCTTGTTCCTGTTGCCCCAGTAAGGCAAGGCAGCCAGAAGCCAGATCTTCCATTTTTTAAAGAGGTTTTAATAGAAAATCCATGTAAAGGGGGATTCGGGAGGGGAGGGGATCAGGCATGGAGTTGTACCCCTATTTCTCTGCAGAAATGAGAATAATTCTGATTTCAGTTGGAGAAATCATCAAGGAGAGGAAAAGCTAAAATAGCTTGGTGAAGATGAGTAATAGCTATAGAATTCAAAGCCAATCTAAAATGAAAGAATCGTAATTACCCAACTGAGTTGCTTCACACATATGTTTGTGGGGTTTTATACCTTATATACCTTATTCAATAAATATATTCATTGAATTACACTGACCAAAATAGAAAGTCTAGAATTTGAAATATGTCATTTGTTTTAGGGCAATGGCCTATAAAAAGATTTTTAGCAGTATCTTCTTTTTTCAGACATTTGAACTACAATCTGTACAACTCCATGACACTGACACCATCACTAGGGAATATGTTCTGGTGCTATCCAAAGACATTTCAGAAGTACTTTTTCTAAATTTTATGCAGTGTTATCAGAATTATTGTCAATGAAACCAAATGTGCTGGTGTGAATAGAGGACCTCTTCCATTAACTGCAGTAATTGTAATTTGCATTATGCCTTTTACTTTCAGATGTTACACAGATCACCCAATGGTTCATGAAGGTTATCAGGTAATTAGGCACAAAATGCATTTTTGTGTTACAAATGCATTTAAGGGTCCAGACAAAGATCTGAGTATGACAGCACACACAAAGAAATACAGAGTTTCTGCACCAAGAGACTCACAAACTATAAAGGAGGGAAAGAGGAATGGAACAGAGAGATAATAGAGGGAAAAAAGTGAGCAAATGCTCATAGTGACACAGATCCAGGAATAAAATCCAAGTCCCCAGTGCCAGACTGTGTTAATGCTCCTCCTGCCACAAAATTAACTGTGAGTTGCATCATGTAAAACTTCATCCATCTTGTTAATGCATAGAAACATATACATTAAATATATACATTTAGGACACAGAATACTGGGTACATATTTATCGATATCTTCTGCAGCAATGGCATTTTATAACCCATCTTTATACTTAACATATCTTTTTTCTTTTTATCATACCCAAACCTGGACTTTCTGAAAGACAGATTTGGTGATAGGAATGTGAGATCTCCTTGCTTTCTGAAGGAAATGAATGTTCTCTGTACATTCAAAAACCCTAACATCAGAACCCTAATCATTACATCAGAAAAAGCAAAGTTCCTCAAAAAGATTGGTTTATGTTAATATGGCATAAAATAACCTATAAAACTGTCCTCTAATCAAGGTCCTCCTTGCAAGACCCCTGCAGCAAATAGTCCTTTCAGTTATCTTAAAAATAAAAATCAACCTCTGACTGTCTCTCTCCCCTAACATCCCTCTGCAAGTGGAGATACTGAAAAAAAGACTTTCCATCCTTAAAAAATTCTGGAATTTTGAATTATGTTTCATAGATGAAAAAAATCTAGAAAATATTTCAGACTTTCATCTTATGTAAAAAGTCTCAGCAAAAATCAGTGAACTGAGATATGGGCTCTTTGTTTTCCTAGAAAATAAACACCTAGAACAAATTATCCCTTGTTTTGGATCTTTAAGGACATACACATTGCACACAGGTTTATGTCAAGTAATTATGTCATATGCATAAGAATTTAATATGTTGTCTTTTAGAAGACTTAAACCACATTTTTAGCTTTGAAAAAACCCTTGTGGATGTGAAATTATAGGCATTAACTTTGAGAGCATAGGTCAGCAGCTTCAAAAAACAGACAGTCTTATTTTACTCATAAAATAAGATTCCACATTGACACAGAGAAGACAACAAATTCCTCACTTCCAGATGATGCTGGCAAATAAGGCAGTAATTGCATGTCAGTGGGAGTAATTAATATTTGCCAAGGAATACTAAAGTATTGTGTTATTTCTGCCTATCAAAATTGTTTTTCAGTTAACCATTCCAAAGACTAAGTAGGATTATTTTACAGGTTAGAGACTGAATTGTAGAGTGTTTTCTTTCAGAGACCCAGCAAAGCTTCATTTTTTAAAAAAAAAATTGTATTTAACTCTTATTGCAATTGAATAGAAATCATTCCTTTTATCTGTTCAACCAACAGTGGAAATATCATCAGCACATTTGTTCAAATTATGCTTCACTGTCTTAAGGGGCTTAAGAAAATAAAGCAAAAAATATTAGTAATATGGGGTCAAGTTTATGAAGTTTAAAACATCTGAATTGTGGGACCAACTCAATGAAACTTTAAATGTAGTTTTCATTTCTCTTTGCTGGAATATTCACAGATATCTGCAGTATGAACTCAGAGGGACAACTGAGTGCTTATAATAGTGAAACTTTATTCCTCTCAGTTTTAATACAGGCACTGTAAAGAAACTATATTGAAAGTATAAGAAAAATCTTAATCTTAAATTCTGGCCATGTTTACAACATTGTAGTCACAAAACAAATATAGGAATTATAGACTCCACATATTTTATTGCCCCAAACAAGACAAACAAAACATAAATAAAGGAAATGGGCAAGGATAGATTAAAGCAGTGAGTGTGCTTTTAACAGTTTCCAGCTCATAGTACCTCCTGCTATAGGCTATAGACACTGCTGAGCTGGTGATGATGCATCCTGGTGGTGGGAGGAGGGCTCACCTGGGCAGGATTTTTGTTCGTGCTGTGCTCTCAGAGATGTTTCAGTGGTGCTGAAAGGGTTCAGGACACTTATTCCTCCTGTGACTGAGCTCTGGCAGCTGTTGCTCTGTGTTGGCTCATGTACTATGATGCCAGCAGTGCAGCCAGAGCCCTGGGCTGCACTCATGACTCTTGTTCTCTGTCCCTCACCTGCAGAAGGTAGTGTCCATCTCCCTTGGATTGCCCCAGGACCGTGGTTCGGCTCCAAGGATTTGATTTGTCTTGAGCAGCCCAGGCACTCACTTCAGGCTCTCCATGGCACAAAAAGCTGTGGGCAGCCATGTACAGCATCAACAGCTGGATTTGATCAGCCAAAACTCTGCCCAGATTCCATATGTCATCAGCCTTATCCTTCTTATAACTTCTTCTTTTTTTGTGCATAGCATATCCCCTCCACGGGTCCTACATTTGTGTTGTCAAACAGATGTGCTTGATTGCAAATAAACTACTTGTTGCTTCTTCCAATAGTCATGTATAAACGAATTGAAAAAATATATCTCAGAGGAAATCCTTGCCCTCCTTTTCCTTACTGAAACACTTGGATGCAGGAAAAAATTTCCACACCTGAATCAATGTCACCAGCCCTGTGTGCAGGAGTGTGCCTCCTGTTGACAGGGTGACCAAATTACAAGAGAATTTCCAAATACTCTTTGTCTGCCAAGTAAGGCAAAGCCCCTAGAAACTTCTCTCCGAATTTGGTACAGGGACACCTCATAGGACCTTTTGGACTTCACCTCAAACCTGGGCCTGTCCGATTGGACTGAGGCCAAGAGGTCCCCGCCTAAACCATTGAGTAGAAAAAGAACAGAACAAAAGATTTAATCACTTTTGTGAGGTGCTTAGCAGGACCAAGCATCTTTTGCCCTGGCACGGCTTTTCTCTGTAAAGAGTTTGTTATTTTGTTTCTTATTAAACCTTTTTCTGTTTCAAACACTGCCACAAGAGCCATCCTGCTCCATTTTATGCCATCCAGGTAGCTGGGCTACTCCGGGTATGAAGAGATCGTTAGAGCTCATAAGACCTGGCTCGAAGTGAACCTCTTCACCTGTGCAACTTCAAAGACAGATATTCTGAGACATGCCAATAATCTCTCAGGCCCTACCACCACTAGATTATCTTGCCTTTCTTCTGACTTTAGCAAATGTTATGCACTGGAAAACATCTGATCCACGTTAATTAAAGACTGAAACCAAAATTTGTGTGGATTAACAGTAATTTTGTAATAATCTTTACCAGAAACTGTATTTCAATAAACATCTGTGCTCAGCAGTAATTCATAAATTAAGAAAAATGTTACACAAATAGAGCTGCAGGACGTAAGAGAACTTTGATTACAGCTAATTTGACAAAGTTGCAACAGAATACAGATTGCTCAAGGAGCCTCCTTTTTTGCTCCTAGTGAAACTGGTATGCTATAATTTGCCCTGCCTGGCTATTATCAAATTTTCTTTCAGTTTCTTAATTTGACAGAAGTTTTCAGGAACCAATGAACATGCCTAAGACACACAAATAACACAGTCTAGACTCCAGCTTTGCATCTGCCAAAGATTAGAGAGACCAAATTGCAGTGTCTCCCTGGAAAATAGACGTTTAAAACAGGAAAGCGATCAAGAGGAAAACAGTTTTAAAAGAACAAATGTTAGACAGGACCTTACCTAAAGTTTTTGGTTGGTTGGTTGTTTTTGTTTTTGTTTTTTTTTCCCTGTGTGAGTTTCTTTCTGCCACTTTATTTTTAGGAAATTTTCACTGTAATCTGCCTTAGAGTAGTTAGGAAATAAGAAACGCTGGTTGCCAAATTCTTTAAAAAGTCTGTGCCAAGCAATATCAAGTTCTTCTTTCTCACTGTCTCACTACCCTTTTTCTCCCTCTGGAGAGAAAAGGGTTATGTATCTTCTGTTGTTGAATCCTGTAGATTCTTTCCACCAAAAATCACCTATAGCACTATTGCCACTTATCCAAACCAAGTAAAGAAAGTACACTGTAGAGAAAGAAAATTGCCAACTAGTTTCTGCTGTCCCTGTATCCAGCAGGTACCATTCCAGCATCCCATGGATGCTGCTTGGACACCTGTAATGGTTCATAGTTTTTATATCAGCAGTGGTTCTCTGCCCTTTGTCCTTGTCACAAGATGAGATCCCTGGCTTGTCTTTGCTGCATATATTTTACATCAGATGTCAAATATAAACACTTTTTTGCTCTTCTGCTATCTAGCTATATTTGATGTTTTGTCTCTTCTTTTTAGGTGTTTCCAGAGTGCTGTTGGAACATTTGGAAGTAGATGTCTACTAAAAAGGCATAGAGGCTAATAAAATTTCCTTGTTGTGGAGTCCAAATTGTCTGAAGAATTCTAAAACAGAATCACAAAAAGGAGAAGAAAAAATTCTCCTGCAGTTCTTTCTTCTAGTTTTCTGTACAAGTTCAAAAATTATTTACACTGCAACCCAGTGATTGACCAGGGAAGGCAACTAGATTCTGCGTGCAAAACCCTGAGTACCAGAACTTTAGAGATCTAATGATCTGAATATGTAGCACCAGTAACACTGGAGAAAAAATACACCCAGACAGATAATAGTATGTAGAATATATTAATATTTATTTGCAAGCTAAGAAATAATGTAGCAAAATAGATGTCCAGCTTTACATAGTCTGGAAAAATCAAAACTGACTGTCTTTTCAACTGCTGTTTAAACACAAAGCAACATTTTTCAGCAAAAATGTAGTCAGAACATATATATATATATAAAAATCTCAAAGAAACAGGACATTAGTGAATTTAGTACATATGTTTACAGAGTAAAAACTCCAAACCTGAGTGCCAGAAGCCCTTGAAGCATCACTGAATATACTTTCTTTATATGAATTTCAAACCTTATATAGGCAGGAAAAGTTTAATTAAGGACTGAACCCTGAATATGAAACAGTACATCATAATACTCAAGTGCATGCATTTATTTTCTAGCTCTAAGCCTATTTGTTTATAAGCAACTTTGACCAAGACCAACCAACACCTATACAAAGAAAAAAAAATATGGATCCAAGTATTTAGTCTAGTTTGGGTCTAACTTTCTTATTTTGGAAGTAAGGGAGAAGAAGAAGAGAGAGAAGAGAGAAGACAGAAGCTGCCCTTAAGGAAATGCCAAATTGAGTTTAAATTCTGGAAAAGTAAGAAAAGATGCAGGGAAATGGAAGGTTGTGACAGAGTGCTGCTTGCAACTGATGACACAGCTCTGGCTGAGAGACAACAGCCAAAGTTGCAAAGTCAATTTCAATCTTCATAAAAATCCACTGATATCCTTTCATACGCTGGCAGGAAAAACACAATTCAGGATAAATGTAAAAATATGCGTGTTTAAAAAGTGGAATTAAAACTCATAACTCACATGTGTCCTATTTAGGGACAAATTCAGGTCCCAATCTTGCATTTAAAAGGTCTTCCTATATAATTTGATTTAGGATCTTATGTACACAATGGGATTGAGTCCTTTCTGAAAAAAAAACAAATTGAAAATAAATTACTATTAATAAAATGTTTTTCCACTGTAGGTTTTTAGCAATGTTAAAATGTAAAAAGCTACACAAATACGAACACCAAAAATTTAATGTATTTTAGAACATACTAGAAATGTGACGTTTGTTAAACTACCATTGATGCTCAGACAGATCCCACATAGACTAATATATGAGTTGTAAATATTAACTGGACATGTATCTGAAACCAGATAATCCATATCTAAAAGATTCTGCAGTATTAATTCTGTTGGTCAAGATGTTCATCGTCTGGTCAAGATGTGGAAATTATGTAACTGTGTCTGCCTGTGTTAATGACATATTGATGTGTGAAATCTGATGAATTTTTGAAAAGTTGTTCAGAAAGTTTTTTTCTTTCTTTATTCACCCAGCAGAAAATTTATCTACTGTTTGCACACAGAATCATAAAAAAAAAAACCTTCAGCCACATCAGTCAACTATGTAGTTCTGAAAAAGTTAAATTTTCATGAACTGCAGTCTTTCAAAAATGGATTGGACTAACACCAATGGAATGGCTGACAGCACTTATTAAGTCCTCTGTCTTGGGTGAAATCTAGCTTGCTCTACCAACTTGTTTCACAACAACATCCTTGTTTTCAGGACACTGATAAAAAGTCTTACCTGCCATGTGTGATATGAAGCATTTTTTAATATTAGAATGTACATTTTTTTGTCCTACTGCAGAAATTACATAGAGTATTACACTGTCCTCATATGTTAGATATAATTGTATATCTAAATTTCTATTCCATTTAGCTGACAGATATTATTACATACATTATACAGATTATCATCATTCTAGTGAAAATTTGAACTAATTTAAACAGAGAGTTCATGTTTTTAATAAGTATTTAAATTGTTTATTTAGAAAGGAGACAAGTTTGGCTGATTTAGACGGATAAATACTAGAAGTTCACAGAATTAGTGAAAATAAAGAATAATTTGTACAAGATATTCAATAAAGAGATATGTTTCCATTTGCTAATTGAACTTTTGTTCACTTTAATAGAACAGAAAAATTTGTATTAAACATTTGAAGTAGCTATGACCTAGACAACATTCAATATTTACTCCTCAATGTCTATGGAAAACCCTATAGAAAGACCAAAATTATTGCATCGCTTGGACAAAACTGGGAAAATGAAGCATTACTCATCAGACACATCCTTCTAAACCAGCACCACACTGAAGGTTTAAACATCTTTGGCATTTCAACACATGCCTGTTGGAATCCCTGACTGTAATCCAGAAGGCAGGCTTCCAAAAGACTCAGTCATGTTGGTATTCCAGGCCATGACTAGCCCACAGAAACAAATTCAAAGCTAATGCTCCTCCTGAGGGGAAAATGCTAATTATCATTTAGACATCTCTGGTTTAGTGAAACACTGCTAAATGCAAAGCATTTTCTGATAGATTGAGACTGTGAACAAAATCCCAGGTGACAAAACCTTCAGGATTCAAAAACCATACTGAATCTGGATGAGTCCTCCTGGCTCAATGGAAGCTGTACCCATTGTCTCTCCATTGTACTATTTTGAAAGGTTTATACAGAAAAATGTCTTTAGTCCGTAGCTCCAGTGTTGCTTTAGGATGTCTCAATGTGAAGCAATTTTAAAAGTGTGTCTTTCTTCCTTAATATAGCATAAAAGCCTGAAAATTTTACCTTCTCTCTGACATGTATTAAGGATTTTGGTGCTCCCTTCTCCTCCACAATGAAAATGCTCACACATCTTCCTCAGAAACATTTTGTAGATATTTATAACTAGGAGAGACCTCTGTCGTCTCTGCCTTATACATTAGATAGGCAGAATGTTCAGCCCAAGACCTGAGCACACAGTGTCCATCCATCCATCCATCCATCCATCCATCCATCCATCCATCCATCCATCCATCCATCCATCCATCCATCCATCCATCCATCCCTCCCTCCACCCACACTCTGCAAAAGGGCAGGCTCCTGGCTCCTGTTCACTCTGCTTCAAGTTTAAGATCTCATTTAATTGCCTCAATAGCCTCCTGCAAAAAGGCAAGGAAAATCCAAATATCTTGCCCAAGGGTCATGGCATTTAATCTAACCTCAAGTCTCCCTTTAGTCTGCTCCTATAATTGGAATGGTAGGCCTTCTCCAATGACTCTGCTCCTTTCTGAACCCCTCCCTCAGACAGTTTTCTTCTGCCTTCATATGGTTCAAAGGGTAGAAAATAATAAAAAGGAGCCTTCATTCTACAGAGTGGGTCCTTCAATCTCTAAATCTCATTTAAGAACAAGTGAATTTATCAACTGTGCCTCACCTCTGGAAACTGGCAAATTGCAGCAAACCACAATGTTTCTTAATACTAAAATTTCAAAACCTCCTGCCTGCCTGAGTTCTTTTGGTGGCTCCAAGATTCTCTCTACCAAAAATATGCATTATTAGGATATGATTAATGTGATCTGGTTATTAGTGCACATGTCTAGAAGACATCAAACTGTTTCTAAAATTAATGTTTAAAAAGAGAAAATACAAATGAGCAATTTGGTTAACCAGTTTGGAACATTAAATTGACCAAGTAGCAACATCTCATTTTACCCTCAAGAGCTTCAATTACACCTGAAGAACATCAAACAACAAAGGTGTCTTCAAAGGCAATTTGGAATAGATATGTTTTTTCCTATAGGTATAAGTTAAGCTGGCCAAATACAAGTTATTTCTGATCTGGAAACAAAATAGGTCACTTCTGCATCCAGGCAAATAAATGACACTGGGGAAACAGATGCTTAAATATTTCTCAACATTGACAGTGATATTTATGGACAACTCATGACAGCAGCAGGGTGAATCGGCATCTGCATGCATCTGCTTGCAGACAAAAGGCAACTGTGGTGGGAAAAGGGAAGGAGCAGTGACTAGAAGACTTTTTTGGAAAATAGTTTGAAGAAATGGAGAGGGAATCTGGTGTGTATTTCAGGAAAGATACTGCTAACATGGTCTGTAACCTCAGCTGTTCAAAGCAAGTACTTGTCAAATAGATGGGAAAGTGGCCATTGCTAACAGGCAGCTACAAAGCAGATTTTTTTTTTTAATAGCTAAGCTATCCACACTCTTAGTCAAAAAGATAAATGTCCACGTCTCATTGGAAAGTATTTAGCAATGTCAGTGCTTGTATGATGCCCTGATTTGGAAGAAAGATGTATTTTATCAGTGTATTATGGAAGGAAGAAAGTTGCAGAAGTACCCTTGGATGTGCTAGGAGCATGCAAATATCATATGCAGTTACATAACAGAAAATCTAGCTAGACAAATCTGGCTAACATTTGTTTTTTCCATACCTCATACTCCAAGCTGAAAATAAACAATAGTAATTAAATAAAATTAAGTATGTATTCCTGCTATACAATTTTACTTTAACTCTTCTTCTTAGATGTAATTTAGAGAAGTGCTTAAGACTTCAGTGTAACAAGCAGGTTTAAGATTCAAAATGTAGCATTGAATTACACAGGACTTCCACAGCTTTATTCAGATCACTGTCACTTGCATATCTCTCTTATCTTTTCACATGTCTTTCACATTAGGCCTGTCTTTTCTGCTTATTTTATAATCTCTTTGTGACAGATGAGATGTTTATTCATATTTGAGGTCTGGCACAATGGGGCTGTAATTTCTACTGCATTACACAGAACACAAATGATAATTTCAACCCTATCTCTTCTATTAATTTTTATTGTATAATCGCACTTGGTTGAAATCCTGCTAACAAAAATATTGACTCGGACAAATAATGTCTTCATTTCACCCCTTACTCTTTTTGTCTCACTGTCTGTGGCTATCTCAGTGCCATTTAAACAAAAAACACAACCACACCAGAGACACCACTATAAACAGAGGTTTTCCCAACTTTCCTCCCTTCTGAAGAGTAGTTATTCCTTTCATATGTGATAGTGTGAGGTAATCCATGCCCTACTTTCAATCTGAAGATACACCTCCACTAATTTTGGATTTATTTCTATTCCTTCACTGAAAGCAGTCAGTGCCATGTGTCATCATCCTGCCCAGCTGTTTGCAGGCTGCCCTATAGCTTTCAAGGCTTTAGTAACTTTTGCCCTATAAGGGTTCCCTCCAGGGAACTGGCATTCCAGTTCCACTCTGGCATTCCAGCTGTCCACATATTGCCATTTCTACACTTTCTGGTGATGGAATGCACCATGCAGTATCACAGATCAAGGCTGGAAAATACCTCTAAGATAATCAAGTCCAAACATTAACCCAGCACCACCGTGTTCACAACTAAACCATGTCCCCAAGAGCCACATTCACATGTCTTTTGAACACTTCCAGATATGGTGATTCCACCACTTTCCAGGCTAGCCTGTTTCGAGACCTGACAACCTTTTCAGTGAAGATACTTTTCCAATCTAAACATTCCATGGTTAAATTTGAGGTAATTTCCTCTTGTACTATCTCTTGTTTCCTGGGAGAAGAACTATTGTCCATTTTTCATTTAAAAAACTATGTCATCATTCATTGGAATATTCCAAAAACTATCAAGGATCAAAGAGGATGTTTTACCCTTTTATATAAAAATAAAGGAAAAATAATGCATTACGATCTATAGCAAGGCATTACTTTTTCTCATTTCATATAAAGGAACACAGAAAGGAGAAGAAAGAAAGTGTTTAAATTTTGGCTTGAAATTTAAAAATAACAATTAATTACTTCGCTTTTTTTTTTCAATTTTATATACTTAGTATTAATTTTCAAACCATATACTGGAAGAAAACAAAACCAAATTTTAAAAAAATTGGTTCCCATGGACACAAAAGTCACCATGAAAACAAAAGAATCTTGGGGTTGGAAGGAAATATCTGATCTAATAGAATTTAAACTGTGCAGAACTAGGTCACAGAGTGGCAGAAACAAAAAAAAATCAGTGACAGCCACTTTTGAATATAATACCAAAAAATTGTGTGCTTGAAATAAATTAAAAGAGTAATACATCATCTATACTTCAATTTTTTCAAATGCAGACAATAACATCAAATAGAGGTATTAAAATTTACAAGAACAGCACTATGGGGATTTAAGGTTTAATAAAATATGTGCAAATATCTTTTATAGTAACAGAAATCCTTCTTGTAGCAGTGGGAGCTATTATAGTCCTTATTACAGCAAAAATATATGAAATTTTAAAAACAGGCAAAAAAAGGTTCTTGAGAAATAAATAGATAATTCAAGCGAATATCTCAGTTTACAGTGCAATTGAAAAGTGAATATATTCTCCTCAGAAATATATTAGGTCTGAAACTCCCCACTACTTTGTTCAACAATTTTTTGACTAATTTTGTATAGTTCTGACTTCTGTATTATATGGTCAAGTGTGGTGATTATGATTTTGTGTTTTCTGAATTCCCTAGCAGAATGCCTGCTAGGTTCTTCTTTCCAAGGGAAAAGATAATTTTTCCCATCAGCAGATTTCTGTAAACCATCTAAGCTGTGTCTTGTTCTCAGGGACACAGCTGAGGTTTCTCTGCTCTGTTCCAAAAGCACAGAGATATAGTTTGCTCTATCTAACCAACCATATGAAAAAGCTGGTTGGTTAGTTATCAGCTCCTCACTTCAGAATCAGACACAGACAGAGAAACATGCTGCACTAAACAGAACATTTCTTGTACCAGGCTGCATGATTTGAGGCATTAAGCCTTGGGCCTAGAACATGGAGCCATTATAAATAAAATATCTTAATATTAAATTAAGATAAATGGAGTCAAAGTCTTTATGCTCAGGGGAAAACAACCAAGACAATTGGAAACCCCTCGTTGAAGACAACAACAACAGTCAAGCACTTGTGTATGTACAAATCTTTAATTACATGGGAACAGTCCCAGATTCAGCTGGTGGTTCTCCCTTGGTTCCAGTTATTCATATTTTTTAAAAATGCTTTGCTGACTAGTGACATCATCTGCTCTTTGTAAAGCAAATATGAACTACAAATAATAAAATATAAATATATGTTATAAAACAGGTCAAAGCATTTTCCCTGTTCCTTCTCCAATTCTAATGTCTCATCTAAAGCTGTGTGCAGCCTATAACACGGTTCCCATGAAAAAAAGGGTCTATCTATTAAGTGCTGTCTCGAGAACTGGAGATTAAAAGTGTGAAAAGTTTGTAACGTTACGTCTCTCACATGTTTCTATCTCATAAGGATAATGTCTTTCTCCGGATGTTTGGAAACTGGGTCTCAAGGACTGGGAAAGGACTCTTCACTTACTTTATAGTTACAAGACCCCCTTCCCTAATACTTTTTGGTAACAATATTTTATTAGTGTATGATGTTACAACAATCTCTGAATGGTTATCAAAACCCAGAAGAGCCACACATTTTATAAGATGGGATAAAAAAAAGCAATTTCCAGTTAAGCAATTTTAGACTTATGCAATGATGTTTCTATAGATACCCCCCTCTCCTTTTTTTTTTCCCTAGGAATGGAAAACATCACTTGGTCATTCACTGTGGTTTATTTTCCTAGAAGATTCTAAGGTGATTACAAACAGAAAATGAACATTATTATTATTACATTCTGTGCCGAATGCTCTGCTTTTTATTTTGTTTTCTTTAATGTGTAATGTGTTTTTGATTGTATGAACTGATTAGTTCTACCATAACACTTCAGTCAGCATTAGAAACTGATGTATCCACAAAATCCTTCTTCTTTCCTTCAAACACTTCCTAACATTTTTTCCCTTTGAGTAAACATTAAATTTGTTCCTTTATCTAAAGAACATTTTAATATGAATAAAATGAAATCAGAAAATGTAAGCCCCTGACATTATATGTATTTTTTTAATTCTGGACATACTTTTAAATAATTATACTCACCAGTTACTAAAACACTATCATGCAGCTGTGAGTTTACTACTTAATGGCACATTAAAAATCTTCTCTGGCTTTTGCTCCTAGAGTCAGTATATTATTTCCCAGCACCATATGATAACTACACTGTATTCCTGGAGCCTCATTAAATAGTTTACTGATGAGACATAGAGATAAAATATTTTGGCAGACACACATTTATCTTACAGAGAAAAAAGCCAGTATGTACATGTTCCTATAAATGAACGAAAAATGTTTTTCAGGAGACTATCATCTATTTGAAACTAGAAAGAATGAAGACTTTAGAGGAAAAATGCATAAGTAAAAAAACTGAGAAAAATAATACCTGTTTTTCTTTTAGTAATTAAAACCACATAGTATTTTGAATGCAAAAATAAGATATAGTTATAATAATGTATCATTCTGGTCATTAGCATTTAATTTTGCCATTTATCAGCAGATCACAAGGTCTTCCAGTTACTGAGATCAGACAAATAAATAACAGAAAGTTACACAAAGTCATTATCCTTCATCACTCCTTCCTTCCTCTCAGAGGATCCTGCAAATTTAGCAGTGGGAACTACAGGGACTGCACCTTTAATTTTCCTGCCAGGGGAACTATGATCACTGGAACAATGAGAACTGATGGGTCCATCAACCCTGAATGTCATGCAGCAGCCTGGCTCCTGAAGGTCTCTCCTAACACATGGAATTGAAGATAGCTGCAACCCCCAAATGACTCTTTCAATAACCGTATGGCACATGGTTTGATCTGGAGAATTCGTTGTCATAAATTATTTACATCCCTCTTTTTTTTTGCGTCCTAATCTACAAAGGAAATTAAAAATATAGCTTCAAAAGATTAGTTCAGAAACCAGAAGTAAGTCATGTTCTAAATACAAAAAACAGGGATTGAGAATGAATATAATTCCAAAAAACATTTTCTTTTTTTTTTTTTTTTCACAACTTGCCACCAGCTGAGTTTTCAGTTTTCTGAGGGCAACAAAAGTTATATTTACCTTGATTTCTCCTTTACTGGAGTGAAGAAGCTTTCTACTTCAACTTTTGTTAACATCTCACTGAAAGTATTTATTTGCTTGATTAGAAAGACTCAGAAATATTCTTTCAAATATATATTGAAGATATCAGTTCTTGCATACAGTCATCTGAATAAACTAATGTAGATATTTGGTTGCACTGTGAATTGAGAAAAAAGGAAAATTTCCTACTTTGTTTTTCATTTTCTGAGAGTTAGAGGCTGTTGAAATCCCCATATTTGCAAAGCAATCTGTAATTTTACAGCAGAGGATTTTTTCTAGTTCCTGCATTCTGTTTAATGTGACAAAGATCCTTTGGCTGTCCATTAAAATTTCTGGACCTAGGGAGGAAATTCAGCATACTAAAAACACAAAGGTTGGGATTTAGGATTTACAAATGTTACTCTCAAATGTCTTAATAAGGGCTAAAGTCAGTCTCAATCTTCATTTAAGGTTTAAAGTAAAAAATTATACCAGTGCTTTTTTGTCTGTCTTCACGTTTGCAGAGAGGTTCATTTGAACACTTTTCCCCTACTGCTATGCAGTGATGCTACAGCCTGCAATTATATATTTTATCTACCTTATTTCTCTCTATATCCAGATTCTAAGAAGTACTATAAACTCTGTTGAACTATCACCTGCTTTCTAGTTACCATTTAAAGAGATTTTCTACCTCATAAACGGATTTATGATTGTATTGCAGTTCCAAGTGCTATCTCAATTGAAATAAAAGGTCGATGGTGCAGACCACACAAATAGAAAATAGTCAGAAGTTTGTTAGAGAAACCAACCTTGTTTGCAATAAAACAGATAACCCATCCGTGATTTCAAAGTTTCCCTTTTATAGAAGTAATTTTCACTCACTGTTATTGCAGTTAGTCTTGAAACTCAGAAGAGGTTTTGCTCAAGCAACTGTTTTAATTACTGTTTCACAGCACAGGTCAAATAGCCATGGAGTAGACGGTTTTGAGACAAAACAGCTGAAACCAAACTCAGTTCTGAGCTGCAGAACCCTCTGTTAGGCCACATCCCTAATGCATCACCATTATCTTCCACGATTTCATTTGATATTTAAAATATCTCTGTGAAATTATTTAATGGCAGAAACACAAGTGCTTAGTGCCAGAATCATTCCACGTAGTGTAAAAAATTTAGATCTATAATAACTGTCACTCATTCATTGATGTCATAGTAACAAGGAACAACTATTGTATAAGAAGAGAAAGTTTGTTCCTCTTGAATTAATAAAGCCTTTGTAACTCGAGTTCGGCTGGGGTAACTTGTTCATTAGTGATTTTTAAATTATAAAAGAAGAAATTGAAGACAAAATTACAAGTCCTTCATGCTGCATGGAGTTCATCCCGTGGCAAACACGAAAACAGTTGTTTTCCTCTCATGATTTTGCTTACTGGCGCCAGTGTGTGCCAGTGTCCCTGCAGAGACACTGTGCAATGGGAAGAAATTGTGACCAGAATGGATCCCTGATATGGCTGCAAAATGCTGCCCTCAGTGAAGTTCTGCACATCCACTGTCCAGGGAACAACACTTGGCCAGTGTTGACCAGACAAGAGCCTTATTCAGCTTTTAGGATTAATAGACTGCAGGAACAGGAGCCATCACAGTCACTGCAAACACAAGCAGGGTTATTCCTTCATAAAACACTGCAGTGTGTGTCTCCAACCTCCTTTTCACATAGAAACTATCACAAGTTGACAATGTTATGTTCATTCTGTGATCCTTGGAAGGCCAAGTCTGAATTATGAGAGTCTGGAGGATTAAGTCATATTTTGTATTGCATCATAAAATCCTACAGTGGTTTGGGTTGCAAGAGACCTTAAAAATCATCTAGTTACACCCCCCTGCCCTGGGCAGGGATACTTCCCACTAGACCCTATTAACTTTTGCTCGTCCCTGTTAACTTAAGGGGACTTCATCTGAAACTCCTTTGTTGCAACACAGAATTACTCTGATTTTTCATTAAGTAGGAGAAAACCCAATTCTAGTCTTATCCATTATTTTCATTCATATTGTCATGGTTTTACCCCAGCCAGCCACCAAGCCCCACACAGCTGCTCACTCAGTCCCCCACCAGTGAGATGGGGAGAGAATCAGAAGGATAGAAGTGAGAAAACCTATGGGTTGAGACAAAGACAGTTTAATAGGGGAAAAAAAAAAACATGCACACAAGCAAAGCAAAGCAACGAATTAACTTACTGTTTTCCATGGGCAGGCAGGTATTGAGCCATCTCCAGGAGAGCAGGGCCCCATCACACATAACCGTGACATGGGAGGACAAACGCCATCACTCTCAATGTCCTCTCCTTCCTTTCCCTTCCCCACTTTCTATACTGAGCATAATGTCACGTGGTCTGGAATATCCCTTTGGTCAGTTTGGGTCACCTGTCCTGGCTGTATCTCCTCCCAAACTCCCATGCACCCTGCCCAGTGTGGCAGCATGAAAAGCAGAAAAGGCCTTGGCTCTTTGTAAGCCCCACTCAGCAATAACAAAAACATCTTTGTATTATCAACACTGTTCAGCACAAATCTGAAACACAGCCCCACACCAGCCACCAGGAAGAAAATTAGCTCTACCTGAGCCAAAACCAGCACACATATTTAATTAGTTAATTGTTGTGTGCATTCTTTTCATACAGAGGTTCAAATACTCCACTGTGCACATGTTCATGATGGGAGAATATTATAATTACAAACACATTAGTCTTTCTTGAGGTATACTTTTTTACATCTTTCTAAGAGTCTTAGTATTGAGAAACTCTTCAGATCAGTAACATTCAACTCTTTTTGTCCCTAATGAAATGTCTATACCCTGTGCTACTTCTGCCAGGAAAAATTACATTTACGTAGTGGCAGCAGGGAGTCATGCCAGTTCGGTTCATGTTGTTATTGCCATGAGAACTAAACATTAAAACCAGCTATATCTAATTTACAGAACAGTTGCTCCCTGCTGAAATTTTAAAATGTAAGCTTAATTCTGCAGAAAAAGAAATTTTTTATTCACATGTTGTACCACAGTATCACAATATTGTTCAGTCGATAACACAGCATTCACTCTAGGAATAGTTCTATAATTACTCTATTAGTTGCGTAACAGTGAACCTGAGGAAATTATAAGAAACTATCAATTTCAATGCTTAATTTATACTTATAATTCAAACCGTTTAATGAAAATGTGTTTAAATTAAAAATTATTATTACTATTACAATGATGATGATGATGATGATGATGATGATGATGATGATGATGATGATGATGATGATGATGATGAAAACATATTCACCAGGGTCTTCAGATTCAGGTGAGTCTTCTACTTCTTTCTGCATTTCATGTGATTGAAAATGTTGGCAATATTCTGATGGCTTTTTTGTGTTGTGTTCTCCTGCTAAATCTACCCTTGTTGACCCTGAGAATGAATGCTGATCAGAGAATCATAGAATGGTTTTGGATGGAAGACTTCAAAAGTCATCTAGTCCAAAGCCCCTGCAATGAGACAACCAGATGAGGTTGCTTAGAGCATGGTCCAACCTGACCTTCAATATTTCCAAGGATGAGGCAGCTCAAACATCTCTGGGTAACCCACTCCAGTGTTTCACCATCATTATATATGGTTCTTCCTTAGATCTAATCTAAATCAACCATCCTTCAGTTTGACACCACCCTTTGTTCCATCTCTACAAGTCCTAGTAAGAAGTCTGTCCCCATCCTTCTTATAAGCCTTGCTTAAGTACTAAAAGGATTCAAAAGGAAAGTAATGTCGAAGAACTGGGAGAAAAAAGATCTAGAAAGAGCTTCTGAGTTATGGAAATAGGCTCATGCATAATTCTGTTCAAGTAGAGCAATATTAAAATATCTATAACAAAGAATATAAAACATATTTACATTGTCAATAAAATTAGTACTTGCTTTTACTTGTACACACAGCAGAGTACAGCTACGTATATTGTCTTGAGTGAGGAATAGAAATCCAAGCAGTTTTGGTTAAACATTTACAAAATACTGTATTATATTAAAGGGTGACCATAACAAGAGACATTTTTTGATTTTTCTGCTAGGAAGATAAAAAATACAACTATAAACTAAATCAATATTAGCTAGGTAAGGTAAAAATGTAATTAATCAGAAGACAGCACATTAAATCTGCAGTTAGGGTTATTTTGTTCTGATAAATGTATTAAGGAGATTAATATTTAAAAAATTAAAGTTCATTGTTTCTTCTTGCTATGGATCAAAGTCAATACTATACCCTTATAACAAGCTTTGGATGCTAAGAGTACAAAATTTCTGAAGCAATTAGTCATAGGATCTGATCTTAACAGCAGGACTTACTCTAGATTGTATTCACAAATAATGGGACTTAATAGAAATTCTTTATTCCTATAATTAATTTTTCAGATTGGCATGTTTCAGACATGCATACAAAATACTGAACTCCAAACAGTATAAATTGTTTGGAGGTTTGCATTTGTACCAAAGACATGCCATACACAGGGTCCTATTGGTGATCCAAACAATGAGAGCTGCAGAGACTATTAAGTGTATCACACACATAACTTTAACAAAAGTTATTTTCATCCACAGTTTACATTTTTATTCACGTTAGAAAAATTCCAGCTGCAGTCGGTAATGGGCGAGAAATCTCTTCCCACCTTTATCTTGACCCATGAGCCCTTTGTTATATTTTCTCTCACCTTTCCAGTTGATCAGGGGAGGGAAAGAGCAGCTTTGGTGGGCGCCTGGCATCCAGGCAGGGTCATCCGATCACACTTTGGAATTTTGGTTTCTGTTTTTTCTAAGCTGAGTTTATTTTGCTCATGAATTAACCAGAGTTCTTCCCCATAATATACTGATTGAGAGATGTGTTTGAAAATGGATTGAATGCATCCTCTGGCTCAGAAATACCACATACCCTAAAGGATAGCTTGATTATCTATCCTAGTCAAGGATAGCTTGTCTTCTTGTTTCTTCTTTTGCTTTCTTCTGTCATAGAAATACTTCTGAATGATCCACAAGTAGCACAATGTGGTTCTGTGTGTTAGTTTCTCAGCTTTCTTAAAGGGAAGACATGTGGGTCATGAGTAGAAAAATAGGATGTACATGGAAAACCTGAAGTGTTTCTTCACACAAATGCTAGTAGATGTATTGTGCCGGATAGCATGCCTTAGAGTTAGCCCTGGAACACAGAATTCAACTTTCAGCTGAAATAAAATTTTAAAATTTTACAATTTTACATTTTCAACATTATGTAAGATTAATATTAAAACCAAGAAAAAAAAGTAGATTTTCTTTAGCATGATTTCATCTGGGTAAAGTTTTAGGTTTGTTTCAAGTCTGTTGTGACCAGTTTTTGGTTTTATAGTAATACTCATGTAGCCCACATTCTTTCCAGCCATAGTCATGATTGTTTCATATAATTACCAAGATAAAGTTCTGGCCTGCCATTCAAGTCATGCTGTACTCTACCTGCTCTTTTTGCCCATTTTTGCAAACCAATTACTTGAGTCAAGGGGTTGAGCCAGGAATGCATTTAAGAAAATGAAGACTGTGAACAGGTTAAGGGGTTAGTTAAAGGGTCAAGCTAGAAATGTGACTAGGATAATGAGAACTATATGTATCCTTAATTAAGATCTTAAATAAATTAAGGGGTTAAATTAAAAATGTAGTTAGCAAGAATCATACATTTAGACTAGAGCTCAACAAGGAAATTAACTGGTACCCGGTGGGAATAACTGAAGCAAAGTTAGGAGTGACAGGGTATTAGTTAGGAGTGACATGAAGTATTGTAAAAGACCAGGAACCATAAAGATAACTGGCCTCTAAGAATAACTGAACTGTGAGGAGAGGTTTGGATTGCGACCAAGAGGTCAAGAGGGAGGCTTGGACCATGACCAGCAGGTCAAGAAGCCTTGCCAACTTGACATGGGCAAAGAGTTTACCATAAGGAAGACGTTTTGCTTCCTCCCCAAAAACCCACCGACCCATTTCAAAAGCCCACCAACCCAATTAAAGAAGACAATTGTGCAGCCGTAATTGACATTCTGCTAATTATAATACGAAGCGGGCAGGTAATTATGTATTAGGCGTCCTTAGAAACTGTATGAATATGTAAAACCTTTCTTAGATAAACAGAGAGCTTGAGTCTGTGACTCCTTGCACATGCCTTTGGAAATTATTCCACATGTGTCCAGCTCTGTAATAAATACACCCTCTTTTCAACTTTAATTAGTTGAAGAGTGATCTGTCCATGTTTCATACTCTGTTTCGGATTAACCACTGTGTTCAGCACAGCTTCCAAACTTCCAAAGGTCTTTTTGAACTAGAAATTTAATTGGAGAAAAATGTCTACTAAACACTAATTAGCTTGTAGGGCAATCTGAAAGAAATCTCTGAGATACGTCATTCTTACCTCAAAGTGATTAATTATTTTCATGTCTTAGAGCCCATAATTGGACATATACAATAAACCTGCGTGGGGCTGACAGCTCTGTGCCTCTGAAATTTCCTAGCTGCAGGCCTGCTAAGGTTTTTCTTCCCAAGGGAAAACTTCTTACTTTCCCAAGAGAGATTCTATAAACAATCTCTGTAAACTAGATCCTTTCTCAAAACAACAGGTGGTATTTTTCTACCCTGTTTTCATAACATAGAAGATGTGTTTCTCTCATTTAACCAATGGTAATAGAGGTGTCATTGTTAGAAACCAATCACTTTTAGCATTAGTGAAACACATTATAAAAAGTTGTTCTATTTGTGTCAATAAAGCTTTCTGATATTTTAACCTTCTGGATTGGAGTCCTTGTGTTTCTGTTCATGCACAACAGCGACGAACCTCTTTAGATATTTTGTAAGGTGCATTCCTCAGAATGCTTGGTATCCAACAAAGAGTCTATTTCATTGCATTAGACAAGGAATTGTTAAAAAAACAGTTAAAAGTGAGAGATGGCTTAGAGTATTGCAAAACAAAGCTTAGGTATGCATACAGAACTTTAAGGTTAATGAAGAGCCTAACAACTATCCCCAGTAGGGGGTGGGGCAGAACAGAGGAAGTTTTGAATGTAAGAATGAGGCGTACTCTCTCCTCCCCATCCTGCAAGAGGACTTGGCTAATACAATCTTGGAAGAGTAGAGAAAGTATAAGAAATCTCTGAAACTTATATGATCATCTGGAGGGAAATAGCAGCAGGGTTGTAAGACGTAAAGAGACTTCCCATATCTAATCTTATATAAGGTGATATAATTTCTTCAATTTCTTCAACCACAGAACTCAAGTTTCTGTCTATGTTGTCTGCTTTGACTTTGATAAATGAATTCACATTTTATTGTGTCCGGACTCCAATGAAATGTGATAAAGTAGCCCCACAGGAAAAATATTTGTTATCATGCTAATACTTTCTAAATGTCAGGGAAAAAAATAAACACATATACATGTGTTAATTTAAATATAAAAATCACAAAACTTCTTGAAAACTGTAGCTCTTCTGCTTATTACTGTGGTGAAACGTAATTTCATGAAGCAGTTTTTACTGTATACACACTCATGGTTATGTGTTTACGCTACATTCTTCTTTTCAGAATTTTGCTTTATTTCTTGCAAGACCCTTAAACACTTTCATTGGAAACAAAAGGCAACCATCAACTTGCTATGAATTCATTTTTAGCTAAAAGGAGTAAACAAAAATTTTTGCACTAACATCTTTTTGCCATGAAACTCTTGTCTCGGAATTTAAACAGTTTACAAGAGCATGATTTTTTGTATCAGAACAGTACATATATTTGTGAGCTTTCAGAAATCAGTTTGTAATTGATTGTTCTTAAAATAAAACCTCTTGAAATTTAAACAGAAACTAAAAGAGGCATTGAGAAAAAAACATATAATGCCATAAAATTATATCTTATGCACAATATTTCACTAATTTAAACTAGTAAACTATTTGTCCATTTTTTTTCCTGTCTAAATCTTATGTGGCTTTAGAGATTATTTCTTAAAGTCCTTGTCATAATATTAAAAAAGTCTTAAGCGTAATTTCAGAAGACATCACTTGCCGTTATTTACTTTACTTGTTTCATAAGTATTTTGCTGGTATTTACCACTTATTCAACACAAAAAAAGTTATGGCTTATCAAAGTGCGATTTTATGTTTTTTCTTTCAAATGCAATTTGTGAGTAAACACCTGGGCTGAGATGTGAGCTCCAAAACAAAACTGTAAAGACCTAACTTGAGATGAAATTTCTGCTGTAAGGAGAGAGGCTTTCACATTTCAGAATTTATTATGTCTTTCATTCTGGTGAGAAACTTAACGGAATAAAAACAATTAGCCTGGTATTTGGCACATCTTGAACTAGAATTAATTTTTCTCTTGAACATAAAGTACTGAGAGCACAGAAATACAGATTGATAAGTAAAGAAGTTTAGTTGCACAGCAGACAAGTCTATTTTTAACTTTGTTCAGAATTCATTTTCTTATCTCCTGAACACTCATAAGCTTTCAAGACCATAAAGAGAGCATTATTTCCGTGAAATTATTTTTAAAAATAAGTATCTCTGCAACTGCACAAATAGCAAGGTTTTTAAAGTTTTTTCCAACCCAAATGAAACCGTGATTCCATTATTTAATTCCTCACACAAAGCAGGCTCACAAATTTAGTTTCAATTTAGCTTCTAAACATGCAGGGCCTGTCACGTAAAAAGTTGAGTTTCTAAGGTACTGAGAAACCAATATAGAATGGCACAAGCATAACTGCAGAAGATTAGTAACAACTAACTAATTTGTATGATAGGTCATAGCATATCCTGTCAATTTGGAGGCTAATCATGATAATGCTAATCAAGCACATTTTAACTCTATATTAGAGTTGTGAATTACTGTGTTTTTGAAAAAGTCTGTGCAACAATAGTTTTAACAACTATTTCTGGGGAATTGCTGGAAAGAAGAAAAGAAGAAATTTCTTCTAGGGGTATACTGTGACTATCTCTTGGCTTGCTTGCTCCTGATTTTGAGCAGAGATTCTATATGCATAAGCAAAACCTCTTAATTCAGCTCTCATATCCCTCAAGTAAACACCACGGCCATTTGGATTCCCTTTGGACTCATGCACTGCAGGGTTATTCTACTGGTATGGTATCCAGGTTCACTTGGATGGCAATAAAGGTCATCTTGGACTGTCAAAATACCCAAAAGCTGAGGAACTGTCTGCCAAGATTTATACTAGGCTGTGCTTTCCTCATACAAAAGTCTCTCTATTGTTGCAACAGCCTCAGAAGACGTAGCAGGAAAAACATTTTCTGTTCCAGTTCTTACAAGTAAATTAGACACGGTCATGAGAGACTGCAGGAGTGCTGAACAGCAAAATTCAGTGCTTTGTCAGACTATTCTTATTTTCTTACAGACCTGTGCTTTATGACAAGTAGAATCTTGTTAGCATTTAATAAGAGTTAAGTGACAAGATCCGATATTTTTAATCATTGCTCTGTTTTACAAATTAAGATAAATACTCTCATCATCTTACATTCCACTCAACAAACTGGTCTGGAAGAGGAGAAGAATCTAAGAGAATCGATAATTCCTCATCATGTTTTATTTGCATGGTATGTTCATACATATTTTCAGTAAATTTATTATAGTCTAAATCTATGAAGATCGATTTCAAAACCTGTACTTTTTTGGTGGGTAACAAGTCCAGTGAATTTGCCCATATCCATACATGTAGCTTTTTTTAGTTGTTTTGTTTGTTTCCCTATGAAGTGTTCTAAGTTGCTCTCCCAATGTGTAAATTAGAAATTTTTTAACTTTCATCTCCTCTGACCTCTATTAGTCCTGTGAGACTTTCCAAATCTTATTAAAACAAAATCCTTTTCATTCTGGAGGTACAATACATTTGTAATTCATTCTTCTGCTCTTCTTCATCTCTGTTATCCTGATAATATACAATCTAAAATTTCCATTATTCTAGAGCTTAATTATTCTTACAGAAACATATCCTTATGTAAAATATGGGTAATGATATTCATCACTGTGGTAAACCACTTGAGATCTTCAAATGGAAAGTAGCAGATAAGCAAATATTATCACAATAAGCATGTTTTTCATACAAACCAAGAATCATAACATAAATCAGATGCATTGTCAAAAGAAGTAAACACTGATAGCCTTCCAAACACATTATTGTGTTGAAAAACATTCTAGCATACAGATGGTAATTATTTGAAAAGTGGTAAGGAGAATATATATTCAAAGAAAAATATGCTGAAAGTTTAATCATTAAAAAAAAAAAGAAAAAAAAGAAAAAAAAAAGAAAATATATTCTTGGTAGACTGCTTTCTAAACTTAGTGATTTTTTCTGACAAAAGGAATAAAGAATATTAATTAGTGCAGTAATTATTTGTTCACTACTGAGTCTAAATGGGCTATAAGTAAAACAGTCAATTAGTTGAACTTTCAGTGTTTATCTTTCAGTGTGTCATCATTATCCCAAGATATCTCCCTGTGTATAGCAATGTTAGTCATGACTTCATAGAAATTATGTTTCAAAATGTAGCCTTTTTAGTTCTAACTTGTGCAACATAGCGTGGAGTTCTGTGGACAAGGTTATTAGTGTAACTATCTCATTTTTTGACACTATTCAGCTTATTACCTGTCCTTAAAATAAAAATAAGAAGGAATTAATATTTACCCTCTGTGACTAGAGATCCATCAAGATTTTTAGTCAATAATACTAAATACAGTCCAGAGGAGGCCACTAAGATTATCAAAGGGGTGGAACAGCTCTGCTATAAGGAAAGGCTGAGAGAACTGGGATTGTTCATACTGGAAAAGAGAAAGTTTTAGGGTCACCTAATTGTGGCCTTCCAGTACCTGAAGGGAACTGACAAGAAAGATGGAGAGAAACTATTTATAAGGGCCTGGAATGACAGGACAAGGGGAAATGGCTTCAAACTGAGAGTAGGTTTAGATTAGATATTAGGAAAAAATTCTTCCCTGTGAGGGTGGTGAGGCCAACAGCTTTCCAAGAGAAGTTTTGTCTGCCCCATTCCTGGAAGTGTTCAAAACCAGATTAGATGGAGCCCTGAGCAACCTGGTCTAGTAGGAAGTGTCCCTGCCCATGGCAGGGGGTTTGGAACTAGATAGTGTTTAGGGTCACTACCAACCCATAACATTCTATGATTCTATGATTCTTTGATGTTTTTCCCAACATTTACTTCTATATGTACTTTGATATTTTTCACCCAAGCAATTATTTTCTAGTTTAAAATGGAATATGGAGGGAAAAAAATTGGAGACATCAGTTGTTAATTATTTGTCTTGGGGTGATTTTATGATGATACTCTATTCCCTGATTGTCTGTCTTAGGCCCACAAATGGTTGCTGTAGCTTTGAGGTAGGACCAGCAGACCCCAAGCTGGAGCAAACAAAAGATTCATCTCTTTGAGCAGCGGCAAGAACAGTGTGTGCTAACCTGACTGTAACCCTCATTCCCTGTCTTCCTGAGCCTCTGGGGGGAGGAGGTAGAGCTTAGAAAGAGGGCAAAGTGGTGGGAAGGTGTTTCTAAGATTTGGTTTACTTCTCATTATCCTGCTCTGATTTTGTCGATAATAAATTCAATTAATATCCTCAATTAGTCTGTTTCACTCGTGACAGTAATTGATGAGTAAACTCTTCCTGTCCCTAACTCATGAACATTTTGTTATATTTTCTCTCCCCTGTGCAGATGGAGGGCAGAGATAGAGAGGCTTTGGTGGATGCCTGAAGTACAGTCAGGGTCAAACCACCACAACACCCAGCACAATAATCAAAGAGCCATGGACCACAATGAGCCAGGAGATGAGTGTGGCCGCAGTAATGGCATGGGCCATTCTGCCATCACCTGCCCTGAGCAACAGTTAGTGATAGAGAGCAGGGTCTCCCCACAGCCATGTGGTGACCACCCCATAAGGTCACAAAACAGGTCCAGCTGGACAAGCAAGGGAGTGAGCCAGGTGTTCCTGAGAGGCCAAACCCAAAATAGGGCTCTTGTTTTCCTGGGAGTGGGCCATGAAGGCAGTCTCAGATTTGTCCCTGGGCAATTCAGGACTGCTGGTGCCCTCACAGCTCTGATACTGACTGATGTGCAGATTTGTGCTACATGTTTGAAGTAACTCTTATAGAAGCATAATTCTCACTGTGTATACATGTAGTTGTAAGAGATTGTTAAATATTATTCTTGTGTGCCCTGTATCATATTTTATGAAATTTATATGGGTGTTCTCCCTTATAAGGGTTGTAGGAAGTTTTTCTGCCTATAGCTTATGATAGAGATATCAGTTTAGAAAAATCTTATAAACAGCAAACAATGACAGTTTCTGAGAAATAAAAAATATAATTTTGGAAAATGCATTGAATTACAGGTACATTCATGGTACTTTATCTCTCTTGGATTTATGAATATACAATAATATGGCAACATATCTTATAGTATATAGTGGATGAATTTCTCTTCTTCCATTTATTTTACAGTTGAGAACTCTATCCATTTTACAAGTGGTTTCTGTAGTTTAAAGGTTCCTTAGGATGGGTTCACTATTAAAGAATTACCATGTATTTCCACTATATAGTAGTGGAAACTAAAAAAAGAAGAATTCCCATTGGAGACATCTCTATTGTAATTTGAGGAGTGCTTATCCTGGGTTACAATTTTACATTTTAACTTGTAGATAATTTTCAAAACACAAGGGAGCAGCACTGACATGCATTAGCTTATTAGATACTGTTAATGTGAGAAAATATAGGCTAATAGGAGGTTGTTTTCCAGGAAAACAAACTTATTTCAGTAAAGACTATTTATGAAGTAATCCATGATGAAATTTAAAAAACAAACTATTGCAATACAGGCTAATGATGTTAAGTTGCATTAGTTGTCATATATGAAGTTAGTGTTTATCAAACTATGTCTCAACCTAAGAAAAATTATTTCATATTTTTGCAAAATTATATAAAGTGAAATAGAAACATTATGGGTGAGTAGAATATTGAGAAATATCTTATAGCATTTGAAAAAGATGTCACAGACTATTTCTTATAAGAATGTGACAAGAGAGTTTAAACCAGGAATATAAATATTCTAAAATGCGTTAACATTAGATGAAATATATTTTATTTAAGAAATGTACAATAATAAATCTATTCCTGGAAAATTTTGATTACAATAGTAACAATAGTGGTAAAATCTATGTAATTAATAAAACTAATTACATGTAATTAATAAATGTATGTAATTAATAAAAACTACTAATACACTAAAACTACTAACTACTAATACTGCATTGACAGTATTTGTTACTAGTACATTATAATATAACATTATGATTATTAGAAGAACTAAGTGCAAAGCTTCCTTCATTAGAGTTTAGGAAGAACTGATGATGTGAACCACCTGGAGCTATTACAGCAGTATGAAATACTTCCTTCTCCTTTTCCCTTTCCAGAATTGTACATACTTATAAAGTAATTTCTGAATAATATACTTTTTTATCCTGAAGGACTTTTAGTATTTATCAAAATATTCAAAGTTTTTAGCATTTATCAAAATAGTTTACCACCTTCGTTTTTGTCATAGAGATGTCATCAGCTCTTACAAAGTTGATCAATATGAAACTTTACAGCAATAGTGCTCAGTTCCACATCTCTTAGTTGTAAGGAATCCAGCTTCACATTAACTGATTCAAGTCTATTGATATGAATTTTGCTCAAATCTGAGATCTAATCAATGCCTCTAATGTACTAACAGGAGTTCAACTCAAACTCTAGGAAATAGTGTTCTTCCTATCATTTTTCAATTAAGTGGGTTCAATTAAATTTTTACAGTAAAAAAAAAAATTCAGGCTGAGGTTGTTATGTGATAATAAACATTAGAATGGGAAAATTTTAAGCAGTGTAGAAGGTAGATATTTGAATGATATATAGAATTGCTGTTTAGAGTTTATTTTTAACATCCTTTTGCTGAAGATAAATCTGAGACTTTATCAGCTTCATAGAAATAACATATCAAGGGACATACTGGAAGAAGGTGGCAAATATTTGGTAAATTAATTCTAAACCAGCATTCCCTTTTCCCAGAAGAAGCTAGAGTAATAAAGAAACTACAAAAGCTTCCAATTTTGTTTGACTGGAAGAACTGAAAAGCAGGTTTCAAATATATATATATATATATATATGTGTGTGTGTGTGTGTGTGTAGTGAGAGTACTCTACACTAGAAGCTGACTTTAAATCAGTTCTGTTAAAACTGTATCACATCTTTGTTTGCCTCAAGATCCAATTGTGTACAGATTGCTGTACATAAACACATACTATAGATATTCTCTCAGACACAGATGTCTCTCATATATGTTCTACAAAGTCCTTTATTCAAAAATATTGTAAAAGCAGCTTTATCAAATCTTCCTTAAACTTAACTTCAAATGCGGAATTCCACTTTTTTTTTTTTGGTTGTCTTATGGCAAAGATACATTTTAAGAAAATGTCCGGGTGAAAAAAGGTTATCTTGCATGTAACTACCAAATTTAAGTTGAATATTTTAAACAGTTTGTTATTTACATTTTTCACTTTATGTCAAAGACATCTCAAATGTAAACTTTTTACCTCCGGAATCAATTTTCAAAAAAATACCTACATTTTTGTATCCCTCTAACCAAGGTTGCCTCAAGGTAGGAAATCTGTGATAGCAGAAAATAAATTCTTTTGTCTTTGTAAAGACAAAATAATTATTCATATCAATATTGATTGTGATTTATTCCACCTTTCTAGGACTTTGCATAATGGTTAGGTTAGTATTAATATTAATAAAACATCTTTCAACAACCAATAAATACTTGGATCCCACAATATCCTTCAACTCCCTATAATTTATTTTATTAGAATTGCCATTTTTGCTCCTAACTATATTTTAATATTTAATAATTAATAGCAATTATCTGTTATTTGACTGTACAATTTCTTAATGACATAAAAATGTCCTTGTTTTATGAATACATAAAAAATTGCCATTATTTGAAAAAATTATTCGAATTTTTGGGTAGATATTTCTAACATCTTCACCTTCAAGAAAGAGAATCAAGTAGAAATTGGTTTCTGTTCATTGGTTAATTCCTTCATATCCATTGTAAACGTTTACCTCTGGAACCGCATTTGAACCGCAACCTGAGTGGGGGCCTCCGGTTGGAATTCTGTTGACTGGTACTGTCAGCTTGTCGTGGTTTAAGGCAAATTTGGGAGCAGACCTCCGAAAGGGGCCCTCCAGAAAGCAAATCCACACGGCCCCTCCCCCCAGCCAGGTCGGGAAGATTTCCTCAGAGAGAAGTGGAAAAGACCCTGTTTATTTCACAAGCAAAGCACTCCCCAGCACAAAACAAAATGAACAATACCCGATGACAAAAACTCTGCTCTGAAGAGATGACAAGTTCAGAACAGTCTCTCCTGTGGATGGTGGCTGTTATCAATCCCTCCGGTGCTCAGAACGGCTGCCCAGGGCGGGCCCCGGCGGGCCGCAGGGTGTGCAGGTCTCGGTGCTTCCTCAGGTCTCTGGGCAGAGCAGGTTCGAACAGCTCCGAGAAAACGGATGGAAAAGCAGTCCAGGGAAAACTCCTTTGTCTTAGCTAACTACACTAACTAAAAAGCAGAAGCTCCCTGTTCCACGCCGTCCGTGCCCAGGCAGCACAGCACACCCAAGGCCGCCCGTGTGGGAGTGAGGGCAGGCTCTGATAACAAACTCCGTGCTGCTTCTTCTGCCCCCCCTCGCTCTCTGGCAGTCTTCAAGGCACAGAATACAACATCCAGCATAAAGAGAACAGACAATTTGGGGATACAAGCATTATAGTCACCCCAGGACACAGCTCTCTAGTCACAACTTCTTGAATGGTGCTTGTCAGTGGTAGAGACAGTCACACGGGCAAAGTCAGAGGGAAGTCTTGCTGCACACTGCAATGGAGTTGAGAATTTAAAGTTACCAGTCAATATTTACTTATAACGAATTGAACAATATTGAAAAAGAATAACCTATGAATTTGTGAAGAGTGGGGTTCTCTCTGAGTTTTTTTCCACTGTTTTGACAGAAACCTATTTGGGAATGCAAAAATTTGGTGTGCCTTACTTTTGTTCAATATAAGAGTGCCTGTTTTTTCCCAAGTGACTCATTGCCTTCTTTCTTCATGAACTAATGAAAGAGCAGCATTCAAAAAATGGCATGAATTAGTACCTTGGTTAGAAAATATTAATTTACTTCTTAATGCAGGGACTGAGAAAATAAACTCTTTTTTTTTTCAAATCAATAATAAATAATCATGTAAACATGCCTTATATTTTAGCTCTGTGACTGTACATAGTACTGGAAGAGTCCAGATGCTGAATGTAAAGAATGACTGACAACAGGGTTTCTCCAGAGAATCTGAGGAAGAGAGGAGAGATCTTGCACAAGACTAAATCAGACCAAAGAAATCCCACTGGATAGATCCACTACTACTTAAAAGCATAGTTTAAGGTACATTTAAGAATATATGTATACTCTTAAACAAAGGTGCATGCACACCCATTCTATCCATGGTTGCCTTTAATGGCAAAGCATAGTTGCTTTTCTTCACACACGTTTGTGTGACAGTTACATGTTCAAATCTCATGTGACCCTTATTGGCACGTGGCCTTTCTCAAATTTCAAAAAGGAGAGGGATCCTTGGAATATTTTCATATCACATTTCATAGTTTTTTTTCTCTCTCCTGTTCTTGTACTCTTCATTTAAATGTGAGGGTATCAAATATTTTTATTTTTCCAACCATTACAAAAAAAAATTAAATGAAGACAAAAAAGCCCAATGTGATGGTACAACAAAGAAACAATTTTCTGCTGAACTGCACTTCTCTATGAACTTGAAGACACACTTTAAAATTCCACTGAAAATAATTATTTTGTACGAAAGCGATCACCTTAAATCCCCCCATTTTCCCTTGGGGTTAATTTATTTTTTTATGTTCATAGTTTTTGGGGGGTTTTTTATTTTGGTTCTGTTTGGTTTTTTGGTGGGTTTTTTGTTTGTTTGGTTGGTTGGTTGGTTGGTTTGCATCCTCACATCCCAGCTCTGTGTTATTACTATATGCTTTTGCATAGATTAGAGGATTTCCTTATAGTATGAATCATCAATGCTTTAAACTGGATCAGGAATGACACATTTGGGAAACTTGTGAAGATTTCTATGAATTCACTTCCCAATGGCAACTTCCTTTTAATAATTAGTAATCTTGGTATGAAAATCAATAGCTGCACAAAGCAATAAAATAACAAAACAGAATCTCCAAAGTATGCAAAGGTATTTATTGCAGTCTTTTCATATATGGGCAAAAGTTTGCCTCAGGCTTCTTTGAGACTGAAAAAAGAATAATCTGGGCGCTAAGGAAGCTCCTTCCTTGATACCAGCTGTGTAGGTGTTGAGAGCTCACACAAATAAATAAACTGTATATCTATGTGTTTATGAATATGTGTTCATGCAACTTTTGGCCTTTGTTTTAAGAGCAGTTGGAACTCCAGAAGCAGAAAAAACCCTGTTGTAATACTGCATATAAAATCCAGGTGCTGCTGAGGGATTACACATCTGATTTATAGATTGCAATTTGGCAAGCACTGATTATGATTCTTGTGTCGGTTGACCCTGTCTCTAAGGCTGTAATAGAGAATCCTGTTCTACCTTTTCTTTATTTAACTAGCTTAAAATTATTGAACAAATGACCTGTTTGCAGTTATGCTTCTGTTTCAAACAGAGCAACTGACCCAACACAAAATATGTTTTGAATGTAATAGTTTGAAAAAAGGAATATAAACAGAATCAGTTTTCAAAATATTTGGACCTAAGTTAGATGCAAGTAGACTAAAATTTCTGTATCCAGGGATCATTAAAATGGTTACCTGAATAAATATGCAAATATTGCTTAGCTCAACTAGCTAATTAACTAGACACTATAAATCAGAAATTCCATCTAAGTTTTATATAGGAAAGGTTGAACAAAGATGTAACATTAAATTTAAAGATTGTTAGACTTTATTTGTTATGGAGATGCAAAACTGTACAGTGAATATCTGCAGAAAGCTGCTTCTGAAATGTGATCCACTATAAAATATAAACTGTCAATTTCTTGACATTGCCCATCACAAATTCCCATCCATTCCCACGGAAAAAAAAGTTGTTCTTTTTCAACTGAAAGAAATATGGATTATTCCAATCAAGAAGAGCACTGATATTTGAAAGTGATTTGAAATAAAGTATGTCCCTTGATAAACTGATAGATGTAGACTATGACTATGATAATAATTCTGATTATTTCTATTTTGTAGAAACAACTTGCAAACAAAGGGGCATATACAGGTGGATAAAGCACCTATGAAACTGCCACTGCCTGCTAACTGGCACACCTACCTCTCTAACTCAAGTGAAGAAATGAGTTTTCATCTAGAGACTCTGGATGCAGTCCTCATCAGAAAGTATCTCAGCCGTATGTTTCGTTCAGAGTCCAATAACACTGTATTTGAAATGAAGTTTTTAAATATACAACACTTCTTGGCAAAAGGTTGTTTTAGCATTTTCCCCCAACCTTTTAGGATATGACCATTTGCCACTGAAATACACAAGACATTGCACTGAAGAATCCTTTCATTCTGGAAGCTTAATGTCATAGGGTTTGGAACTAGATGATCTTTAAGGTCCTTTCCAACCCAAATCATTCTGTGATTCTCTGATTTATTCATTTTCCTTCTAGTATTTCTAAATATCTAATATAATTTATTGGAAATTAAAAAAAAAAAACCAAAGCCTGAAATCTATACAACTATTGTAAAGTAGGTATAGATGTTGATTCTCCTTTTAAAATGTTGTAAGTAGGTGTGCACAATTATCCTAATTTTAGTGGCAGGTGTTTAATGCCACATGAAAGAAATTATAAAGTTAACTTGAAAGACTAGCAATAGTTTCAAAAATTGCTTCTCAGTGAAGACAAATAATTATAAATTTTAGGAAACATCCTGTTGAATTGACACAATTGTAATGACATCTCTGTAGGTGGTTCATATCTTGTACTGCTTTATAAACTTCTTGGAACGTAATGACAGCATTTGCACAATAGGCCTACGCAAGGGTGAGGCAGCATAATTGCAGCAGCAGTGAAGCATGAATACAGACTAATTAACAAAATTGGAACTGCTAAACTCATCCTCACATTTCATCTATCTTATGTCATTTACTTTTACATGCTTTTGTGGTCACAGAATTGCTGTGTTTGTTGCCTGAATATTGCAGATAATATTGTCTATTTGTTGCCTCCATCTTCCTGTTTTCTTGGAATGCACCAGTTGTACATGCAGAACTCCAGTTACTGAGGATTCTCTTCTGATCTTTTACTTAAGATCATGCCATGGGCAGTCCATGCTCCCTTGCATATGCAGAATATATGTAGTTATGAATAAGCATGTATACACATCCATACCTATATGCACACACACCTAAATTCACACATACTTCTAAGGAGCCTGCAGGAAAGATCAAGAGAGAGACTATTTACAAGAGCTTATTTAAGGACAAGAGGGAATGGCTTCAAACAGAGAGCAGGTTTAGATCAGATATTTAGAAAAACTTCTTCCCTGTGAAGGTGTGTCCTGGGTTGACCTTATGAGGCTTGTTATCCCCATTCGTCTGTGTAGCTCAGAAAATGAGTTTTTGCACCTTTAAGATTGATTCTGAGAGCAAAGAAAGGATGGAGGCTGCAGTTTGTTTTCACACTTTGTTCTTCCCTCCTCCATATCGCTTCGGTGGGACAGTGTTTCTGCAGCGGGACAGAAGCTTCTTCACTTTTAGTTAGTTTTAGCTAGCTGAGGCAGAGAAGTTCTTTGGACTGCAGTTCTTTCATTTTTCCTTTGGACCTGTTTAAACCTGCTCTGGACTGAACACCCAGAAGAGGACCGGGAGCTCAGACCTGTGGCCCACCAGGCCGGGCCAGGGCCGCGGCATTTCCAGCGCCAGAGGGACTGATTACATCCTGGGACTCTGAGTTTGTCATCTCTTCTGGAGTGGCAAGAGTTTTATTGTTTAATATTGTTGAGAGGAATGACAGACTGTCTTTACAAACAAACTGTGGGTCTGCTGGTAGACAGAACCAGCACTGAGAGATACAAGAAACAATGGGTAGGATTCCACTCATTGATGAATGGGAAAAGATAGCTGCCTTTACAAACAAACTGTAGGTTTGCTGATAAATGAAATTGGATGTTGAAAGATGAAAGAAACAATGGGGAAAAACGCTAAAAATTCAATGAGAATTAAAAATTAAAAAGTGAGGTTATACATTATAGGGGATCAGGCGTTCCGGGAAGTCTGTACCTCTCAAGTACCTCAGCCAATGGGGAAAGAGAGAAGGGAAATGCGGACGGGAAATTGGGATAAAAAGGAGGCTGTGTCTTGTAAAAATTTGAGAGACCCCAGGGGAACGTCCCATGGCCTCTCCCTTTATTCGAATAAAGTAAAAGGGACTCCTCTGTCTCCTTTTTGGACATAAATCTCTGATGTTTGTGGATTAATTTTCCTGACGTTGTTCAATTTTCTTTTCATGCTGGTGAATGCTTTGCTTGTTAAATAAAAAGGTTTTTTCCACTTTTCTCCAAGGAAATATTTTTTTCCCAAACCAGCTGGGAGCAAAAACTCCTTTAGAGGATTTTCTCTCAAAATTGCCCTAAACCATGATGTAGCTCTCTGATTAAGCTACTCACCCTGGTTACCTCGATATCCCCTGCAGCACGGCAACCTTCTCCCTAAGGTCACTCGGTCCATAAAGAAAGAAAGAGCTGACACCAATTTGGTGTATAAGGTCAAAATGGCGTTTATTGTCTCACAACGTGGGTTTAAATAGATTAGGGGTCTGTCCTACGTCATAGGAAAAGGTATCTGGGATTCTGGGTTAGTTAGGGAGTGAAAAGCTACCAAATAAGGTAAAAAGTGGCTGGGTTAGTGTTGGAGGGTATGCGAGACCTTCGAGATAAGATTTGTGGCCTCTTGCATACCACTGGGTGAGGGGTGGAGAGAGGCCCTATCTCCTCGTAACAATCCCGAGATTCTTCCGCAGCGGACCCTCTGACTCCCAACAAAACCAGGACAAGGTGGTAAGACAGTGGCACAGGTTGCCTATAGAAGTTGTGGATGCCCCACCCCTGGAAGTGTTCAAGGCCAGGTTGGATGGGGCTCTGAGCAGCCTGTAAAAGGTGTTCCTGCCCATAGTAGGGGTGTTGAAACTAGATGATCTTTATGGTCCCTTCCAACCTAAACCATTTTATGATTCTATGATTATCCCTTTTATATGGTTTTCCATTGGCCTAGAACCACTATAAACCCTAAGTTTGTACGGGTATGTGTCGGTTCTCGCCTTGTGGGTAACCCTGAGGCTTGCTTGTGACCCCAGCAACAGTGACAAGGACAAAAGCAAAAGACAAGAGACACTCTTTCTTCTCAGGACCAAAGCCCCACAGCTTTAATGTAGAACAGTCCAGGAGAGGAAAGTTAAAGGATGCCTCATGGTGGGAGATTTTAAACTTGGGGGGAGGGAGGGGGAAGAAAGGAACCACATCCAATGGGATACGACTGATGGGAGGGGTGTAGGGTGGAACCAGCCCGGGGGAGATGAACACCACAGACTTGGGGGGGGAGTACTGAACAAACCATGTGATACAAAACAAACCACCCAGTGCAAAATAATAATTAAATAAACTAACTACTCAGTGCAATACAACAGGTATGTATATATATCCACAAATACTCTCACATGAATCACATCCTATTTTCTGTATGCTTATACACATTCGAGTTAAGCCAAGACAATATGCCAGTGTAAGTACAAAAAAAAAAGAAAAAGCCTCTAGGAAATTTCATCCCCCAGTTTCAAGTTATAACAGGCATTTGAAAAAAAATTACACAAATATGCAGTGTTAAAAAAAAAAAAGAAGATGCACACAACAGGTGGCACACCACTTCTGCTCATGCTGTGCTAGAAGAAAAATGTCCGCTTCTACAGATGAAAATTCTGGAAAAAAAAATCATACCAGAGAATGTCATTGCTCTTCTGCAGTAGGCGTAGTGCCACATCAATCTCTACATAATGTCATTTAGTGTCATCATGGGGAAAAAGATTACACAGGCATCTAAACATTTAAATGTACTTTCCTGAAGTTCTGTTCTAAGGGTGTTAAGACCAAAGATGTGTAAAGGCTAAGCAATACACATTCTGCTAAGCACCAACTACCAGATTTTTTTCAACAAAAAATTACTATATCATTACTTTATATTTCTCTCATGTTTCTCTTCTTCAAGAAAGTGGGAACTTCACTGGCCTGCCGTGGCTTCTCAGATATAATGGATAATGGCCTAGCCAACTTCCTCAGCCAATTCTCTCAGAACCTGTCCACCTTTTCCAGGGTGAGACAGACTGCAACAGAATACAGAGAATATGTAAAAGAAAAAAGGCAAAAATCAATTCAGCATCACTTCAAGTACTATTTCGTTGGATATGTCAAAACAAATACTGATATAGGGAAAGAAAATTTCCTTCCCAAAAGTGGGAAGCAGGTATCTCTCACTGGAGGTACAGGGGAAAAGTGTTCTCTTTAAAGGAGCCCTTTTTTTAATTTTTTAAACTGCTGAAATTACAGAGTTTAATTTGCACTGACTGAAGAAAAATAAAATAAAATATTGGAAGATGAACAAAAAGTGATCTTATATGGAAGATTCATTTCATAAATATGTTTAGTTTCTATTGTACTGTCTCCAGCAGTAGGAAGAAACAGGCAGAACCTACCATCTTTGCATTATTGATATTCATTAATCCAAGCAGAGCAACACTGTGTGCAACTACAAAACGCATTTCTGAACAGCACCAAACATTCAATTCAATTAATAGGATCGTTATGCATGGTTTTACTCAGATAATATTAATTGTTAATGATCATCTATAACATCTGAGAAAGAAGGGCAGCTGCACCACACAAAATGTTTCTGGCATTGAACAGCACATTTTCTTAGAGGAGACTTCTCTGAAGTGACAACACTGGGTCAGCACAAAGGCATTACACAGTCAGACTTGCTTGCATTTTCTGCCTTTGTCACAAGTCAAATTTTGCACTCTTGACTTGCAGTATCTGTTTTTTCATGTTGTTTAACCCTGATACTGGGTTCTGCCTAGAACAAGATCACCTTGCAACTTGAAGAACAGTGGAGGGCAAGTTTTAATTATTTGACCTGGCTAATTTCAGTTGCTTTACATAGGTTTTCCTGGTTTTTAAGAAAACAACCGTAGATTCTCTCATTGTAGGTTTCAATCACCATCTGTTCTCCTACCAGGGAGGTTTTCAATAATTCTGAGACCCCTAGATCATACAATTTTCTTCAATTTTCAGCTTTGCTTATGTTTAAAATAATTTTTTTCACATCTCAATTTTGTAGAATTAGTTTTTTGTAATAAAAAGTACATACATTAAACAATACATTCTGTAGTATCTTCTTACTGAAATTATGAAAATACATGTTTAAAATCAGTTTTTGCTCTTCCTTTCTGCCATCAGCATTAGTCAATCAGCTGTTTACTGACATAGTATGAAGCTTCCTTTAAGTTTCTCTGCTACTCTATCATATTTTGAAATTATTTTGGCTGTTAAAAGCCTTTCCCTATTATTCAATTCCAGCCATATTTCACTCAATAATTTATCCATGATAATTTGTGTTCAAAACTCACTCAGAGACAAGTATGAATAAGGTCCATCTCAACTAGTCATAAGTTGTGTGTGATGAAGATAATTAAACTTTCGTAAATAATCAAACACTCAGTAGAAAAGAACTGAAAGTGTTTTTCCTCAATTGTACATAAACGAATTTTCAGACAAATGTTGAATGCAGAGGAATGACTTCATACTTGTAGGTAAGACAGTTCATGCAAATGCTTTAGAAAAAGTTAGTTATATGTGTTTGAACATGGGCTTAGAAGGTAAATATTGTCCATTTAATTAATTTCTGCATATATATGTCTTAATGAAGATATAATTATTCTATTTCTTATATCTCTATCATGTTAGTATTGTTTCTGTGTATTAAAAATAGTTTGAAATTGTACCACAAAAATAAAAGAGAACAAATGTTATTCTAGAAATATATGGAAAAATAATTAATGAAATATATGGCTATTGCTCAGCAAAAAGTGAATCAGATTCTTTAAAATCACTAGTCCTACCATTCTTACTTTTACTGTTGTTATTTACAACACCAAATTTTTTTGTTCATGTATCAATGATATTTCAGAAGCAAGTTGTACCAGTAAGACAGTATTTTCTTAACAGTAAATACGAACTGATGTTGGACCATTTCAAAAACAATGGACAAATGACTATATTACCTTTGAAATTCAAGACTGTAGACTGAACTCCATGAGGACTGAATTTTTCTAAAACCCCAGTTATATTTTTATTTCTTTTTTTTTCCCCTTCATTGCTTACATTCAGTTAGGCTTGATAGCTGGAAAGAATACCTTTGGGTAGTGTGCCAGGTTGACCCAGCCAGCTACTAAGGACCACAGAGCTGCTCGTTCACTTCTCTCTGCTGTGAGACAGCAGAAAGAGAATAGGAAGTGAAAACAGGAGAGAATTGTTGACTGAGATAAAAACTGTTTAATGAGTGAAAAAAAGGTGAAGAGAGGGGAAGTGATGCAAAGGCAATTTCTCACCATTTCTCTCAAGCAGAATGATATCCAGCCAGTCTCTGTGCAACAGCTGTCTCCCAGACCAGCCTCTCCCCACTGGACTCAATGATCCTGGTGTCCCTTCCTACTCAGAATATTCTGTGATTGTGTGATGTTTGACATGGGATATCTCTTTGGTCAGCTGGGTATGTTGTCCAAGTTATGTCCTTTCCTAACCTCTTGCTCCACAGCCTTGCCCCAGGGAGCGAGGCAGAGTGAGGAACATTGGTGTGTAATCTACACTTTGGGTCACAAATCCAAAATATAACGCTGTACTGTCTACTGTGGAGCAAGTAACTCCATCACAGCTGTACATACACAAACTAGCATTGCAGAGGAAATGGGTTTCAATTATGGCCCTTTTTATAAGCATAACCTGTGTTGAAAATGTAAGGTTTTTTTTTAATCGTGTCTGGCTGTTTATAAAAATTCAAACCTAGCATATGTTTCTAGACAAACTAGGGAATATGTTTTGAATTTCTGAAACAGTCACAAACACATTTTTCAAGGCTCTTTCTAAGGGTTTGTTCCTTACATGACAATTTCATTCTTGATTTTTAATTTGTATAGGTGAGAAAGTCTGAGTCAGAAATCTTTAGTGATCTGTTTCCCATGTACAGCAGCAGCAAGAGAGTGAAGCAGAAATAACAAACTCCTATGGAACAGTGAGCATTTTGCTGCATGTTTACTTTTGGCAAACAGCATAATAATTCTGTGCAGATTATCAGTGTATATTGCAAAAAAAAAAATCAGATTAATTTTCTCAGTTCTCAGTGCTCAGTACTCAATATATGGAAGCAATGAAAAAATTTAAATTACCCATAATCAATATCTGCATAGCATCATTCCCTCACCTAAGGATGTCATTTCCTAATCAGTAGAACAATCAAAAAATGAAAACCAGCAATGCCACAAATTGTAATGAGCAAGATGAAACAAAAATACTCTTACTGTGACAGAACTATCACAGCACAGTGAAATGCAGAAAAACAATGGCAGACATACAAACCACAAATGAAAATCTTCAAGGAAAAGGTATGGTATCTCAGAACAACACTGAGACACTCAAGAAGACAGAAGAATGACCAAAACAAGCATTTACCATCTAGTTAACTGTCTGAAAAATCAAAAGTAAAATGGACAAACATGAATCTTATTTCCTTTAATGAGAATAATGAAAGATTTATGTTTATGTTTATTAATAAAATTCCTCTGACATTGAAGACACACACAATTATCAACTCACTTCATTTGTATAGTAAAGTTTTGAACTAGATTACAGTCATCACCCAGAACCTGAACAAGGGCATATCTGTAAATAATAATGCAAGGGGTCATTTGAATCTGACAGGTCACAAAAACAGTCTGCAAGGTGAGTGGGATCTTATTATCAGGGACAAGACTTCAACCGAGATAGAAGTGGTAAGGGATTTAATATCCCCAACAAAACAGAGTTCTTTTATAAAGGAAGCAGTAATAGCAAAATAAAGTTTCCAGGCAAACTCTAATCTCTATTGAACTACATTATGTGAAGGTCAATCAGTAGGGAAGGAAGGAAATAGAAGTGTGGTCTATAGGGGCATAGAGATACAACTACAGCAGCCTTGAAAAAGGCAATCTGAAATTACAGTTAGCTATTTAGGTCACAGCAGAAGAGAAAAGCTTGACTTGAAGTATCAGTTATAACTCACAGTAAGGACCATGATGGATGAGGCCAGTAATTTAAAGAATCTACTGTTTGAATAAGCAGTTTCATGTCCATTTAGTGAAAGAAACTAACTGATAAAGTCAAATTATGCATCCAAGAAACTTTACCATGTGGCTTCTAGTTTATAACTGGGTAGCATCAGATATATGAAATGAGAGTGCAGTATGTGAATGAAACACTATTTTTTATATTTTCAGTGAATTATCTCCATCACTTACAAATGTTTTACTGAAGCTCATCTTCTAAGAGACTGTCATGAGTTACTGCAAGTTTACCCTGGTTCTCTTGGTTACAATACATACAAACTACCACCTCACAGCACATCTCAAAGCCTACTTAAAAATACAATTGGACACAAATCAGTTAGTACTTAGCATTTATGCTTACTGTAGACCTTGTGGTTTATATTTTCCCTTGAAAGTTAAAAAGATAGACTTTATGGTGGCCATCTTCCCCAAAAATGATAGAGAAATGTCTTGGTTTAGCCAAAACCACTACACTAAATAATGCCAAGAACCTGTGCACTCTGTCCCCATAGCACCCTCATTTTATTTTAGGGTTTTTCTTTCAAGCATTGAAGCTCTTTGCTCTCAGTTTCCTAAACTGTCCCTCAGCCTAAAGACCAACTTGACAGGGTATGTCAAATATTCTTTCTCCGCTATCACATAAAAATCAACACAAATATTTATCAGCAGAAAAAGGTGTAGCTGCTGTAATTATCTAGATATATATATGGAACAAATCTTCAGGAATGAACACTTTAAAACGTTGTAACTGATCAGTACCATAGGTATCAGCTGAGGAGAGGAACTTGAGGTGAATATATACCTAACAATTATCATCCAAAAATTTTTCATTCTTCACACAAATGTCAATGCTATGTAACATTTTTCTTCAACTTAGGTTTTAATACTGGATGACAACTACCAGAAAACATAAATGTAATCTGTATTTTCCCAATATATATCAGTACCTAGTTGACCAAATATTTAATGTATTTTTCTAAATTATTTGTCAGTATAAACAGAATATCTCTGAAAGAACTACACATGACCACCAGAGGAGTAGAAAAGTAAGTGGAGACTTCTGATACTGTCATACTGTCATAAATACTGTGTTTTTCATTGCTTCTGTGATGCTCATTTTGACTTTGTTATTATTTTTGTACACCATCTCTGACCACATCCCACACATCCCAGCTAAAAAGAGTATGGAAAACCAGGCCACTAGATGCAATACAAATATGATTAGCAAAAGAGTAGTAACCTTTTAGTTGCTGGACAAAACTCTCAAGTAAAAATTCAAATTGTAGAAAAGTTACCCCAGTTTTGTACTTTGTAAGTTTTCTCAGTAAGTCCTTCACTGTTCGCTCAACAGTTCATACATAGTATATTGAATCTTCTATGTGGAGGACATTTCTCCTAAACAAATATCAAATATTTAATGCTAATGTTCTACATGACAAGGCTATAATCCCAAAATATATAGTATTAGTTTCTACTAGCCATTTCCATAATGATATTTACAAAATAACATTTCCATAATGATATTTACAAAATAATTATTTTTCTCATACCCCTGAAACCTTTTTTTTATTATAAAGGAGAAACATCAAGGTGGGTGATTTTTAGAGAGTATGCATGTTTTAAAAATATTAAAAAGACATTATAAAGGTATTGTGATGTTCTAAAACCAAAAAATTATTATATAATTTACTTAGGCACCCCACAAATATTATTGTCCTACGTAAAGGTAACGTTTCCAAATAAAACCACAACTCACAAACAACGTCACGTCTTTCTTTTTCTTTTCTTCTTAACATCATTTTCACATCATTTTTATTGAATAAAACCTCTTTTAATTGTTAAAGGGAGCTAGAGGTCTTACCATTATTAAGGGTACATATTTCATGAAATATCAGGTATTTTATGATATAGTACAGTTACTTTCTTCAGTATGTAGCAGTTTCTGTGTCACCATTGAGTTAGGGACAGCTTAAAGAAGGCAACATTGACTCCAATGCTTTTCAGAAGCCACAAAGTGAAGTTTATTGAAACACCACACATTTTTACAGGCAGAATCATTCATCCAGGTCCTGAGTGGTCCTCAAGCAACACCTGCCACAGCCATTTTAGAAGTTTCTTATATGGAAACTTGCTGGACATTTTTCCTTCCATGGGAAAGCTGACTTCTCTGCAGATTTCTGTAAAAACAAGCCATGTCTGTGTGTGGATTCAAGGACAACAATGCATTCCTTTGCCTGTCTCCTGATATAGGAAATGTAGTTTTCTCTTTCTAGCCAATGATGTAGAGGTTGTAATCTCTCTGACTCTGTAAGCACTGGGGAGTCTTGCTCTGACCAGGGTGGAGGAAACATGTAACTCTGAACGTGGGCACCTTAGCCCTAAAACCTTCTGAATAATGGAGTCATTCTAATAAATCATATAAGCCTTCTGATACTGGAGTCAAGGAGTCTTCATTCAGCACCCAACGCAAGAAACACCCCTCACACCAATGGTTAATTAGGAACAACACCTTCTTGTAAACATCTTACCATAAACATCACATACAGCATGCTCAGCATGTTCACAAAACCAGGTGCAGAGACTAGGATAAGAATTGTTTTAATTCTTTCTCAGAGCCTTCTCACACTTTCCCCAGGACAATGCCTGGGAAAGTTACCCGTTTCTCTCTCTGACTAAGCTGCCAGCAACCACATTTCTGCTCCACACACTGTGACAGTAAAAAGAATAAATAAGTCAGAAAACATTAAATGTTGTCCTCTCCTTTTTAGTTTCCTTGTCATGATTGTTAAATGGTCTTTTGTTAGCATAGCTGTGAAATCATCCCTTAGTGCCATTATATAAGGCACTTTGGGATCTTTTGCAAACTAAAGTTCTATATCAGCCTCTATTTTCAAGTGTGAATTAACACGTCCCTAATATGGATTTTTAAAATTTATTCCATTTTATAGAAAGTCCTGTGTCAATTTCGGGATTTAAAAGCAGAAACTAGGTTACAAAATAATTAAAAAACATCTTTGCAAAGAAGCCCTCCCAAAACCTCCTTTTACTATAGGCACTGATCTCCAAAGTGCCTTAGACTGAAACATTATCATATGCTTCTATTTTTTCAATGTATACCACAGAGTACCAAACATATGACAACATGATTGATTACCTTTCCTGCTCAGATAGAGCATAATGAAATGAATAGTATAAGGAGAACAAAAAAATCATGACAAAATGTATCTTACACAGTCAAAGACATGAATAATAGAAATGGTGCTGGCTCCACATTTTCCAATGATGATATGAGTATGTAATCTTGGTCATAAGAGAGTAAATCTCAGCAAGGCAAAATTAGCCATAAATTTAGTTAGTTCAAACTCTTTTTGTTTTAAAACAGAAGTCACTTTGTGACCTAATGAAAAGGTGTACCGGTGACTTTCAGGTAGGAAGGTTAAAGGCAGCTGAAATGGGCTTTGAAGGGGCACCTTTGTGAAGAACAGCCCATTTTCAGAACAGGAAAGCAGGGGGAAGACAGACACCCCACCCCATCTAGCCAGTCACTTACTCCCCTAACAATAAGATTGGGGACAGGATCATGAGGGCAGAAATGAGAAAACTCATGGAACAGGATAAAGACAGGTAAAACAAACATGACAGCTTAAATATGAGTCAGTAATGATTTATTTAGAAGATACTAAAGGTTTCCAGACTACTGCTTTTGCCTTTAAAAATGTTTCTTTCTTAATGAATTATGATGTAATTTCATTATCTTAAACCTATAAAGAATTTCTTTTGAAACATTACACTCCAGCATGCCATGTTCACAAAAATCTCACCAAGAAACCATTAACAAGTATGACTTGCAGCTATAAAAACTCTGAATATGAACTCTCTACTTTTACATTCTATGAGAATTGGAACAAAGACCAAACCTGTCAGAAAACCATATTAAAACTCCTCACTTTTTAACATTCTTTCTCAGGTGAAAAAACTTTTTACAAGGGTCTGGAGTGACAGAACAAGAGGGTATGGCTTCAAACTGACAGAGAGTAGGTTTAGATTAGATATTAGGAAGAAATTATTTACAGTGGGAAAAATTCTTTACAGGTAGGGCCCTGGCACAGGTTACCCAGAAAAACTGTGGATATCCTGTCCCTGGAGATGTTCAAGGCCAGGCTGGATGGGCGTCTGAGCAACCTGGTCTAGTGGAAGGTGTTCCTGTCCATGGCAGGGGATTAGAACATGATGGTTTTATGGTTCCTTCAAACCCAAACTGTTCCATGACCCTTGGTGCTGGGTAAACCTGCATTCAAGCATTTCAGACCTAAAGATATTTGTTATCATTAGAGACACCGAGTTATGTTTTGTATCAAGGATTCATTACATGACCCAAAACATTCTGACACAACATGCCAAAATTTAAATATTTTTTATCCCACATACATTGTAATTTCTTTAAACACACACACACAAATGAAAAAATATAGTATCATTACTTTAAAATTAAATGTCTTTCAAAAAAAATGGATACTGAAATCCATGAGGCTTTCATATGTATAAATGCTTTTTCTTTTTTGAGGATGTGATTTGATACAGTATCTTTGTGATGGCCTTGAGAACATAAAGTTGGGCAGTTGCTCAGAAACCTTATAACAGCCATCATTTTCCCACTAGTGCTAGTTTTGTCTACTGTACTGATAAGTCAGGGCTGTAGAGAGCATAAGAAAAATTCTTGGTACATTCAAAATCAGTCCTGTGCAAAAGTGCATGCTATAAAATATCAGTTTACTCTATGCTGATGATCCATGAGATGTTAAGTCCTACATTATAGTCTGACCATATTTCACAATTTTAGTTGCATTCAATTATTGAATGTTCCTTTTGTTAAACTGGATTTTTTAAAGCAGATATAATTCTGACATAATAATAACAGTAAATATATCTTTCTTAGTGCTGTATTTAACATTCCTACTGTTCCCTTCTGCTCTAAAAGGGGAGTCAGGGAGGATTATTTTTGATAGATTTCTCGGACGAAAATAAAGCACAAATGCAGCAGCAATATTATACCTGAGTACTGTTTACTGATACAAGAAGATGTGTTCCTACCAAAGGGGGATAGAAAAGGGAGCAAAGAGGGGGAAAGAGACGGAGACTGAAACAGCAAACCGGGACAGATTGTTACCGCCGTACTCCGGGCGCCCTGTTAGCACCAGCTCGGCAGACGGAGAGTGTGCGCTGCGAGCTGCGATGAGTCTGCGAGGCTCCCGTGGCGGGCTGGGCGCGATTTCAAAGCGCAGCGGGCTGCGTGTCTCTCCTGTCGCCAAAGAACTGAGTTGGTTGGTGCGGCTGCGGGCGCATGTACAGCAGTTCCAGGCTGTCAGGGTCGGGGCACGGCGGCTCCGGACGCTCCGTCGGGGAAACAGCGGAGCACTGGGTACCGGGGTGTCGAGCTGTCTCGGGGGAGCGGTGAGGCAGGGCAGACAGCCAGGGAAGACGCAGGACCGCAGGGAGGAAAAGGAAGGAGGAGGGAGAGTGGGGCCAAGCTGACCCTCCGGGCGAGCCCCTGATCCCTCCAAGAAACCCAAAGAAAAAAGGCTGGGGGTTGTGGCGCAGTTAGTTGCTTTTATCTACTAAGGCTCCTCCCTGTGCCCAATTTCCCGGGCATTTTTTCCCGGGCATCTGGAGATCTGCCCCACCAGCAGGGGGGAGGGGGTCGCTTGCAGCCCGATCGTGGAAGCTTTCTCTGCCCTGATCGGCTGTCAGGTGAAGTCTCCCCAGGGACAGGGCTCCCAGCACATGTACAGCCTCCATAGCAATTTTTCACCTCCTATATGACATATGTCAAGGCATAAATAAAAATCAGATTGGTCCCTCTCAACCTACTTTTGAAAAAAATACTGTGGCAAATATTTAAGAATATTTTTCTCTTTCTTTCTAGCCACTATAGGAAAGCTGATGAATTATTTCCTTTGCTACTGCAAAGCAATATTATCCCTTGGCCCTCTTACGGAGTTATGCAGGATATACACAGGAAGAGCCGTCTTAAACTTGCAGGAATGTAGTGAATTAAGTAGCACAGCTGAAAAACGTTACAATATTCTAAGCTATCTGCTCAAATTTTCACCAGTTTCAGCCAAAGTGTATTTGAAACCACAGATTGGATAAAACATAGTCAAAATTCATATAATCAAGATCATATAAATCAAAAGAAACACAAAAGATTTCTTAATGTAGTTTTAACTTTAGCATTAGTTTAACTAAATAAGACTTGGAATTTTGTCCCTTCTTTCACTCCTGCTTTTCCTTTTTTTTTTTCTTTTCAGGCTGCCTGATGCAAAATGCAGTCTCCTATATATCACTAATCCAGTTAGGCACCTTGATCTCTTAAATACATTTATCCTCCTTGTAGCTATCACTTACCTTTACAACATCACCTTTTCCCTCATTTTACATGTGAAAGTTGAATTCCTTTCTGAAGAAAGGTAACTAAACCTACTGTTATGGATACATATTATAGTATTGGCTTTTCACAAATATTAAAATGGATTCTATATGTACAATGTTAAGACAACTTTGCTCTTATTTCTGCTATTAACAAAAACTTAGACATAGTAGTAGTGGTAGCTGATATGTGTTAAAATGCCTGCTTGGCTGGGATAACATCCAGTGAGCACATGATGAGTCATCATGCTACTGATGTGTCAACTGTCAGCACTCACCATCTGAAGACAATGTAGACCAAGACCCAAGACCTGGAGGTGATGATAAAATGGACTAAAATCACAACCAAGAAACATGCGTGCTCTAAAAAGGCAGACCTGAGGAGGCGCCATGTAAAATAGTTCCTGGAATATCTAGTAAAATAGTTCCTGGAATAAACTAGTTTATGGATATGCATAAGAGTCTATGAATAGGCAGCAGGCTGATGCAATAGAAATGTTATAAAAATGGTGTTTCCCAAACTAGCAGGTGTGCTCTAACAATAACCTTTGCTTTACTGTCTCTGTCTCATATTGTCCTCTATTAAACTTTTAAATTTTAACAGGAAAGTGAACCGTGTTTTTCGCACCTACTCTGTGGAAAAGTGTCTTCTCAAATCACATTACATCACATCTTACATGAATATTTTGCTTTTAACTCTACCACCTGCAGCATTTCTCTGAAAGTATGAATTGGACACCAGCAATAGCTCACTTAAGGCATAAGACGCAAAAGGTATCCAGACAATGGAGCTTAGACAGAGGAACAGCTCCAATGGCAATTTTTACCACTGAGACTTTCTTTCGTTGCTCTGGGAGAGGAGTCAATCCCTTGTGAGGCCATGGGGTCCTTCCCACAGGAGACAGTTCTCTGTGAACTTCTCCACCATGGGTCGACTCTCATGAGCAGTAGCCATATGGCACCTGCTGCTGCGTGAGTTCCCCCCATGGGCAGGCAGTCCTCCCAAAACTGCTATGACGTGGGTCTCTTCCCACAGGGTGCAGTCCTCCAAAGACAGGCTGCTCCAGCCTGGAAGCAAGGGCCCTCTCTCTGCACCGGGTCTTCCACTGGATCACAGCCTCCTCCAGGCATCCACCCGCTCCAGCATGGGCACCTCCCCTACATAGGGGCACCCCATATACGGGTGGATCTCTGCATCCCCCACGGACCCATGGCCTGCAGGGGCACAGTTCCTTCACCATGGTCTTCACCATGGCCTGCAGAGGATGCTGGGCTCTGCCACCTGGAACACCTCCTCTGCCTCCTTCTCCACTGACCTTGGTGTCTCCATGTTGTTTCCCTCACATGTTCTCACCTCCTCCTCTTCTCTGACTAGATGCAAAACCGTGTGATTTTGATTTGATTTTCTTCTTAAATATGTCATCACAGAGGCGTTACCAACCTCTCTCATTGGCCAAGTTTTGGCCAGCAGCATATCCATCTTCAGAGCCATCAGGTGTTGGCTCTGCTGGACAGGGTGGAAGCTTCCAGCAGCTTGTCACAGGAGCCATCTTTGTGGCCCCCTGCTACCAAAAAACAGGCCATGCAAAACCAATACAAAGAGAAAGAAACATATAGAATCAATCCTGAGGTAAATATTCTGCTTAAAAAAAATAAAATTAACATGTCTTCATAATGTCCTCCCCAAGTTAGAGACAATACTGTGGTAGATATCTGGCTTCTATATAGAAAGATTCTATGCTAAAATTTTATTAACAAATGCAATATCCATTTCTACAGTCCTTTTACTGAAATGATCCATGCTTAATTCCTTATTTGCATTTATCTTTTAATGCTTTACCATCTATAGAACTTTGCTGAAAATTCATTCCTTCTAAATCTATTGGAGGCAAAATCTCCGCTACCCCTAATTAGAACCAACTACACAAACTAGAAATAGAGATTTCTACCATGAAACAGTTCCTAGGCAAGTACTTAATGTATTTGTATTTAATGTATTGTGTATTTGTGAAGGATATGTACGAGTTATCAGGGATGGCTGACTACAAAAGAGGTTGAATGGATCACAAAAGGGCAGTGCAAGTGCAGGCTCAACCCAAGAATATACAGGATGATTTGCCATCACTATTCTGACAACTCTCCTAGAAAGCTGCCAACTTTACTCTGAGTCAAGGGGTTTTATCTAGTCATCCATTATATGATTAATTTCCAACTCTCACTTTAGCAGAGGACTGGAATTTTCTAGTCTCAGCTTCTTCAGTTCCTTTCATCACTCCACTATAATATCATATACTATCACACTATTTCTAGAAATTATCATGTGTTATAAAGTTCTTTCCTTCTCTATAACTTTCTTTCACTCCGATTTTTTTCACTTGTGAACAAGAACAACAATAAAAAGATAAATTTCAATTATAATTCAATTAGGGGAAAAGAAGCCTCTATTACATGAATCTTGTTATTGTACCTTGAGTCAAGGAAAAATCCACTGAGGAGTTTCTGCAGCACCCTCACTGAGGAGAGTATTTTGGCATATATTTATTGAACTTGGCAATACATATTTTGTTTAGGATTTTAACGTGCATTACTAAGTTTCATTTTTGGACACTTACTAATGATTCAGATTTTTTAAATACATTGTGTCATATCTAATGCTTCATTTTGCTTTGACCTCAACTGTCTTGCCACAAGGGGCAGCTTATAAATATTCTATGGCAGTCTATAACAAAATAGATCTGCATAATTTCTGAGACATTGAGCTACCTAGGATAATTTGAGACATTTATTAAAGGAAAGCTTCTCCATTTATAGGTGTTTTATAATTCATTTTTCTTCTTATGACAGAGGATTTCCTTATTTAAAACCCAGTATGTTTTATAATAAAAGTTCAATTCAACGCTGAAAAATAACCCTATGGCAAAGATAGATCCCTAAGGTCAGATCTCTTCAATAGATGTAGATCATTGTTTCTCATAAAAGAGAATAATTCTAGAATTCTATTTGATTTTAGAAATTAAAGAAAAATTATGTGGTGTGTGTTTCAGTTTGCAGCCTTTCTCTTTCACATGAACCAATGCTTTACATGTATAAAATGATGCAAACATTTTAAATTTAAAAAAAAAAAAAAAAAGTATTATCTGCAAAAACTCCAGGGAAAATCTTTGGCTCTATTTTCAAAGGACATTGAATTGTTTTCATCGCTTCTGAGTGTAACTGAGGCATTCCTACATTCAGGTTCTGGTGAACCCAATTTTACACCTTAATTTTAAAATATCTGTAGATAATATATGGGCAACTACCAGAATCAGCAGCACAGTTTGTCTGCTTGTGCTCACCTTGTTTGCCTGCTTGTGGCACCAGTGATTGTAATTCCTGCTTCAGAATCCTCAGAGATGTGGGGAAGGGAGGGGGAAAGGAAGTAAGAGCAAGAAAACACATTCTTAAATTTCTGAGAGTTGTTGAGGCTATTAAAGTGTTATGAAAACTTAATGAACATCACCATCACTTACAACATTCTTCTGCTTTGTTTTGTAAAACCACCAAATTTTTTACAAGATTGAGGGGATTTTACTTTTTACATAGATTTCTTATAAGGCTCATTAGGCTCATAAGGCTCATAATATTGTATATTCCAATATTGTAAAAGGGATTAAAAATTACAACAAAAAGACACAGGTTCTGGCTCAAAGGGGTGTTGTGCATTGAGATCCAATAAGCTTGATGTAGGGTTGTTGCATTTACGGTTTTGTGCATTTCTTTTTCTTATTATAAACCCAATGAAAAGTATATCAGTGATGCTTAGTTGTTATTTTATTTCCAAGATAAAGGCTAGAACTGCACTACCATAATTAGATACTAGGCTTATTTTATTAAAAATATAAACAAAAACCCACCCCTAAAAACAAATCAGGAGGAAAAATCTATATAATAACTACTAAACATTAGAAAGTGCACTGTTGTTCTTTAACATGCATAGCACATTCTGACAACAAACAACATGAGTAAGTATTTTCACATTCCCATATTCACCAAAGCAAAATCATTAACTTCATATTCCTTGAATTCAAGTGCAAAAAATTGAAGAAAATTAGAGTGTTAGACTGGTCTAACTCCAAACTTTCTGTTATTTTAGGCAACTGGCAAAAAGCAGGAAAAAGGAAAATGCATGCTTATTTTCCCTGTCATCTGTATTGCCTTATTTTTACTAGGTGGAGCTTGGTAAAATCTGAAGGTCTAGGTTAAATTAATATTGATTTTCTAAGCAAGGGACAGAGAGCTTTCATAGGCAGGAAAGCATCAGCATTTTACTTTTAACTCAATAAACTGTAGACCAAGTTCAAATAGGGTGAGAAATGGAACATTTAGTTTATTGTGTATAATGAATAAGAAAGATTGGTGAGAGTACTTGCTAAAAGCAACTACATGTGACATTGCAATAACAGTACAAAAATTAAGTCTTTTTTATTAGCAAATTTTTATTGATTGTTTCTGACCTCTCCTAAGATTAATTTTTCCTCCATACATGATTTTAAAGGAAAAATACGGATAAGTGCTCCCTGAGCACCACTGTCATCCCACTAAGACAAGATTGACCAAGGCTAAGCACCAGTGTGGGACCAGTGAAGGCAAAGTCAGAATGTCCTGTGCCAGAGAAATCGATTGACGTTGGAGAAGAGTACAAAAGTGAGTGCCAACACCTTGTAGGAGGTAGGAGGTCACTGTGGTTGCTTCAACACGGGTGGTCACCCATAGGTTTTAACAACCCACAAGGCTGCAATCCAATTCTGTCTGCTTCCAGACTTTCTTAGCGCCTATCCCAACAGTGAGGATCTTGCTCTAGCATGGGAAGAACCACTTTCATGTCAAATGTGCAAAAGCACCTGTGAGAAGAAAAAAAATAGATTAACTTGTGCAAGCAGTGCAACGTGTTTCAAAGCACAGTCAATCACCTACTATCAACAAAATCTTTAAATTAAAAATATTAATGCTGAAATCCAAAAAGAGGAGCTCAGCAGATGCTGGGTATCTGAGTGTTCATAAAATGGTAATAAACATGTACTAATAAACAATATATGTTTTGTATTAATACACTTTTTTTTTAAATTTCCAATATGCCAGTCTATTAATTTAGAGATATATAGCAAAGAATAAAGCTAGACGGGTGAAGAAATACTAAGCAGCTTCTGAAGGAACTTATACTAGTAGTTTTCTCCACAACATCAATTCGTTGTACTGGAAAATCTCTTTCAAGTTAAGAGACCATTTAATATGATCTGCAGTACCCAAGTTCCAGCAATATATAAAAATTACAGAAAATTTTCTACAGGAAAATCAGTTTGATGAAATTTGGAGCCTGATCCTTCTGGCAAATGACACAAATGAAAAAAAAAATATGTTTCACATGAGTATTAATTCTTATTTGTTAAATAATCAGTTGTTTTAAGTAATTTTAAACTACTTCTCTCCCATATAGTCCTCTTCTTCTTTTAAAAAATTCTCCATCACTTCTTAAATTAGTTCACCCCTCTTCAATTTTTGACTACACTTTTGATTGTGATGAATGAATTCTGTTTCCAAGGACAACACTTTGCTTTGCATAGAATTCATGTTAAAAAGACTCAGTTTTCCAACTTAACATCATATCTACTCACTTCAGTATTCAGTTGAAGGTTTGTTTCTTCAGATCATCTGGCTCCTTTAAATCAGAACATAAACTCTTTCTAAAATTTGAGATGCTTAACTGCTGCAGTAAAATGTTGATCTAGTTAGTTCTTTCTACTCTACAGAGATTGTTAAGATTTAAAATGGTTTTCCATATTATACTTAAGAAAAAAATCTTAAATATTTTGAAGACACTGTTACAGTGTTTTATATCAGAAAATAAGAAAGCACTTCAGAACTAAGTCTATTCAGGACAAATGTGATTTTATGGCTGTGATTTTTTATTCCATGAAGACAAGTGTAAACAGTACTCTTCATTTTCCACTCTTGCTCTTCTGTGAGAAGGTAAGCATAAATCAAATCCGATTTTATAGTTTATGAGTCTGTCTCCATTTTGCTTAACATAAACTTCTGGCATCTCTTTTTGCCTAGGTTTTTGTTTGTTAAGGTGCTGTAAGTATTTACTTAATGTGACCTATTACACATTTTGACATCCTGCATGCACCCCCTTTGAGTTGCAAAAGTGTTAACTAGCAATTCTTTCATGCTGAATTTTTGGCATGCTGATATGAACAGGTGGGACTGATGTGAAGAAGTCTGGAGGTTAAAAGGCTATTCTTTCCAACAGAAAAAAGCCTCCTGTGGAGTCGAAGGCTGCCAAGTAACTGAAGTGGCATTTGTTGTCTAGTTAGCTGTCATATTGTCACCTTGTGACTAGGAATAATGCCATCTAAGCAGATGGTTATAATGCAAATTGATAGCCAATGTTCGTGTATTTACAACTACTGGTTGAAGAGTTGAAGATTTCATATTTTAGCCAGGAGGATCCATCCATCCAATGCTTTCATGCATAAGGATTAAGAGGATGAGGTTTCCCCCATGTTTCATCTCACAGCTACTCTGAACTACTCTGAATTAATCTCTTTTCCACCATATCCTTTTTCACAGCCCATGTTACCCAATGCATTCCTGTTAAACACACCACATACCAATAAAATGTGTCTGCTATATTCAGAAAAAAACTGGCCTTCCATGGACTAATTATTTGAATAATGGATGTAAGAGAGATTATGAAAGGCAAATAAAATAATCGCTGCCCTGAGTTTGCTCACAAGGAGTTTAGAACCATGGGAGCAAAGCTAAATTGCTATTCTATTACTCAACTCTCTGGGGCATGGTTCTAGAGAAAGAAACAAGGAATATACCCCTGAATGTGTTTCATTTTGCTCTGTGTCCTCTTTAGGGGATGTTGCCAGTACCAGCAAGTCATCTTTTGATCACTGTAGGGGGACGGTGCAGGCTCTGTCCTTCCCCCACTGCCTCCTATCCCTTCCTGTCCCCTCAGGAAGAAAATAACAGCAAATGGCAAACACAGCTGAGCAGCTGCCAGGAATGAAGAAGCGGTGAGGAAGCTGAGCCCATGCCGAGTGAAGGGGAGAAGTGCCGGTGCTGGAAGCAGCCACATGGAATCCAGTCTAGCATGGGAAAGAAGAGGTAATATTTTGCTGGAAAGTTTATTAAGCAGAAGAATGAAAGCTGTTGGTTTTGTTCTGTATGTGTTGTTATCTATGGTCTGGATTTGTTCTGGTAATCTGTTGGGTGGTGTTGTGAACTGGGAGAGGAGTGTGGTTGAAGACCTGACCAAAAAGGAAATAAGATGTGAGGGGACGTATTGCTGCTGGTGTCCAGTCACAGGTTGGGGTCAGCAATTATTGTTGCTGCCTAATGGTGAATCAGGACTCTTTGACTCCAGAAGGCTTAATATAATTTATTAAAATGAGTCCATTGTTCAGAAGGATTTTGGGCTATATCTGCCCAGGTACTGAGCTTAGATGCTTTCTTCTTCATGCTCAGTACAAGAATTCAAAGATAACAATTAGAAATCAAAGATAACAATTGTCCACATCATTGGTTAAGAAAGAGAGAAGGCTCCACATCCCCCATGTGGGAGACAGGACAGCCAAATACCACCTGTCCTTGAAAACACAGCTCAGAGATATGTTTATCGAATTCTGTGCTGAGAAATGAGCTTTCCCATGGGAAGAAAAAATTCAGCAAGTTTGTACCCAAGAAACTCATAAAATATCAAAACCACAGGGACGTGAAAGTAGGCAGTGGGGAGAGAATGCAGGTTCTTCAGTACCCATCTGTCCTGGGTGACTTTATGATGCTCCTAATCCCATTCATCTGTTTAGCTCAGAAATAAGTTTTTCGCCTTTAAGACTGGTTCTGAGAGCAAAGCAGGGGAGAGAAGCAGGAGTTTGTTTTCAGAAACTGCAATCACTTGTCCACATTCCCACTCCTGGATTGTTGTTGTCTGCAGCACGGACAGACAGCAGGAGAGAGCTTTCCTTTGCTTTTAGTTAATTTTTAGCTAGCTGAGGCAGAGAAGTTCCCTGGACTGGTTTTTTTTTTTCTTTTTCTTTGGACCTGTTTAAACCTACTTTGGACTGAAAACCCAGAAGGGCACCGGCAGCTCACACCTGTGGCACACCAGGCCGGGCCTGGGCTGTGGCATTTCCAGCGCTGGAGGCTCTGATAACAGACTGAGGGAGCCGAGCTACAGCCCACAAGGGACTTTCTGAGTTTGTCATCTCTTTTGGAGCAGCAAGAGGTTTTATTGTTTAATATTGTTCATTTTTTGTGCTGGTGAATGCTTTGCCTGTTAAATAAATAGTTTTTTCTACTTTTCTCCAAGGAAATCTTTTTTCCCAGACCAGCTGGTGGGGGGGGAGTTTGAATTTGTTTTCTAGAGGAAACCCCTTTAGAGGGTTTTCTCCCAACATTGCCCTAAACCAGGACACCATCCAATGGGAAAGGGGACAGGGACCAGCCCCGGCCAGGAAAGGGTTTAAAATGCAGCCATTTTGTTGGAGGTGGTGTGTGTGTGTATTCAGTATTGGGGGGAGGTAGACACTCACCCAGTTCAACTGAATCCTTACAAATAAACAGTTTTCTTTTGCTCCAAGGATTTTTGTCCCCATTTAATTGTATCTAAAAGTTTGTTCATTTCTAAGAAGCAGAATGAGGGGAGCAGTCCATATGGCGGCACCACATGGAATTTGACCCAGCGAAGTGGAGCAGTCTGACGCGGTGGCGGGACAGAATTGAAGCAGCCCTGGCAGCCACGCAGAATTAAGTCAAGGTGGTGAATACTTTTCCTGTGTAAAGTACCTTCTCTTTTTGTATACTTTTGTTATTAACATTGCTGTTATTACTACGCATTTCTTATTCCATGGCTGTTTGCTTTCAGTAAATTGTTATCTAAAACCATAGGCTTTGCCTTTGTCCCTCTCTGACTGGAGACAGTGGGAGGAAGGGGAGTGGCTTATTTGCAGTTTAATTTCCAGGTGGTGTTAAACCATCACAGTGGTTTATCTTAGATTTCCACAAGATGCTCATAAATTAAGCAAAACCACAGCCTATTCACTGAGAACATTCGAATGTAATGAAATTTTGACACATTGGAATGTCACAAGAACTACAGAAGAAAGTAGTAACAANGTTGAAGACCTGACCAAAAAGGAAATAAGATGTGAGGGGACGTATTGCTGCTGGTGTCCAGTCACAGGTTGGGGTCAGCAATTATTGTTGCTGCCTAATGGTGAATCAGGACTCTTTGACTCCAGAAGGCTTAATATAATTTATTAAAATGAGTCCATTGTTCAGAAGGATTTTGGGCTATATCTGCCCAGGTACTGAGCTTAGATGCTTTCTTCTTCATGCTCAGTACAAGAATTCAAAGATAACAATTAGAAATCAAAGATAACAATTGTCCACATCATTGGTTAAGAAAGAGAGAAGGCTCCACATCCCCCATGTGGGAGACAGGACAGCCAAATACCACCTGTCCTTGAAAA
>VWZP01008083.1:57364-85921 GCA_013396995.1 Dicaeum eximium | reverse complement strand
CAGGAAAGGGTTTAAAATGCAGCCATTTTGTTGGAGGTGGTGTGTGTGTGTATTCAGTACTGGGGGGAGGTAGACACTCACCCAGTTCAACTGAATCCTTACAAATAAACAGTTTTCTTTTGCTCCAAGGATTTTTGTCCCCATTTAATTGTATCTAAAAGTTTGTTCATTTCTAAGAAGCAGAATGAGGGGAGCAGTCCATATGGCGGCACCACATGGAATTTGACCCAGCGAAGTGGAGCAGTCTGACGCGGTGGCGGGACAGAATTGAACCAGCCCTGGCAGCCACGCAGAATTAAGTCAAGGTGGTGAATACTTTTCCTGTGTAAAGTACCTTCTCTTTTTGTATACTTTTGTTATTAACATTGCTGTTATTACTACGTATTTCTTATTCCATGGCTGTTTGCTTTCAGTAAATTGTTATCTAAAACCATAGGCTTTGCCTTTGTCCCTCTCTGACTGGAGAGAGTGGGAGGAAGGGGAGTGGCTTATTTGCAGTTTAATTTCCAGGTGGTGTTAAACCATCACAGTGGTTTATCTTAGATTTCCACAAGATGCTCATAAATTAAGCAAAACCACAGCCTATTCACTGAGAACATTCGAATGTAATGAAATTTTGACACATTGGAATGTCACAAGAACTACAGAAGAAAGTAGTAACAATATGATCAGTCATGCATTAAAAAAGACCATGTTTTAAAGATGAGCTCATTTAATTTTTCTGACAAGTCTTGGTGATGCATGTCTACTTGTACTAATATTAATTTTTATCTCATAACTGAGTCATAAGTGAGTCCATGTTATTCAGAAAGATTTAAATATTAAAGGAAAGCTACTGAAGACATGGACATCTGAAAGGCAGGTCCAGGAGCACATGAAATGGATTTTGAACTTCACAGACCAATATAAATATTTTGTAATACATGAGAAATTACTTTCTTTGGCAGCTCTTCACAGAAGCTAGAATGACTAATGTTACTGATATTTGAAGTGAAGGGAAGAAATCTAAGAGGAAAACAGAATGTGACCAAGAAAGTCACCATACTGTGTGTTTGCATTCAAGAGCATGCAAGAATATTAAAAGGGAGTCATAAAAAAAAACAGGAAAAACAGTTCTATAACTTAAAAATAAAAAAAACCCCTACATTTAAAATTGTGGACAAGAGGCTCATTAGCATCATTGACACTGGGCTCAATAAGTCCATTAATATTACTGGGAGAAGCATCAAAAGGATCAAAACTAAAGTGTATGGATCTACAATTTGTTAGCAGGGGAAAAAAAGAAGGAAATTTTAGGATGCAATAGGCTTTGCTTACTGCAGTGAGGAAAGGAAAAGACAAGACAATATCTTGATGTTTTGTGTTTCAAAGACAAAAACAATTAAACATCACAGCAAAAAACAAAGGAAGTCAATAAGACTTCAGAAGAAAATGAAATCTGTTTTCCCTATTTTGGCTTTCTGGAACTTAGAGAAAGATACTGAAAACCAATACAATATGNTTATTACTACGTATTTCTTATTCCATGGCTGTTTGCTTTCAGTAAATTGTTATCTAAAACCATAGGCTTTGCCTTTGTCCCTCTCTGACTGGAGACAGTGGGAGGAAGGGGAGTGGCTTATTTGCAGTTTAATTTCCAGGTGGTGTTAAACCATCACAGTGGTTTATCTTAGATTTCCACAAGATGCTCATAAATTAAGCAAAACCACAGCCTATTCACTGAGAACATTCGAATGTAATGAAATTTTGACACATTGGAATGTCACAAGAACTACAGAAGAAAGTAGTAACAATATGATCAGTCATGCATTAAAAAAGACCATGTTTTAAAGATGAGCTCATTTAATTTTTCTGACAACTCTTGGTGATGCATGTCTACTTGTACTAATATTAATTTTTATCTCATAACTGAGTCATAAGTGAGTCCATGTTATTCAGAAAGATTTAAATATTAAAGGAAAGCTACTGAAGACATGGACATCTGAAAGGCAGGTCCAGGAGCACATGAAATGGATTTTGAACTTCACAGACCAATATAAATATTTTGTAATACATGAGAAATTACTTTCTTTGGCAGCTCTTCACAGAAGCTAGAATGACTAATGTTACTGATATTTGAAGTGAAGGGAAGAAATCTAAGAGGAAAACAGAATGTGACCAAGAAATTCACCATACTGTGTGTTTGCATTCAAGAGCATGCAAGAATATTAAAAGGGAGTCATTAAAAAAAACCAGGAAAAACAGTTCTATAACTTAAAAATAAAAAAACCCCCTACATTTAAAATTGTGGACAAGAGGCTCATTAGCATCATTGACACTGGGCTCAATAAGTCCATTAATATTACTGGGAGAAGCATCAAAAGGATCAAAACTAAAGTGTATGGATCTACAATTTGTTAGCAGGGGAAAAAAAGAAGGAAATTTTAGGATGCAATAGGCTTTGCTTACTGCAGTGAGGAAAGGAAAAGACAAGACAATATCTTGATGTTTTGTGTTTCAAAGACAAAAACAATTAAACATCACAGCAAAAAACAAAGGAAGTCAATAAGACTTCAGAAGAAAATGAAATCTGTTTTCCCTATTTTGGCTTTCTGGAACTTAGAGGAAGATACTGAAAACCAATACAATATGAGATTGGACATGAGAAATATGAAAGATTGATAAATTGAATACTAATATATTTAGAAGTGGAGCTGAAATTCACATAAGCAATAGAGCTCATTCAGGAAGGACTTGCAGAATTAAACGAGACAGCAAGGAATTGATATAAAGATAAAAAGGAGAACTAAAGAAAGACAGAGTGATAAAACTCCAGAGAACACATGATATGACTGTGGAAAAAACAGTAGTTTTATTGAAAATAGAGAAAATTAGAATTGATCATATTCTTAGAAGCCTGAATGGAAATAAGCCATTTGAGACTAACAAATTTTGATGACTTAAATAAGGAGATAAGTTTATCTTTATCATCAAGCAGTGTCTACTTTATAATTAGCCAGAAATATCAGTAATCTCAGAACACACTTTTCCTTGACTTTTTTGTTTGGATTAATATTAGCTGTTAAAATGTAACAATATATTTTGAAACTATAGGGTATGTAGTTAAGTGATTTTTTAATTGCCCTAAAAACCAGAAAACAAATTACCCAGAAGTAATTGACAACACATCAATAAATTAAAGAAAAAATGTAAGCAATTGAAATAAGAGAAATGTTTTTAGTGAGTAAGGGATGAGTGAATTCCTCTCAACACCCTGCCTGGGGTGCAGTTAAACCTGTACTAAGGGAGAGGCCCAAAATACGTGTTTTGGGACAAAGCAAGAAGTACCAATGTCTTAAATGGATGAGATGGCCAAAATCTCTATTAGGTCTAGAAGTGTTCAAGGAAGACTTGCAAATTAAGTTAGCAGGATTCCCCATAAATATTTACAGATCTTTCTCCCCACCCTCCACCCCCCCCCCCCCAATAAAAAAAGCATTTGAAAACTTAAGGAATAAAGTTTCAAATTAATCCAACAGACACATAATCTTTCTCATATTGTTGATCTGCCACTAGGATCTAGATTCTGCCACTAGGACATCATATCAAAATAGGTTTTGCTTTGCTTTTTTTCTTCCATATAAATTTGAGTAACCCATTTTATGCAAGTCATTTGGAAAAATCACTTCAATTCAATTTACTCAATTTGTAAATATATCCATATTTAAGCATTTAAGGATTAAGAATTCTGTTGACATTTGTGATGAAGAACTTAAACTAGAACTTTCTATTAAAAACTTGAAGGGTAAAATACTGTTGCAGTGTAGAGTCATAATGCTCAGCACCAGTTACATACAGCGATCAAAAAGATGACTTGAATAGTGAGTCACACTAAAAAGAACAAGTTTTGTTCTCGCTTTTTAGCAAGAAGTTAGAATGCTCAGCCTTGAAAGGCAAGAATGTGTGGCTTTTCCTTACATCCCTCTTACTTTCTGTTTTTAAAAACTCACTTGATACTGTCTCTGGAACGGGACAATATTTGTTTTCAGTTTCAGTAGATTGGATCAATTAGTTAAACAATAGAAGTAGGCAGTTCTGAAGATACAAAATAATAATATAAAGAAAAACAGTGCTGTATTATTGAACTAAGGATAATATATATATGATATAAAAATATGAGGAAAAAGGTATAAAGAATTTATAGCACATACTGAGTTTATCAAACACGGCTGAAAAGATACAGATCAATAAAGAGAATAACTGAATAGCAAATATATAGATGAGGGAAGAATTGTGGGGTAGTGCTTTGGGGGTTTTAGTATTGTTTCAATAAACAGAGAAAGTGCAAGAAGAGATTACTTATTGTTTGTATTCAACTTTGCAGAAAATGTCCTATCAATAAACTGACACTATCTCCACAGATGACCTTTTTTTTCAAATTGTTATTATTACTAATATACTTACATTCAGGATAGTTTTGATTTGATGGTCACAGGACATCACAGAAAAACATGGAAAATGGAAGTCACATGTGAGGAGATTTACAGATAAATACTAAGGAAAACATGGCAAAGTCTCATTTGCACATGAAATTTATACCAATATCTTGGGCAATTGAGCTAGCCTGCAAGATTTGAAATTGGAGAAAATAATTCCTGACAGCATTCCCTCTTCCTCAAACTAACAAACAGCGAGGATGAGAATTGGCCGTATAGGGTGGGCTTTTTTGTTTGCTCGTTTGCTTGTTTGCTTTGAGGAAACATTAGAATTTCAACTTCATTAAGACTAAGCTGAAGCCAGGAACATCTAAAAGACAAGAGGTGAGGGAGGATGAGAAACAAGGAGTAGAAAAAGACAAGGCCATAATTTGTAAAAAGAAAAAATGTCTTTCCTCAGAGAAGACAAGAATAGTTGAGATTTACCTCATTTCAGGAATTGGTTATTAAAACTCAGAACAATTCTTGCTTCTGAAGCTGCTTACATTTTAAAGTTGCATTTATCTGCTTGCAATTTGAACCATTTTTTCTTCTGACATATTTATTCATTTTTATTACAAGTGAATAGTATTTATATTTATTTAGCACTGAAGAAATTATGTGATGTGGGCTGATAAATAGTAAAAGAATATTTATCAAAACAGAAATGAAAGCTACTAGGCTTGCTTTTGTGTCAGCATGAATTATTTATTCTGTTTACAATAAATATTTTTTATCCTAGTCACCTGGGAAATCAGACACAGCCACACATCAGTAGTCTCAATAGCAATTCTGAGAAGGAAAAATCCCTCTCTCTGTGATTAATAGCTGCCAAACAGAAAATATACTGTTCTGGACGGTATTAAAATTTCCCTTTGAAAAATTTAAATATGTACAGATACAACATTGTCCTTCAGAAAGACTGTTTAATAATTCTAGCTAACTTAAGGAACATAGGTCTTGCTTCTGTTACAAACTGGACTAAGTATTATTCCTCATAGAAAGATGACAGATGATCAGACACAGAAGTAGACTTAACACTTTTCCTAAGGTGTGAATAAACAATTTCTGGTTGTCTCTGAAAAAATGCTGTGGATTCCTGTAAGAAATTTTCTTTTAATTAGGCTTTGAAACTTCTTGACTTCACTCTTATGACCAGTGACTGGATTCGAAGGAATGGCCTGAAGCTGAGTCAGGGGAGGTTTGGGGTGGATATTGGGAAGAGGTTCTATATCCAGAGGGTGGTTGGGCATTGGAATAGGTTCCCCAGGGCTGTAGTCCTAGCACCAAACCTGACTGAGTTCAAGAAGTGTTTGGATTATTGGGCTGTCCTGTGCAGGGCCAGAAGTTGGATTCAATGATCCCAATGGGTCGCTTCCAACTCAGCTTATTCTGTGATTCCATGATATCAAATTATATGAAGGTGTATTTGATTTTTACTACAGTAATTGACTCTGATTTAGGTATGTTAGGAGCAGTGACAACTGACACGATACAAGTAAATAGTTTAGGAATTCCTAATGCACTAAGTCACCATGACATTATATGAAGACAAAAGAAACAGAAAATTCTTATTTGTTTTAACAATTTTATTTATCAAATATGTGCAAAAAATACTATTTACTAAGCAGATCACATGAAAATATTTTCTAAACCATTTTTTTAGGGAAAAAACCAACACCCTACCAAAAAAATACCCAACTTTTTTTTTTCTTTTCACAAATCTAAGAGAAAATACTTACATTTTGCTGCATGGGAGCTCTAAAGAAGCTGATCTCTACTGTGCTTTCAGGTTTTCACTCCATTAATTTGATGCTTCATGAGTGGGACATTTAGAAATTTTTTCTTTTTCTTTTTAATTGAAATGCAAAGTACTATCTCATGTACTCTTAATAGGATTAAAGGATCCATCATTCCCTCCTGCCTAGCTGGATAATTGTACAGATGTACGTTAATTAGCTTTGTGTCACTGCTTGCATCTTCCACAGGTTCTGCTGTGCTCTACTTGGTTGGGTATTCTGTGTTTTGAGGTCTGAGGGGAGGAAATGGTTCATGTAAAGCATTCAGATTTTTACTCTAAACCTTACAAGTAAAAAACCTCCATGTTTTAAAGTATTTTAATTCATACCTTTTCCTCATTTTCCTCAAATCAATAATTCCTGTCAAGTAAACAAGGCATTATGCAGTGTAAAGGTACATTTTAATACATCAAAATAGAGATAACTATATAAGATTTATGGTTTCATTGTTGTAGTTGTGATGCTGTAAGAACAGTCAGTCTGTCAAAGTGGGTCACTTTTCTATTTTTAGGATTTTTTTCCTTCTATATATACTCATGTTCATGTCTTAAGCTTGATAAAAGACAACTCAAGGGGTAAATATGAGAATATACCAATATATCCCTATATATCCATCCTTTGAAAGTTGCCATAAAAAGGTATAAAAAGAAGACTAAGATAAGACTGAGCATGTGTCATACTTCCACTTAGTACCTCTAAATTCCATATGGTTTTTTATTTTGAAGGATGTCCTGAGATAGTCTTGTTTCAGTTGGCACTGAAATTTAAATTTCACTGATACATTCGGGTCAGATTTCAGAAACAATTCGAAATCCAAATACCTATTTATATACACTTCACTTTTTTTTCTGAAGTAGCTATTTTGGATTACTTATTTTATATTTATTTCACTATTTAAAATAGGATTCTGATAACAGAAAGTGCTGAGCAACACGGCTGCATTTCTGAAAACAGTCAGGTAAGTCTCCAGAAATAAAAAAAAAGAATACTCTGAATTAACTTTATATTTGGGAACAGGTCACAGATGGAGTGCTCAGAGTTCATCTTTTGGGGGAATTCATAATTTACTCAGCAAAACAAGAAATTTTTTACCTGGAATTTTAAGACTTTTTTTCTGTATTTGTTGTGTTTGATAATACTGGAGCATTTGATGAAAATTAACGAAATTAGGCATTGGAAATTATTCTATATTAGCTTTAGAAAACTGTACCTCAAAAATCTTCCCTCAAAAGACTGGAATCACTGGGGATCAAGTCCTTGAAAACTGGTCACATACTTCTCATTTCTGCTTTTTTCTGCTTGTTTTCCCCATTTACATTATCTGCTTTCACCTCCTATTTTTCCCCAAGGTTTTAGTATTTTATTTCTGCTGCCACCCATAACCAGTGCTCAACTATTCTACTTTTGTATGGGTGAGTAATATGTTTCACTTTATCCATAGTGAGCAACACTTTTGAAACAATGCTCACAACATCAGTTTAGATCTCTGCAAGCCGTGTGGCTTGTTTTATTTCCATAATATTACAGAAGATCTAGTCTTGGTACTTGGCAGGAAATTAATATCTGTTCAGCCTGAACCCGTACCTTCAGGAAGGGGTCTATCATGCATGGTCAATCTACAGTCAGGAAGATTTTTGTCCTAATAAGGAATTGGTTTTGTAAGGATTTATTCTAACAAGGAACTCAGGAGAAAATAATACAGCTCAACATATAAAGAGAATAATTTAAACTACATAAATTCATACGTATGGCATGAATTCAGAATAAAGGTGTTCTTTACCTAGTTTTGGTTAGATAATTTAGGAATGAATAATAATACTAGTAATAAAGACTGTCTACATGAAGAGGCATAGAGAAACTTAAGTTATTCCTACCCTATTCCAAATTCACACGAGTCCCTATTGTTCGAAACTGTTAGAATTAAATGGCTGTTGTAGATCCCTTCCAATTGAAACAGTCTATTCTAAACTGCATTGTCACAGCAGTGTGATATCATGTCAGAGTCTTTTGTATCTGTCCCATCTCTGAACAATTTTACATATAGAGTAAAGACTTAAAAATATTCTAAAAAGTTAAGGATGGTGAAAGTCATTCAGTGGAGTGAGTATATATCCACAGTGTCAAAAGGGAAAGACAGTTATAAAGTGGATAAAAAAACCAAAGCTGTGGTAAGGTATTGAAATCTAATATTCATATTCACACAAATGTTATCTATAGCTTTATTCACTTGATATATTCACTTGATATAAACAGCAGGTTGATGAGACAGGCCAATTTCTGTGTGTAGTATTTAAATGCTACACAGCTGAAAAATACTCAAAAGCAAGGGGACGTTTTTGCCCAAACCCTAAAATATTTCTCAAAAAGCATAGTAAGTGGGACCACTAGGGATGTATCTATACACTATCCATATTGTCGAGATCAGAATTTTTCTCTGAGAAGAACAAAAAATGAGGAGCCTTTTTCTATTAGTAGTATATGTGAAAAAAGAGAACCAAAGCACAGTGAGAAAAGTATCTGAAAGGTGCTGAGTATTCACAAGTCATAACCTCTTCGAAATTATTGTCTGACCAGAGGAAAGCAGTTGTTTTCAGTTATTCTGCATCACAGCTGTACTGAGGGGAGGGACATTTCACTAAAACACTGCTCTGTGGCAGGAGGATACTGTGATCCAGAAGAACACAAAGTGCACAGTGGAACTTCAAGTGCCACAGGATGTAAAGGAAAGGCTGAAGAGCTGATGAGGACCAAGCAGTGGCAGCACAGGGCTCTCTCCAGAAAGCCAGTTTGCCCTGATTGTTGTTGCCTACAACAAACCTGCATTACATGACTACATAGTTATCCCTGCACAAGCTGGTTTAAAGCCCATGCACAAGTATGTATTGCAGCCATAGTGCATGGAAAGCCTCTTCACACTTAAATGAGACAACTGGATAAAGGTCAGTTTGCTGTAGTCTCTCTATCAGTATATTCTACCTGGAGATTAAAATCATACATGCATATATTCGTGTAGCTTAGTATGCAGTAATGCTTTATTTAGAAAGGCACAAATACCAGAGTAAATGTATTCAAATAATTAAAGAAAGCATTTATTTGAGTCAAGATCAATGGTTTTTTTCCTTTCATTCTCTACGTTAATTTCTGAATTGAGTTTTGAAGAAGAAGTCCTTCCTCCATGCCCTGAACAAGAAAAGATGATGTTTGGAGAGGACAGTCAGTAAGTACTGCAGCAATACTTCATAAATGGTATGATGTGTGATCTGGGGCTTTAAAGCCCCCTAATGCCCTGAGGGTGTCACTGAGTGATGTACCAGGGATTCTCCCATGTGCTTACTTTATTATGCCAGTTTTGCTCTTAAAGAAAGTTGGATGCTTTAAAAAAAAAATTCAGCTACTCACCATTGCCTCACAGACAGAGTCCTAATCCTGTTTGATCTGTGTAGTGTGCTAAATATATCTCTGAGCTATTTTTTGGATACAAACATTAAATTTCTCATATGTACAATTACAGGCATACAGATCCCAACAGGATCAAAGCCTCTAGCTTGTTCATGATATAGAGCTACATTTGCAGCAGATTTCCTATGTTGATTTACTCGCTGAATCTTTTTTGATGCATTTACCTTGAATTCTACAAAAAAAACAGTGCTTAATTCATGCATAAAAATATGTTCCTTATATGTATTAATTTGTTATATTAAAAGTTTGTGTTGGATTCATATCTCTCTGAAATTCTAGTTTTCTGAATTATTAGTGTTTCTTCAGTATCTTGCTCTCTCACCTGTCTGTGGTGTTTCAAGTAAACACCGTAAGATAAAAAGAGAGATTTCAGGAGACTTCATGTTCTGAACATGAGACAGTAGTTAAAGAAAGCAGCATTGGAAAAGTACAATTCATTTAGCTTATCCCTCTATAAAATTCAACTTTTTCTGTCAAAATAAGATACCAAAGAGAATGACTGTGACAGAAAAAGGATTTTTAAAAAAGCAAAAACAACAACAACAAAGCAAAAGTATTGTCATTGAACCATAAATGCCTGAATTTGCAAGAGATCACTTTTGAGTGTACTGCCATGTTTATGCTGATTCTATTCCAGATACAAAACAATAGCAGTGTTTAATTGACCCACATTCTGCTGCAAGCATTAGTCCATTCATCCAAGAAATTATAGAAGTCAATGTCAAAGTTCAGTATTCGTATCTTTAGTGCCATTAGATCCTTCATATGAAGGATCACTTTATTTTTCTCTATTTCCTCAATTTGCCAATCACTTCTAAATTAAGCTTCCACGTGGATTAATTAGATTACACTCAAACCAGTGCCTTATATCACAATAAAATCTGACCACACAGTTTGCAGCAATAAATTATAAAGGAAATTCTTGTAATCCTATTTGGCAGGAAAACTCCTAAAATATGAGAACAAAAGAGGTAGCCAGCTGAACTGTGTTGCCTCTTCACAGAAAAACAGTGCAGAAACAGGTTTGAAGTGCACTGTGTTCTTTACACTACAGGAATTTTTGCAACGTTTCTAAAGTTGACAATTTTGAAATATTTACACTTTTCTTGGAGATTGAAATAGAAACATAGAAGTCTGCAACACACAGTCTTGCAATTAATTGAAAATGGGAAACAAAAGTAGAACAGGTCTAAAAGCATAAGCATGGATGAGACAAAAAGGAGAAGGAAGAAAGGAAGGAAATGTAGATCTAATAGAAATATGCTGTTTTTTCAAAGCAAGGAGTGTAATATTCATCTCATTATGCCCAAAAAAGAAAGAAGACAAATGAAAAATAAACCTGAGTGGTTTAACTTGACAGATTTTTCAGAAAAGTATATTAAACAAGGAAGTGTGAAGATGCAAAAACAAAACCAATGAAATAGACTTCTAATTTGCTTTATTATGTCTGAAGAAATAATAGGATCTGATGTTATGATCAATAACTGTATAACAGACAGGTGAAGTATGTATTTGCTTCATCTACTTCCACGTTTTTACTTGACCCAAGTTGTGCTTGGAAGCTAAATCCATTTCTCTTATCCATAATAATATTACATCACTTTCTCAGTATTACTATACAATTCTTAATCCTATAAAATTAAAATTTTAACAATAATTTTTGTTCAAGAAATTAACAAATAATAAAATTTAATGTCTTGTATTTTAGTTTTACTAAGTATGTTCTTGGATCTTATTCTACAGGTGAGAATGAGCTATTAAGAGTAAGCAAAAAAAATTTATTATACTCCACTGACCACCAGCCATTTGCCATCTTGTTCTTTCATAGTAGTAATTGTCATAAAAACTAAATAGCTTCATCAGTGTATTTTCATGCTTCATCCATACACTGCCACTCTTAATTGCCATCGAGAATTGAGAGAAAACTACATAATGAAATATTTTCTGAGTTTGTTGTATTTTATCTAACAGCATTTCCTCCTTCTTTGAAGACAAGCTAGTAACTTCACTCTGATGAATAGCCTACTGCATTAAGAATGATCCTGTTTTTATGGAATAGCCTTATCCTAGGTTACAATATAAAGATGTATTCTATCACCATCTTCATGAGCTGTTGAAACCAGGAGGGGCAGTGTTTTTTCCTTGCCTCCTTCCCCTGGACTATCTCCCGTCAATGCCTTGCACATGACTCAGAGATAACTCCCTCTGGGAGCCATTCCTGTTTAATGGACAATCAAGGACCTACCACACGCCTCATAGAATGATACCAGCCGATTGTGAGATGCTCCACCCAGGGGGGAAGAGCTAAGCATCCCTACCTGGTTATAATCTGGGGGTTGGGACAGAACAAGCTGCCCTTACCCACTGGTTTCCCTAGTACAAGAGCTAACAGACCTTTCTATGGGATCACTACTTCAACAAGACCATTTCATCTGGACTGCTACCACCACCCTAATTAGCGGGGTGTCAGGTTGTATTCTGACTCTGTCAGTGGTTTTCTTTCGTCTATTGCATGTATTTTATTTTATTTTTTCCTATTAAATTGTATTTCTGACTTGGAATCTCTCACTGGCTTTGCTTTCAAACCAGAAAAAGCCTATTTTTTCACTGAGTGGTTTTCCTGAACCATTACTGTTAATTTACAATTTAATATGTTGTGTGAGTTGTTGAAATTGTCTTGCAGTGTGGGTTACCTGTTACTTGATTAGTTCTGGGTTTCATTAGCCCTTCACCTGGACAAATAATAAGTAAAGCATGTAAATACATCTCAGAATACACAGTGAAAAGTTTCACAGTGTAAGATTATGCTGTATAATATGTGTACAGCTACTTTCACGGTATTAATCCTAGTGTAATGACTGCTTTACAAGTGTTTCCATCTGCTGACCTATAAATGCATTGGAATGATGAATGAAAATTCATTGCAACTGAAAGACAAGGAAAGCAAACAATTGTTTCTGAGAATTAACTGTCTGACTAAAACCATAAAGCTCTCCTGCATCCCTAAAATCAATGGTATTTTCTTACTTAGAAAGCTTGGCTTATCTGAGTAATAGCACTACACACACATGCACAAACACCTACAAATGTATCATAAATTACATTCACATATGCTCTTAGAAATATGTCTAGACATGTTGTTGGCAGAGGTAGAATTGGGATGAATAACACCTGAGACATCTGGGCAGAACTTATTTATGCAATTAGAGTTTAATGTGTGCCCTTATATTATATAGGGTTATTTCAGTCTTACAGAAAAAGGACATACGTTTTTCAAAAGTTATATTTTTGGTAGTAAAAGCAGATTTTTTGAATCAAGGTACAATTTTTTTTTAAAACTCCCTAAATATCTTTTAATGAATCAGTATGCTTTGATAACAGAGTGGTACAGACATACAATTGTCATTAGTTATTAAGTCAAAACTAAGGAATTTCCCTTCTATTCTTTGTCTGAATGACAGCTGAAACAGCTAAAGAGCTCTGTTCAGCAGATGTTATAGAACTTCACTTGGGACTGTATGAGTATCCATCAGACCTAGTGCAAGAGTCATAGTGCAAAAATTCTGAATGCACCCAAAAGAGACCTGGATTGTTCACTGAAATTAGCACAAAATACTAAGAAGCTCCAGGGTGGTGGTGGAGGTAAGCCAAAAAGTGAGACAGTGCAACTAACAGCTTGAATTGAGGGAACATTCCTTCTGCCTTTCTCATATGTCCCATGACAATTCCTAGATTATCACCAGCTGAGCACCTGAGACTTGCATCCTATATCTGTGCCCAACTCTCATTGCTTCAGAGGATGATGAGTGCTCTCCGCTTTCTTCTAGAAGTTATATTATCAAGGAGGAAGAAAAAAAATTCCTGAAAACTATAATCTAGGTATGATGCAAACAAGCCTGGTGAGCAAACAGAGAGAAAATTATTTTCATTAATTTCAGGATCACAAACAAATGGATCATGGTAAAAGGAAAATTAGTTAATAACTTCTGTATTAAAATTTTCCTCCTTTGTGGTGTTTATATTCAAATATATTGTACTGGTGGTGGAGAGAACCCGATTACTACATGGAATGACATTCACCCACAAAGAACAATTTAGTGCAATGTCATTCTTTCTCTAAATCACCATTAATTCAGAAAATCTTATTAGAAATAGTATATTATTCAAAAACAAAAAAAGAGCATCAGTTTATGAAATTCTTGAAGGAATACATATTTTTGATCATACATATATTTTACAACATACAAGCTTTGCAAAATAAGAGTGCCTAGAAAATTATACACTTAATAATAACTGTCAAATGGCTCTAGCTCTTATTTTAATACCAAAGGGATGCACTAGTGTTAAACATGTTTTTACTTTTCAGCAAATCATTCTTAGTTTCTGACAGTGCAATACAATTAGAGTAATATGCCCTTGATGTCAAAGCTGCATCTAACTGAACACTGCTTATTACTGTCAAGGAAAGCAGAAGTCAAATACATATAATTTGTTTTCACTCTATCATCTAACACAGTATGGAATACAAAGTTAGTGACTAATGTGGAAAATTTAAATCATGCTATAAATAGCTTTTTAAAAGTAAGCGTAGTAAAAGCAAATTATGTATTGAACATGTACAGAACTTGCATTACTATCACAATTCTGTTAACCAAATAAAAAATGTAATTACATGGAAATATGCCATTTACTGATAACTTTCTTCAACTTTATGTGAAGTTTGTAAAGGGACATAAAAAGCAGGCATAACCATTTTACATGTCAAAATCATCACCATAATCTATTTGTATATTAGTGCAATCATCAAAGTCCTAGCATCAATAAAATATAAATCGCATTTCCATTGATTTTCTTTGAAGTAAGATTTCACAAGTGAAAATCTATTCTATCTGTACACAGTTATATAAACTATTTCTGAAGAGGAAACCTGGCTTACATAGTTACTCCTTTATCACCTGTAGTTATAGGGTTTTCACTGAATCACAGAACAGTTGAGGTTGGGAGGGATTTCTGGAGGTTAAAGCTCCCTTCTGAAACAGGACCAGCTACAGCCACTTGCCCAGGACTATGTCTAGAAGGATTTTGAAGGGAAAAGTCCCCCTAAGGAGGGAGGCTTGGCAACCTCTCTGGGCAATCTGTGCCAGTGTTCCATCATTCTCAGATGGAAATTCCCACACTTCACCTTGTGCCCTTTGCCTGTTGTTGCTGAACACTACTGAAAAGAGCCTAGCTGCTCCTTCTTTGCACCCTATCTTTAGATGTTTATATACATTGATAAGATCCCTTCTGAGCCTTCTCTTCTCAAGGCTGAACTGTACCCGTTCTGTCAGATCTGAAACTATCAGCATCACAAAAAACCAGAAGTTGCAGTGAAGGTAAATGAACATCTTATTTCAACTCCTGGGGACTGAAGAGTAGGATTTGAAAGAGCTGAAGAAGACCCTGTGGGAAGAGAAGCCCCTTCTGCAGCAGTGGGCCATGAGCTTCTCAATACTTACTCTGAGATAAAAGTACTTAAATGGGCTTTAGGTAAGTAGGAATCTCTGCTTTAGAAACCTTGAGAATGTGGGGCTGACATATATGTGCACAGGTGTGGTACTGACAATTCTGTGCTTCTGAAGATTTCCGAGCTGCAGGCCTGCTAGGATTTTTCTTCCCAAGGGAAAGCTTCTCACTTTCCCAGCAGAGATTCTATAAACAATCTCTGTAAACTATATTCCTTCTCAAAACAACAGATGGTATTTTTCTACTCTGTTCTTCATAACGTAGAAATTTTGTTTTCTCTCACTTAACCAATGGTAATAGAGAGATTGTCATTGTGAGCAACCAATCATTTTAGCATTAGCGAAACATATTACCAAAAGATGTTCCATTTGTATTAGCTTGAGCCTTCTGATACTAAAGCCTTCAGGGGAGCTTCTGAAAATAAATGCCTTCTGATAATAAAACCTTCTTACTGGAGTCTAGATGTTCATGGACAACAAATTCACACAGGTGTCTGGGGGGAAGCCAGAGTTAAGGCCCAATGTAGAGATTGCCTACCAGCCTTAATAATAAAGTCCAAATTTGCCCCTAGCTTTAGAATAAAGATGCTCTGGAGTTCCTGCCAAGCAATGAAAACTCACCTTCACTTTGGAGTATTGTTGAATGGTTTAAATTAAAATTGTTTTATCATAGTATTTCTGACCAGCTCCAGTTAATCTTGTAAAATTTGCACACCCTTTGTTGACACTAAACAAGTTTCATATTGAGCTTTATATATGAGCTTCTGAATATTCACAGACTATGCATTTAAGACGTTTAATAGATATTTCTTTATGACATTACTCATCACAATTATTGCCTTACATTTGTAATTATATCTTATAAATGTGATTGCATGTATTTACACTAATTACACAATTATAGATAATTTCATGAATTATGGAAACACAAAAAGGGTGACTAAGCTTTACTGAAAGACATAAGTAAATCAGCAAATAAAAATGGCCTTAAGAAAGCATTGAGAAAGTGAAAGGATTCTACACAACGTTTCTCAAATAAAGCATTTCCTTCCAAACAATTATATATATATACTGGCACACTGTTTAATCCTGTGACAATTTCATTCAATTATGTACCTATAGTCTGAATACATATATAGTAATCCTCAGTATGAAAATCTACTACTTCAAAACTTTAAAAGGAACTGAATCTATAGCTGGAAAGCATAGAGCTTATGACATTTCTTGTAGTCACCCTAATCTTCTCCTAACAAACCAGAAGAGGGTGAAAAGTGACCAAAAATATTGTGGTAATGCATCCTATACAGTAAAAGTGACAGTAATGTCTATAGGGACAAATACCGAAATGAAAGCTTCTGAACTGCAAAAGAATGGTTTTGCTGCTATAATAAGAAAACACCAATCAGTCAAGTCATTTATGTCCTTTCAGACCTAAGAAAATAGCATAATGAATATCAGAGAACATACTTTTCTGAATCTCCAGTGTTTCTTTTCATGCACTTGCCTTACACCAGCAACTGAGTTTATCTAAGTTAAAAATCACATAATGGCATAAATGCAGTATGTACACCTACTCTTCTTGAACTAGACTTAAGGATATAAATGGATGTAAATAAATTGATCCCAATGTTGCAAATATTTATGCATATGCTTAATTTTTTTTCATTTGTACTTGTATTATTGTATTTTTACCACAAGATGTCCAACATAAATGATTACATCTACTCCTGATAATAGTCTTATTTTATGATACTGTAATATTCATTTCTATATATTTTAATAATACAAATATCTCACGTAAGTGTCTCAGATATCATTAGAACTTCCACATTTTTCATATGGGTTAAGTGAGCATGGATAGAGACATTATAGAAGCTCAGCAGATAACTTGTAATTAATTAAGCTATTACAGATAGGTCATACTTGATCACATGCTCTGTGCAGCCTATAACTACATCAAAAGAAAGCGATTTAATTTCATATACCAATTTTATGTGCCACACCTGCAAGATGTGATAGGGAGCAAATGTAGAGTAACACACTAGCAAGCCAGACTCTACGTGTTTAACATGCCTTTTTTTAATAGTAATGGTTTTCATGGGTTTTTATGGTGTTTCAAAACCAAAAAATTATAGCAGCATATTCCACATGCATGGGGCTACACAGTACGCAAAATAGTTTGGATCCTTTTTAAAATATTGGAGCACTGAGTGATTGAAAATGGTATGATCACATTACCAAAAGACTAAAAAAAAACCAAAAGACTAAAAACCTGTATTACAGTATTTCAACAAGATGTCACCACAATTCATATCTTTCTGCACAGGAGAAGCAAGGTCAGGTCAGGAAAAGTAATACAGGTATATGGAAACACAAATAGCACCTGTAGGAAATAGTACAAATAGTGCCATGGACGGTTTAAAACTGGAAGGAGGAAAATGTCATCGAAGCAAGAAGAACACTCACAAGTGATGTGCTATACTAGCAAAAAAACTGATTTGCAGCAGGAGTGAAATTCACTGAAAGAAATAAAATTCCAATCTAGAAATAGAAAATAATTTTGGTGCTGACAGTTCATTTAAAGTTCAGGTGCATGTTAAGTCTACAAATGCACAGTCTCAAAGTACTTAGCTGCAACAATTACAGGAGTACAAAAATACAAAATAACACAAAATAATCTTGTCACAAAGTATGACCAGGTACCTCCGCTTCTGTTCCTTTATTCCATTCAATATTTCAGTTCAGCATTGTAACTTAACTTAAATTGGCACTGCAGTAAGCCCACACCCTTGATTCTATACAATTCATAAACTTCAGTCAATATAGTAGCAAGCTTAAGGAACAAACATGTGTGGCCTCCTTTAAAAAAGTCATCTTAATGGATTATATAGTATATATAATAAACTTATATTATTATATATATTGTATTTATATTCTGACAATGAAATTAGCAGTAGGCAATAATTACCTTCCAAAGGAGCGTTTATTAAATGGAGAAAATTATTTAATTTTATTTAGGGATTACTAATAAAAACTTTAATTAATTAATTTGGTCTTTGATTCTTATCTTTATGGCATTAACTTGTCTCATAAATATGAACTGTGACCCTTCAGTAATATTTCGAGAAGAGATGGCATAAGATTACTCTGCAAGTCCTTAGACAGCTTACAGTTAGTCAGTGAAAAGCACATTTTCCTTATCTTACACTGAAATAAATGGGGATCTTGCTATCAACACTTATGTGAGGTTAATCGGTTCTGTAATTCCTGTAGCCAACAGTTTAGTTCTGAAGAAGAGTCCAAGTCATCCGGCATTGAAAAATAAAAGGTATAAGTTTTCATATGTGCTGTCATAGTAGGAATTCACAAGTAGAGGCTAAGGAGATGGAGAACAGGACCATGGTGAGCAAACAGAAAAGCTTTTCAGAAGGGCTTAAAATCATAATAACAAACAAGCTTTCATTGGCTCTCAGAAGAGGTTGTGAAGAGCAGAATAATGGTGTTCACCAGGGTATCATGGCCTTTTCTTCAAATGGAAGAAATTTACATTTACTACAGGAAACTAAAGTATTGCTCAGTTCAAATTTAGCCTGACTTTAAAAAATCATCAACACCATTGGCTGGGAATTCTCTAATGAAGTATTTTTCTCCCTGTAAAGTGTCTCTATTCTCTACATCAGTCTTTCACCACAGTGTATTGGCTTGAATTATCTCCTGACAGAGCAAGCAGGGTTTTGAGACAACTGCCTATTAGATTTCCAATCAAAACTGTTTTGCTTTCCTTCCAACTCTCAGCCCCTTAATGGGATGAAATCTAACAAGACAAAATGCTGGATCCTGCACCTGGTAGGGAGTAATGCCAGGCACAAACTGTGGGAGGAGTGTCTGGAGGGCAGCCCTGCAGAAAGGGATCTGGGAGTGCTGGTTGGCAGCAGGCTCAGTGTGAGCCAGCCACGTGTGCCCAGGTAGCCCAGAGGGGAAACCTCATCCTGTGGGCATCAAACACGGCATCACCAGCTGTCAAAGGAGGTGACTATCCTCCTGTATTCGGCCTTGGTGTGGCTTTACCTTGAGTACTTGAGCAGTTCTGGCTCTGCAATTCAAGAGGGATTTGGAGTTCCCTGAATGCATCCAGAGGAGACCAGCAAAGCTGCTGAAAGTGCTGGAAGGCATATCCAAAAAGGAGCACCTAAGGACTCTGGGCTCATTCATTTGGAGAGAAGGAGGCTGAGGGGTGACCTCATTGCTTTCCACAGTTTTCTGAGGAGGGAAGTGGAGAGAGAGATGCTGACCTCTCCTCCTTTGGATCTAATTATAGGATGTGTGGTAATGGTTCAGCGCTGTATTAGGGAAGGGTCAGACTGGGACATTAGGAAGGGACATTAGGAAGTATTTCTTTACTGAGAGGGTGGTCAAACACTGAAGAAGGCCTCATGGAGAGGTGGGTGATGCCCCAAGCCTGTCAGTGTTTCAGAGGAAGACACCAGTCACCTGCACTGGGCACTTGTGAGGCCTCACCTCAAATCCTGTGTTTTGGGCACTTCACGGACATTGAGGTGGTGGAGATTTTCCAGAGAAGAGCAAGGGAACTGAGGAAGGGTCTGGAGCACAAGTCGTTTGAGGAGTAGCTTAGGTATCTGGAAGTGTTTAGACTGGAGAAAAAGAGGCTCAGGGGAGACACTCTCCCTCTCTGTTACTGCTTGAAAAGAGGGTTTAGCTAAGTAGGGGTCAGGCTCTATACCTAAGCAACAAGAGATAAGACAGGAAGAAATGTCCTCGAGTTGCACTAGGGGACATCTAGATTGAATTTCAGGGAAAAGTTCTTCACCAAAAGGGTTATCAAATACTGGAACAGGCTGTCCAGAGAAGTGGTGGTGTCACCATTTCTGAAAGTATTTCAAAGATATTTAGATGTGGTGTTTAAGAACTTCTTTTAAAGGCTGACTTTGCACTGTTAGGTTTTTTGTTGGACTCAATTATCTTAGAGTTCTTTTCCAACCTAAGTGATTCTACGATTCTATGAATAAGAAATTGAACTAAAGTTCACATATAAAAATTTAATCAGGAGGAGATTAACAATAAACACCATTTCCCCATTTTAATTAAAAGCATTATTTCTCAGTGGTTTTTTTACCAAATGAAAGTTTGGTATTTCTGAAAATACTCTGAGTATTTTTTTTCTAATTCTTTCTACTGCTAGGAGAATGACGCTTTAGTGACCTGATTACACTTTAATTGCAAGTATTCCTGTCAAGAAAATAATTTAATGCTGCCGAATGTAGCAGGCATACACTAACATATCAAGGATTTGATGTAAGAGTTAAAAAACAGAAGATAAGAAAAGTATCTCTAAAAAATGCCAGATTTTCAGAGGCTGAATTACTGAATTCTAGGGCAGGTTGATAACATATAGCCCCTATTATAGTATTGCCGGGTTGTTGGTGGTCCCGACAAGAGTGGGAACCCAACCCTGGGGGTTGCCCTGCAGAGTTCTTTTCCAAGCATGAAAAACATGCAGGACTCTCAATTTCTCAGTCTTCAGGCTTTTGTTTGTTTTTATCTTATCTTAAGTTCAGCACACCGTCTGCACACCAGACTTAGCATGCGAGAAGCAAGGCACAAAATGGACCCCAAACTCAGGGCCTTTTAAAGCTGTTTAACCCAATTACTTTCTAAAACGTACTTTGTTTCTACTTTCTACCAATAACTTCTACTAATCTATTCACATAACTTCCACACTACTGCTTTCTCTAACCAATAACTTTCTGCCACCACTACTACAGAAAATGGATCTGAAGAGGGACAAGAAGGAAGAAAAGACAACACCCAAAATCCTCCATCTTGTCTCCTATTCACTCTCATATTAAAATCATAAAACCCTAAATTCTTCACCCTGTGATAAACTACTACTATTACATACTACCTGTATGCTCTAACTCATCCCAAAGCCTTGGTAACTTTTTCCAGGGATGAAGGTTAAAAGCAGAGTTCTGCTAAGAGTCAGGGCTTCCTAAAAGAGGCAGAGAAACACTCTCTGTGCCCTGGATTTCAACAAGTATTATGATACAAAAGGCACAAGTCAGGGAGAGAATCTGTCCAAAGCATAAGTGTGGGACCACCAGTGGCTGTTGGAAATTCTTTTGTCCTTTTCATTACAACAAAGACAACATGTAATGAAAATCTATACACCTGAAGCAGTATATTCTAAATAACACAAGCTGGTTGAAACATACACCAAGGAATTGGAAATATGATTCTCACCTCTTCCTACTAACATTAAAAGACTAGTAGAGAAAACGAAAGCAATTCCCCCATTTAATATCCTCTGACAGAAACAAGAGCAAAACAGTGCTCAACACCTAAGTATGATTTGTGGCAAACACAAAAGGAAGTGGAAAAATGGTATCTGAAAGGCTTGGCTACATATATTAGCAGTATTAGAGATTATATTGCAGTACACTGAGGGAGTGTCGCTTTGGCCGTGATGGTATAGCACTATGGGCAAGAAAAGGTATTTCAGGAGAGGTAATAGCTTTCATTAGACCAGCTGCTATAACTGAAAAAAAGAAGCACATGGGCTTGAGAAGTTCTGTGCTGTTTCTATTCGTGCCTGCTGGAATCTGATGAAAGAGCTTGTCTCTACAGTCTTGTCTTGAGAAACTATTAGTCCACCACCTACAGACACATGGAGAAATGCCTCTGAAACTTATATCCTCCCATATGATTTTAGAGCTTGAGCTTATTGAAAAAATATTACTGGTAGTTATTGAATTGAATCAATTCATTTCCCTGGATAGATCAGAAGCATGATAACCAGCTTTTTAGAAATGGAATTCCAGTATCTTTTGACACAGATTCCCAAAGTACAAAGAAAAGTATACAGTGTTTGATGAAAACGTACAAAGGGCAAGTTTTATCTGAATACACCAGTAGAAGTTAATTTCGCCCTTTGCAAAGGTCTTTAAACTCAGATGGAGAACAAATTTTTGCTGCTCACCTGCTTTAACTGTTTTATCACACATATTCAGAAGCAGGCATATTTAATAAGAGGGATGTTTGTTGCCACAGAAACATAAGATGTTCTTGACGCTGCTCTGAAGCAGAAGCTGTAAAAAACATTAGTAGATAAAGCAGATAAACCAAGCCTCAAAAATAATCTCAATTTATGCAAATCAGCAGTGAAATTACTTTTTAAAACTAAACGCATGTTCTGGAATAATGCAAAAGTGAGGATATACTATTTTACTGGTTGAAAAATTAGGAAATAGCATATAGTCCTAAACTAGTCAAATATGTGCCATATATAGCATTATATAATATTAACTGAAGGAGAACTAGGTCACTAAATTATCAAGCAAGCACAGAAATGGTTGCCTTTAAACAGACATCATGTAAAATAGCAGGCTGTCAGTAGAAAATCTATGGCAGCATTTAGGGCCATGGAAATAAAATGATAGCATGGCCAAAGCTCATTTGTAATTGCCAAATTAAGTTATTCAATTATTGATGCAACAATGGTCAGCATCAGATTGTTTTCCTCTCATCTGTCTGTCTCTTAACAGAACTAAGGATCAGGGAGATTTACCTCTCCATCTTTTTGACTCTTTATGTAGTAGGAAGACATTACCAACATTTTGCACAAATCATTCAAATAAGTAATCAAATATTTCTGTTTGCTCTCCATAGGAAACCACACATACAGGAAAATTTTACTGAGGAATTACTTACAGCACCTTTCCTTACTGAGAGAGAAAATAATCTTAGAGTTCTAAACCTTTTAATATATTTTTCTGTTTTCTAAGATCAAATAATTGGTTAGGTTCAGGTTTATTTATTGTTTGTGGTATCAGTGCCATAAAATATATACTTAACATCAATACAATTATACTTCTGCAGGCTTCAATTTGAAGCACCAAGTTTATGCGCTAAGTATGGGTAAAAAAAAAACTTGATCAGAAACCATGTGTTTATTGCTTTTCTCATTTTTTAGCACTGTGGTGTCCACATTTCAGATATTCAATGGAAAAAAGGGAGCAGCAAGGGAAAAATGTTCCCATTTATTCAAAATAGGTAACTACCTCATTCTCTGTAACTCTTCATTTCAGTCAATATTTAAAACTTACAATCTATATATGTTGCTTAAATAATGTTAATTAGATAATTCTGTCCTTTTCAGGCAAACATATCTTTGCACCATTAAAACTCAGGCTCACTATACCCAAAGATTACACTCATGACTTGGACATTGTCTCATAAAGCTTTTGAAATCAAGACTTTAAAAATGAAACACTGGTTTCAGAGACTTATGTTCAGAAAAGAAATTATCAATGACCCAATCAGGGTAGAAAGGATGCAGCAGAAGGACCAGTACCTGTGATATTCACTGCCTTGCTGGATCGATATTTGAACTGCCTGTTAAAGTCCAGTCCTGGTAGGTAGAAATGGCAAGTTATTGTAATCTGAAAGCTATTTGATGAATGATATGGAGCTAATAGAAAATCTCAGTAGAGCCCAGTAGCTCTGTTACAAGTAACTATATAACTAGAGCCATCGTCACAATTGGCATTTCTATGTCTATTCCAAGGCAGACAACTAAGAATGAAATGTATGGATGATGGAGGCTTTTAGCTTCAGTGAATAGTTCTTCTTTTGAAATTCGTATGTCACTGTGATTAACATGGTTTCCTCCCTGATCAATCTAGTATAAAATTATTGATGATACATTAGCTACTAAAATGTCTAAATCTACTTGTTCTTAATGCTTTGCTCTCACAAGATGATTCTTACATGAACAAAAAGAGAAGTCAATCAAATAGTATGGAAAATCACTAGGCATTTCTATCTGTGATGTAACTTCCCAGGGAGATGCAAACCCTCTAAGAGTAGTTTCTGAACATGAGTATCTCTCACACAAGTTATATCATGCTCCTTCCTTATGAAGGATTGTTGGAGGATGGTTATTGTCTTTTGTGTGGAATTTTCTTCCCATTGCGTTGCTAATAGAATTGATGGTTTGAGCACCACACCTGTAGTCCCAGCTGCCGGGGAGGGGGAAACTTTTTTCCTTTTCCCTGGTTCCTTGGGAGTTTCTTTGCAGGGGGGCAGTTCCAAGTTCACTCGTTCTCTTTCACAGCAATAGAGGACACAGACAGCCAAGGGAGTTTTTCGCCATCACCGTGAGACTCCGTCGCTGCTGTTTCTTCCTCCTGCCACCACTGTGACCCAGCGGGGAACTCTTCTTCTGCTGCTGGACCTCGCATTCCCCTGCCCTGCCAGGACAGCCCGCAGGCTCCAGCTGTTTGCTGTGGAGTTTTTGGGACATTCTCATTCACTGCACTGGGATTTCCTGCTCATTTCCTCCCATTTCCAGCCTGCTGCTTCCGAAAAGTCCTGCTAGGAGCACCAGGATCGCTGGGACAATGCCGCAGCCGAGCGGCTGTCACTGGGTTCCGGGTTCTGCTTGGTGTTAATGCTGTAGCTGTTGATTGTTTGCTTTATTCTACATATTAGGAAAGAACTGTTATTCCTATTCCCATATTTGCCTGAGAGCTCCTCAATTTCAAAATTCTAATAATTTGGAGGCAGGGGGTTTATATTCTCCATTCCAAGGGAGGCTTCTCTGCCTTCCCTAGCAGACACCTATCTTGTAAACCAAGACAAGGATCTTAAGAAGCACACACGGAACTGAACCTAACATCAGTTATTGACTATAACAGTACAGAATGCACATCTCTTTTGTCACATAAAAATATTTATGCCATGTCATTTTATTGCCCAGTGAACAACTGCCTGATTTCCATAAAATAAAAATATTGCAGGAGAAAAGGATTCATGCTTTCTCCTACATATCTAGGGAATGGATAACAGTTATGACAGCCAACATGGCCAACACCCTATTATTTACCTAGATTGAAGACTGTACAATTTACAGGCATTTAACATTTTGTACATTAAAAATTTATGAGAATATATGTATGATTGTATTAAATAGACCAGTACATGAGAAACTATTTTATCCATGACCTGAGGTAGTGTATACTGTCTTCTGATGCTCAGATTTTCTGTAAACTGCACATTTCTACAGCAGCTGCAGAATGACTGGCTATTCATGAGCTGATCGAATAGTTTCATGTCATCATAGGAAATCATGACACTCCAACACTTTTAGGCTGGGTTGCAAAGATTATAGCTGTGTAGAGAGGAAAAAAAAGAATTCCTACTGTGTGATATATAACCAGTTGAAATATTGTTGGAAATACCAAAGAAAAGGACAGAGTAGTAGAACTGCAGAATTGTTAAGGTTGGAAAAGATCATTGAGCCCAGCCAATTAACCTCACACTAGTTGTGTTCACAATGAATACATATCCCCAAGGGCCACATCCACATATTTTCTTTAATGCTTCCAGGGATGGTGATTCCACCACTTCCCTGTGCAACCTGTTCCACCCTGCAGAAGTTGCCTGACGACTCTGAAGAAATTTTTCCTAATAATCAATCTAAACCTCCCCTTGCGCAACATGAAGGCATCTCCTCTTTTCCTGTCACTTATTCCTTGGGAGAAGAGCCTGACCTCCACCTGAACTATAACCTCCTTCCAGGTGGCTGTACAGAGCAAGAAGGTCCCCCTGAGCTTCCTTTTCTTCATCATAAACACCCCCAGCTCCCTCAAGCCACTCCTCATCAGACTAGTGCTCCAGCTGTGTTCCTTTCTCTGGACCCACTCCACCCCTCAATGTCTTTCTTGTAGTGAGGGCCCCAAAACTGATCCCAGGACTGGTGGTGTGGCTTCACCAGTGCCCAGCACAGGGGAACAATCACTGCCCTGGTCCTGCTGCCACTCTATTGCTAATACAAGCCTGGTGCCATGGGCCTTCTTGGCCCCTTGGGCACACCTGTGCTCATGTTCAGCTGCTGTCACCAGCACCCCCACATCCTTTTACAGCTTTCCAGCCGCTCTGTCCCCAGTCTGTAGCAGTGCCTGGGGTTGTTCTGAACCAAAACAGGACCTGGCACCTGATCTTGTTGAACCTCAGAAAATTGGCTGTAACCCAACTAATCAGTCTGTCCTGATCTCTCTGCAGAGCCTTCCTACACTCCAGTAGATCAACACTCTCACCCAGCTTGATGTCATCTGCAAACTTACTGAAGGTGAATAAAAATGCTGAATTTGTCAAATCTGCAAGACTTCCTTGTGGATCTTCCAATTCAGAAACCTTTTAGCACAAGGTTGACATTGCCAAGGAGTGAGTGGTATGCAGAACAGCTTTGTATTAGCTTTTCTGTTCAGATCTTCAATCCAATTTGGGTACTTAAAAAAAAAAAAAACAAAAAAAACAAAAACAAAAACAAAACCACAAAAACAGACTTGAGAAGAATCACACAGCTGAAGAATGATCACATGAGATCTGCAATAATAGATATAAATTCTGTTCTTTTAATAGTTTCAAAAGGAAGGGAAATAAAAGTGGAACAAGAGCTCATGGCATTCAGAAAGAAACAACGCAAAATTTGAATAACAATAATATATTTACAGCTGTTACTAGTAAAATAGTTAGTATTTGGCCATGTAATACAGTTTGGATGACGAGTTTTGCTAAAAAATGTACAAACGTCTGTAACAGACATTCATATTTGTTTGTATGAGGTTAGATGGATGTGAGTGTACAACACAGCCTTCGTAATACCAACATGCACAGCCAAACTGAGATCATAAAGTGAGGTAACACAGAGGAAAAGCTTTTAAATTGACGAGTACTAAAGATGTATGGACATCTAATATATTGCACTGTGTCAGAAGTGGCAAGTAAACAGCCTATATGTCTATTGACAACTTTTGGAGAGATGTTCTTTATTATTTTAGATTTCAGAATTAAACATGATTCACATATGATATTGATAAACCACATATTTCTAGTATAACTTTTACACCTAAAAAAGGAAATCACACAGAAAATTGGACACATTTTGTCCTTGTAAATCTCGACCATCACGAACATCTCAGTCCAGAAGTACCCAGCTACAGGGTCTGATGAGAAAATTAATAAAAAACAATTTTAAAAAATTTCACATCTGTTTAATTATTATTAGCCACCTTTTCCTCTGCTTTTGAATTGTTGGGGCACCCAGCATTGGCTATCTAAGTCTTGGCTAATTTGCCAGTGAAATTTTTATTTTATAAAGTTATGAACAAGAATTGAACACTTTCACATTAAGTCTCTAAGCTGATAAAGCTGGAAAATATTATAGATGAGCTTGTAAACATCAGCATAGCAAATTCTGCAGTGTTCATTTCTATTTTAGGAATTAATTTTGTTTTCTGATTATACTGGTAATTCTGCCTCCATGCTTTGCCAAAGTGTTTAGAAACTTTTTATGGCAATTGTTGTTTCATAAAAACAAAAACAAAGCAAGACAAACAAACAAAACACCCACAAATCCCCCCCAACAAAAATAACAAAAACAACCAGAGAAACAACAACAAAAAAAACCAACCCAAAAACCCAAGAAACAAAACCAAGAAATGTCACAATGCATATAATTCTGAAACAAAATATCATGGCATGTACAATTCTGAAGAACCAGTCTTAGAAGAGTTTCCATAAGACACTGACACAAAAGTGATTACTAAACTACTACTAACATTTTATTCTTTCTAGAATACCCCAAGAAAAATTTTTTCCTGAAGAGACAGAATGTTATCAGCTATTTTGTCCCTTTTCTTCTCCAACCATTAAATCTACATATAAGAAGAAAAAATATTTTAAAGACTCCCAAAGAAAACTCTCAAAAAACCAAAAAAAGAAAAGAAGTTCTGAATATGCAAGTGAATTTATAATCTGTTGTAATAAATCAGCCGTAACTCCATTTTCTTCATGCAGGAAAAGCCCGTTCTTTATTCACATAACTCATTTTATACAGTTTTCACAGACCTCATGTGCAACATCAGTTGGCTAGTAGTTTTCTTACTACTTCATTTATTGGAAGGTGATTTGTGTGTATGTGCTAAGATTCAGGTGTTTACATTTTTCCTTTGTATATTCTTATGGGACAAATCTGTTGTTTATCCAGGTGGAGACTTGTTTTTCTCACCAAGAGTAGGTTGTTGTGTTAACGAACTTTTCATACCCAAGATAGTTTTGTATGGGAACTTGCAAGTTCTCTGTACTTAGAAGAAATGACAGGTGTCATGGTTTGAGGCTTACCCGGAAATGGTCAGATTTATGGGCGGCTCAGTGAGATCCCAAGTGAAGAAATTCAGGAGGAGGAAGGAGGAGCTTCCTCTTTTCCAGGCAGGGAGCACAGAGGTGAGAGCTCTGAACCCGGGCCTGGGTGGGGCTGGG
>VWZP01008083.1:11050-48932 GCA_013396995.1 Dicaeum eximium | reverse complement strand
GACTTCTCTCCCTGAGAGAGTTGAGGAAAGACTATTTTATAAGTAGTAGACTGACTAGAATTTTAAGTTTTGTTTCTTTACATTGACAGTGAGAAAGAAATGGTTGTGGGGGGAGGAGAAGTGTCTGAAGGGTTTGTTTTGATTCTTACTTTTTTTTTTCCCTTTTTCCTTTTAGTTACTGTTAATAAAACTTTCTTTATACTTTTTTGAAGTTTTGAGCCTGCCTTGCCCTTCTAACCCTATCTCACAGCAGAAAAGTGCTCTGGTGGTTGACCAGCACTGAACCCACCACATTTAGTAATGTATTGGCCGAGAAAAATTCAAATTGAGAAATTCTAGAATTGGCAAACCAAAACCACTACAATCAGGTTCAAATTTCCAAATGAAGGTCTGGATGCTCAGCAAACCTTTGACAAAGTTCAAAATGTGAGGCAAAGATAGCATTGCATTGTCTTGTCTTTTGATTTTGGTGTTATCACAGGCTGTTTGGAATCTTATTTCAGGAAGTCTCTTGTTTTCTGCAACTAAAACATTGAATCAAGAACATGAATCTTGAAAGGAAAGAACATTGACATATTGAAGAAGGTTCTGTCCAAGGAAAATATGCATATGTTTAACATCTAACAGGACTAGAACAAACACCATAGCATTTAATACAAAAGAAACCACAGTTGGTTATAACATCAAGGGTTGTGATACACTTGAGTACATATCAGTATCTCTCTTTAGAGAAAATAACAACTAAAAATATTAGGTAATGCTTCTTTTGCTGCCTGTATCTTCTCCCCCTCTATTTAATGCCAGAGGGCCACCTTTCAAGGAGTTTGTAATGTAGATATTTCATTACCTGGAATTTATATAGGGGAACATTTTCACCACAAGAGCAGACAGTAGCTTATGATAAATGGCATAATTTTGCCTTTTCCTTATACAATATGATTTCTTGTAAAACCTAGTTTGATCTCCAAGTGGTCGGTCTGAAGTATATCTTCATCTATACACTTTTAAATAACTCACTTCTTTCCCTCACTTACATTCGCTTTTTTGTGCAATTCATCAAGGTTTTGGGGTGAATTCTTAAACAAGTTGTTGTTCGATTTTACACTTGAGCCGTTTGCTGCAATTTTCCTGTCCCAAAGAACATTTAAGGAGCCACTTTTAAGTTCAACTCAAAACAACAAAGAAATAAAAGAATTAGATCCATATTTTAATAAGTAATATAATGCAGTACTAAACCAGAAAACAACCTTAGAAGCAATGAACACAAGTCACAAGAAGTTAAAGTGCACAAAGATTAATAAATTTGTTTATGTGTTGCCTGTTTTTATGAGAATCACAGAATAAGTGGCTGCATTGCACAGCTAATAGCATAACTGGCTCTTCTCAGGACATGGAATTGATGGAGCAAGTCCAGAGGGGGCCACCAAGTTGATAAGAGGACAGGAGTACCTCCCCTAGGGGAACAGGCTGAAAGATTTTGGGATGTTCCTTTAGGAGAAAAAAAAGGTTGAGTGGAAAGTTCAGAGCAAGCTTCCAGTATCTGAAGGGGCCTACAGTGAAGCTGACTTTTCATCAGGAAATGGGAACAGGACAAGGGGAAATGGCTTTACACTGAAAGATGGGAAATTTAGATAACATGTATGGAAAAAAAATTCTTCCCTGTGAAAGTGGTGAGGCACTGGCACAGAGAAGTTGTGGATGCCCCATCCCTGGAAGTGTTCAAAGCCAGGCTGTATGGAGCTCTGAGCAGCCTGTTCTAGTGGAAGGTGTCCCTGTCCATGGCAGGAACTGGATGATCTTTAAGATCCCTTCCAACCCAAACCATTTTGTGATTCTATAAAGTGAAAGAAAAAAAATTCTGAAGTTACTGATTTCTGAGTCAAAATATTTAGTGATTAAATATTCATCCTCAGTTATATACCTAACCGAATTTTAGGTATACCCAAATTTGTTGTTTGAGTAAATCTAACTACTTTAACAAAGACATGTAACTGATTGCAATAGTTAGAACAGCCAATTAATCAAGCAGAATTCTAACTTACATCTCTCTAAAGATTCTTCTAGGAGAATACAATGCATCTTTGGGTTTTTTAACCCAATGAAATTGATGCATTTTTCAAAAGTTCTTAAGTATTTTTGATAGAAAAAATTCTTTATTGCTTAGTATTTATACTCTGGATCGCTCTTAATGCATTAAAAGTAATATAAGTGTAAGTCTGGTGGGTATGCACTGATTATTTCAACCATGTATGAACAGAAAAATCATAAAGAAGTAACATATCACAAATTTTTGTTCCTGTGCATTTTTAAATAAGCATCTGATATAAACCTTAATAAGGAAAAAAATGGCTTGAAAATCACTGGAAGAATTGAAGTGCAGTACCACTTGAGTTCCTCCATTAACTCTATTTCATCTAGCACAACATCATTTGCTTTTTCTTTGACTCACAAGAAAACAGAGCTTTTACAATGAATTTGTTTAAAAGAAAGGTGCCTGCTGAGCAATGTGGGAACCTTCCTGGGACAGATAATATTCATCTTTCCCCTCCAAATTATTATAACTTTGAAATTACAAGGCTTTCAGGCAAAGATATGGGAAAAGGAGTAACAGTTCTTTACTAGTGTATGTATGTATAACAAGGCAAACAAACAGCAGCAGTGGCAGTAACAAGAAACAAACCCGCAAACCCAACAAGCAGCCTTCTCTCGGCTGTCGAGCACTTTCCCCTTCTGTGCAGTTACGGTCACAGCCGGCAGGGGCGCTGATGCTCCCAGCCGGGCAGGGCAGCTGCGATGATTCCCCTGTGGCTGCAGGGGGCGCTGTGGTGCGCGCTCAGCAGCCTCTCCACACGGCAATGGCGACTGCGGCAGGGAGAGCACGGAAAGGGGCTCCCCTTGCAAACCCACAGGGAGCAGCCAGCCTCAGGGCCACTCCGATTGGCAAAATGGACTATAGCAGGAGCTATACCTTGGAGCAGCAGGCTAGAACAGCAGAGGCGAGTGCACCCAGGGTGACAAAGTGTAGCAAAGACCCCAAAGCTGTGACAGGAGCCGCGGGGCTCTGGGAGGACATGGGGTGTCAAGTTAAAGCATAGCAAAAAGCCCAAAGCAGCAGCAGGAAACAGCAGAGCTGGGCAATGGCAGACACGCTTCCACAAGTGTGGTTGCTCTCAGTTCTACTGTAAAAAGAAGAGAGATAACTTTCCCAGGCTTGGCCTGGGAAACTCAGAGGAAATTATATCATTATCTAGCTTTGCACCTGTTATTTACAATAGCTGTCCTTCGGAGTGTTCAGCAATCATGTGTGGGGTGCTTTCTCTACCTAGCGAGTCTGGTGAGAAAAGACTCGCTGGATTCCTACTTAGGGGGCTCTTCTTATAATAAAGCTTGTTGTCTCACCTGCTGGACCATGGAGTCTCTCAGCTCCGTTCCTGGCATGACAGTGATAAATGGCTTCCTCCTCATACAACACGCAAGCAGCTGGGAAACGCTCCCTCCAGAGAGGGGGAGGGAGTCAGGGTACCCTTCCCAGTGACGCTGGATGTTGAAAAGGTCCCAGTTCAACAGCTGCTCTAGCGAGAGAAGGCTCACCCAGAAGAAGCAGTGAAGGACAAAAACTCCGTAGTGGCAGCAAATGCCCCTGGCAGCAGCAGTCCATCACCAAAACCACAACTGTCTCCATTCCAATCCCAAGAGTCAAACAGGGAGAGGGGGCTGAGCCCAACCCCTGACCCCCAGCCAAAATCTCATGGTATCTCTGCATTTCCAAGGGAAAGTCCCCCAGCTAAGAGATGGTAGCAAACTGCACCCTTCCAGTTCCTCCCCCTCCCAGCCACATCTTTTGTCTCTTAAGTACCCATCATTCCATCACTTAGGCAAAAAATGGAAGAAAAAGTCCAAGGGAGAAAGAAAAAAAAAAAAAAAGAAAGGAAAAATCCAAACCTCCAAGAGGCAAGAAATAAGCAAACAGTGTAAATTATTACATATTACTAAAAAAGACCTGCTGTATTTCACCTGACTGGTAAATTATTAGAAGCAAAGGGAAACCACATAGAAGTCTTACATATTATAGAGTAAATACACTGGTTTGATGAACAGGCAAATTGAGAACACCACACATCCTGGTGAACAGAACTGAACTCCACCAGATTTAAAATTTTAAACTTACATAAACAGCGTATTTATATTTCATATGGTAATAGATATGGTCCTAGGTAGGACTCTCCTGATAAATTTAAGATCATCTGCAATATTCATGGGGTTGAAAAAATGAGTAGAGCACATTCCTCAAGACTGTAATATGTATGATTTTCCTTCTGAGTGCATAATCCATTATATGACAAGGCAGCAACAGACATGGGAATAGCCAATGACCCTTAGAGACCTTAGGTGAACATATACTTTGTCATTAACTAGATGTATTCCTGGAAAAATACAGCTACATGAAAACATTACTTATTTATAGCAGAAAGTAACTACAAGTCAATAGCCTCTAGAGAAGCAGCAAGACAAAAGGTAGAAAGTAGAAAAATAAACTTTTGAGGTAATCTTTGAAGAGAGCACATAAACTCATCAGGAAGGAAAAATGTAGTACAGGTCAGGGACATCAGATGAAAGGATCAAAATACATCAGAATATAAAGACAGCAAGATTTCCAACTTTTTTTTCCAGTCAGGTATTTTCAGAGAGTTCCTTCCAAACGAAACATATTACATGCCCAAATTAAACAATCACATGATGTACATAGCAAATGAGAAACAAAAATTTTTAAATCACTTGTGAAAACTTGAGAACTTGAGAACTTAAACTTAAACTTGAGAAGGACCCACACTAGAGAAGTTTGTGAAGAACTGCAGCCCATGGGAAGAATTCACACTGGAGAGGTTTATGAAGGACTGTCTCTCATGGCAGGGACACTATGCTGGAACAGGGGAAGAGTGTGAGAAAGAAGGGGCAGAGACAAGGTGTGATGAACGGACTGCAATCCCCATTTTCTGTCCCCCTGCACTATTGGACAGGAGGCAGAGAAAAACAGGTGTGAAGCTGAGCTTAAGAAGAAAGGAGAAGTAGAGGGGGCGGGGGCGTGTTTTAATATGCAGCTTTTATTTTTCTTTATGTTACTCTGATTTCATTGATAATTATTTAAACTAATTTCCCAAAGTCAAGCCTGTTTTGCCCATGACTGTAATTGGTGAGTGTTCTTGACTCACAAGCCTTTCATTACAATTTTTCTCCCCTGTCCACTTCGCAAGGGGAGGGATATAGTGGCTTTGCAGGACACTTGATGTCCAGCCAACATTAAGCCACCAAAATGTATAAAAAACCAAATATAATAACTGTTCATAGAAAGAGAATTAAACAAAGTTTCCAAATTATATTAAAAACACTGGAAATATCACTCACCTATATACCTGTTGGGATATTTTATGTGGATTTTCATGGACTAACAAATTAATAGTCTCCAACACTGCAATTTGCTTTTATTACATTCAGGAAGAAATCATTTTTAGCAGTCACAAATCATTTTTGGTGATATACAAGCTAGTTGTATAATATATAGTAACATATAGTAATTGGATGAATGTAAAACTACATTTGGATTAATGTAAAATTAATATCTTTCCCTCCTTTTTTTTTTTTGTCTAGGTATTTTGGACAAGAAGTTGGATAGTTCAGATGGCTGAAGTGTTCAGTGTCTGAACGAACAGTTATTTACAACTTCTTTCATCACCAATGATAATATATAATTCCACCAGACATTGTCCCAGTGACAACTGGATAAAAGTAAAGATTCATTAGTATCTTTATATCCGATCAGCTAAGCATAAGGACTATAATTTATTCCAAAGAATTTTGATTCAGCTTTGACAGTTCACAGTGCAACCACTGTACTCTTTAATTCAGCCTGTTCATGCATGTGTGTAACTATTTAATCCTGATGTTACTTAGGCAGAATGTAGCTATACAGCTTTATATTCTTTTATGTTGCAATACAATAACATTTATAGTCACTATTCTCAGTTCTCAAGTGCTAACTTGTTTTCATCATTTCTTAAAAAGGCTGCCACTCCCCTCCAATACATATTTTTTTAATAATACAAAAATGTATCTTATTGCATTTTTATTTGCTGAAATGGCTATATAGAAAAACTGGGAAGACAAAAAAGGTGTTTTAAACAGGCACAAGCAAAGCAAAGAACTATCTATTAAATATTCCCTCATAGATGCAGGAGAAAAATACATTTCCCTTGGTAAATCCAGTCTAAATGTGAGAACTCATTATATCTTCAAGGAGCAATTGTTATGGCAAGAACTTTGCAGCAATAATTAAATCTATTTGTGATTAAGAGGAGAAAAATCATCTGAATTTTAATATCTTGTGTGTATATATAACAATGGCTAATGGAGACAGATGTTAGGAGATAACAGATGCTAACAGATTATCTTATTTTAGGAGACATTTATAAAAGAAAAACAAAATTAAATGTCAAAATGATAGAGCTACTCTCAGTTCAGAGATACAAGCCTCTCTAAAGCCATTAAGATGGAAACTATAGGAAGAACAGGTCTTCATATAAGTGGGATTTAAGTTTACATTCATGAAAATAATAGTACTTTTCCACATGCTCACAGATTCCAGTATGTCCATTGGCTCTGTCTTAAAATTGAAATATGTGTTACATTCTGTGGTTTATTTTATACTAGATCATTTTACCTAATCTGTAAGTAGTTGAAATTCCAGCTTCTCATTCATCTTTTATTTAGATACTATATTCAAAACTATGGGTGTGCCAGAACTCTCCTCAATCCAGGGGTGGGTAAGAAAATTCTACATTAGATCAAGGAGAGAAAAACCAAGGTAATGCATCTACTCCTAACCCATGTAGTAGTACAGCAATCATGGTGATTGCACAGACTGAACACAAATATATCTATGAGTGTAGACAAATCAGAAACTAAGTGATTGAAAAGGGACATTAAGACCAAATAATTAATGGTAAGATTAATTTGTTTTATAATGTCACTTTTTTCCATTAGTACTGAGGAAAAGTATGGTCTTATCATAGATTCAAAAAGATATTAAGATTCTGATCTATTCCATGGATTGTATTCTGTATTTTTAGGTACAAATAACTCATAAAATATAAACTCTACCTTAGGGAATATGTAAAGGATCATCTGCCCCAACACTAAGGCAAGACATACATAACTTGGTTATTGATTAAGTTTTGTTATAGGAAAGGAAATTTTTCTTAACAGTATGGTGCTTATATATTTCAACATCTCAGCTAGATGGAACACCAAGGACTTCTTTTTCATTAAATAAAACATTTTTATTTGAAATACTTACCTCAGGTTAATATTACAACACTAAATTGGCTTGTTGTTGCATGAGAATAAAAAAAGAATGCTGCAATAAGCAAAAGTTGAATTGAGTAAACTGATTATACAAAACACTGCAAAGAATTAGTAGAGCTATTGAATCTACATTTAAAGGTCAATTTTTAAGTGATTAGTAGTATAGTTTACATTTGCCTTATAGATTAAAACACTTGAGGTAGTACAAAAGAAATAAAATAAGGGGAAAAAAATCTTCAAAACATATTGGCTGCTTGAATCCAGGAAATATTATTAGAAATTAGAATAAAATCATTGTGATTTATGGTCAACAAAACATTAATATTTTTGTTGACCAAAAGGGTAGTTTTGATCAGAAATACTTTTCATGTGCCAATTAAAATTGCAAAAGAGAAAAAAAATGTTCTGTTAGGTAGGAAATTCCAGCACTCACCTATACTTGCAGAAATTGTTTTAAAAAATTTATTTTGATAGTAAGTTTATAAAAACCAAATAATTTCTCTCATGAACACTTGTGAGTAAGCTTCTCTTCTATTCATGAACTGTTCTATTTTGTTTAAATAAGGTAATATTAACTGGTCCTCAGACTGGGCAGCTCTATCACTCAGTGATTTGAAGTTTATAAATAACAGAGGAAACTTCATCTCAAGATACTGCTTTGTCAAGTCTCTTGCATCTATACAGAGATTCACCCACTGAACAGTCTTCTCCTCTTTCTTGAACAAAACAGGATTTCCTATATAGTTAAAAACTTCTCTATGGTTTATTTTCTCTAAACATTAATTTGAACAAGGATGAATCCATTTATACCACCTTTCAGGCAAAGTTTTCAAGTTAGAATACAGAAATCTGTCAATCTATTAATACTTCTACAGTATTTGGATAAAACAAAGGACCTTAACTTTTCAAAAGCTCTCAAAGCACTTGGAAATCTGAGCCTGTTTTAACGTTCAGGTGACTTGGAACTTTGAAAAATGGGAGAAGGCCTATGTCTTTGAAAAATGCATGGTCAATAAAGAGAACTGTCATTTGAAAACAGGCCAAGGACAATAGATTTTCAGCAGTTCTTTGCCCTCTCACAACTCATTGCTCACTCAGCACCTAGAGGAATTTCCTTCAGTTTCAAAGATCAACACAAATGACACAAGGTCAGACAAAAAATGCTACTGAGCAATTAATAAACATTTGCATCCGTATCATAAAGCCTCCAACTATAAATTATTGCAAGATAGAAAGCAATTAATATGAACTAAAACAAAAAATATTCGTTCTGTATTCACAGGCAGGTGAGGATATATTATAAAATGCATGTGAAACATGACAAGCTGTCTGCCCGACCACTAAATTAAAGATCTCTAGAAAGGAAGATGTGTGTAAATTCTGCATTGCATAAGAGATAAAAGAATTTTAATTGCTTTTTTATTCCCTTCATTTTTATTGTTGCTGGTTTTATTATTTAGTCCTCCAAAACAATCAAAAGTATACATTAGACTGAGAAATTATGTAAATAAGAAAATCCTAAGAAAATTTACAAGCATTCTGCTTTTAAAATGCTGCTTCTCATGAGCCTGAAATTTTTTTTTGTTTTTTTTTTTTCATAGTTCTTTTTTCAAAATAAAAGAAGCGGGGGGGGGGGGGAGGGGAGTGGGCAGGGGGGGAAACTAGCAAGGTCAAACATTCCATACCTCATTTTTTTATGGACAGAAAGAAAATACAACCTTCTTTTATGGGCTTGGCAGAAAGCCACAACACTCAGAAGTACACAACTATTTTAAAGCTTTTCAGATAGATCTGTTCGAGTGAATTAAACCTTTCATCTTTCTTTTCCTTTGCACATGTGTGTGTGCCAAAAGAAGCCAAAAATGTCACCTATGAAGCTACATATATTCCAGTAAAGGATATGCCATTTCTCACAGGCATAAGACTTTTTTGTATTACTTTCCAAATAATGCACTTCTATTTTTGTGGCTTTTCTTTTTGATATTTTATTTTAATAATAAAGTCCTTTAGGATTGGGAATTTGACTCCTGATGCAGTTTGGTCAGGGATCCCAGATCAGTGAGATCTGGCTAGTAGTCAGGTATTTTATGATGATAAATTACAATTATAAAACTCTAGTATTCCAAAATCATTTATAGCGTAATCAGTAATTTTAATGACTTTTACTTGGGAGACAGTCTGTGTTCTTGCATGAGTGCAAAGCATATATGGAGCTCATTCCCATCCCTCTGTAATCTGCAAGGAAGACACATGAAAAGGTAGGTTAAAATATGTAGCCAGCTGGGCCAGTGGTCCAATCCATCCATGATTCTTTTGAGAAACTACTATTTTGTGGTAATATTTTATTTCATTCTTCTAGGCATGAAGTTCTGAGTCACAGCCTTGACCTTCCACCATTCTTTGAGTTTTGGTAACAAGTACTGTATAGAAAAGAGTAGTGAACTGATCTGGCCTGAAAAACACCTACTTTTCTCCATAGTTTTACTTTGGATTAGTTCACTGGTACAAATACAACATGGCTTTGCAAATGGAAATACTTTTTTCTGCCTCTGTAGTTGTGGGGAGAGCAGTGGTTACTGCCTTAATGTAGATAAGGAATGTACAGTGCATATGACATACCTTCAATTCAGTAAGGCTTCATGTTTTGCAGTTCTCCTTTGGAATATGAAATACAGACTAGCAATTGCACTGGAATCTGGCTGGACCCCCGGGCTCAGCAATCTTAACCAAAATCTCATGTTCAGCTGGCAGATGACAATGAGCAGAGGACTCCAGAAGATGGTGCAGAATCCAACCATATTCAACATGTTCATCCATGACGTGGCTGTTTGCAATTCACCTGTAGACAACACTGAATTATGGGGAAAAACTGAGAACAAACAGCAGAGCTTCACTTCATGGGGACCTTGGTAAACTTGAGGTCTGAACTAACTTGATGAAGCTCAGCAGTGAGAAATACAAAAGGCTATACTTGAAACAGAATAACCCAGCATCTGGGAACTGACAGGCTGAGATAAAAGGGGCATGAACATTACAGTGGACAACAGGCTGAATATGGGCCTGGTGTGGTCTCCTTTCACAAGCAGAGCAGAATGAATTCTGGGCTACACTACACAGCTAGCACTTCTAGGGGAAAATATGATCACCTCCTTCAAGGTACGGCTGAATCTGCCTTTAGAATACTGCTTCGAAACACCAGCAGTTCAAAACAAATGCTGAGAAACCATCAGGAATCCTTCAGAGAGCTATTGGGGTTGCCAGAGTGATTCAGCACATGTCCTGCTGAGAAAGCTGGGCTTGGACTATGGGGCAATCTAGTGAAAGTCTACTGCTGCTGTTTTTAGAGAGAGGACGGAGTCAAAATCTTCTCAGAAGAGACAATGCAACAAGGGGAAATGACCACAAACTGTGACTGGAGAGGTTCAGACAGGAAATTAGGGAAAGCATTTTACAATGAAGAAGGTAGTGTCATCATGGAAGAAATTATCCTGTTGTAGTATCGATGATAGTCCTGCTTTAGGCAGGAGGATGGACTGGATGTTTGGAAACTTCTTCCAAACAAGATTTCTATTATTCAGAAGGTCTATTGGCTTGTACTTTTGCTCACTGTTCAACTTCTGACTTTTATGACTCATAATTTGTCCATTATGTGAATGTTCTTCTTTCCAAAATGCCTTGTCCCCAAAAATATTAAAGAAAATGCCCAATACTGAAGGAAGTGCTCAGCATTCACATGGCAACAAAAACAAATCTAAAATATCTGCATTGTAAGTATAGTTCTTTGAATGATTCAAGCACAAAACCTTATGAAGCAAAAAAGTAATTAGGGGAAATGAGAATGGAAAAACATTGCCCACAGAGACCTTTTCCATTGCAAAATAACCAACCATAATTTGGATATGTGCTTTAAGAAATACTTTCTCTTATATAGCTAAATTAAGGTGTTATAAATACGTAATGGAATTCTTACTAATGCACTGCTTTTGTATTTTTCTGAACGTATTTGAGAAGATTATAATTTTAGCAATACAATTATTATAAAAAAGAGGAAAATATGCTATAAATTAATAAGGTTCCAAAATAAACAGGATGCTTTAGGACTATGTACTGACATTTATTTAATAATTACTGTTGCTTGCTTAATATATATTATGTAACTGCCTGATTTTTTTTGTTAAAAACAGTAATTTTAATCTGATTTTATAACTTATTTAAAGGTGAGCTAAGAGTTCAGCAATTACATAATTCAAACAGTTGTTATCTCAACAAATTCTCACTAGTACACATACAGAGTGTGGAATTAAAAAATAACTTTTCTAATGCAATGTAACATTTACCAAATTCATGTAGATATACATACATTATAAATTTGAAAAATTAGTCACAGGTTATCATTTCCTTATTTATTCTGAATTTCAGAATGCCCTCAAGAAGTAAAATAAAGCAACGTTAAAAATGGTTACTGAGCTTAAGTTTCCCTATAATCTATTTATATATTTTCTCACATCTTACAATATTCCTTTAATCTAATGGATCTAGTTAGGGATGAGTTACCAGCCTTACAGAGTGGACAATATTTCAGTGAAATTCAGGCAACGGTGTTTATAGATGCATGTCTTGATTAATATCTAAAAAAAGAATTGTAAAATTGAAATAAAGACTCCTCAAAACCCACACACATTTTGCTGATGTGACCAGTGATCAAAGGTCTAGTGATCTGTTCACCTGCCCACAGAAACCTTGGACAGAGCAGTTGCACAGGTGATACAACACATACTCATGGAGTCATTTTCTAGTAAAAAGTGGTTCCTGTGTAGAAGTACCAGCAAAGAGGGAAGTCCACATTTCAAGAAGAAAGGTGGTCATGATAACTCTGCCAAAAGCATTTTACAGCTTCAATCCTGCATAGATCTTCACCTTGAGTTGTAAAGATTGTCCTGCCCGCAGGCATGGGAAGCAGAGTGGGTTTGAAGAAAAGAGAGATCCGTGAGGGCACTGCTGCCCTCCTGCCCTGTTCCTGAGTGCAGAAAAGCATCCTAACACCTGTACTTTCCCCTTCCCCCTCATGGGAACCAGGTGAACAGTCACGTTTGGGGGTCATAGGCTGAGCATGGTGGCTGTTATGGATCCCTTACCAACTTCTTGGCAATACTTGGTGAAATCTCTTGCTTTTACTGGTACAGCTTTAACAAATCGCACTGGGATTATATCAGAACTATCCAGCTGCCAACAGGGCAATCAAATCACCCATCTTTATGTTTCTACCAAAACTAGTTTGATACAACCAAAACTTGTTTTTTATTTAATATAGCTCAGTACACTTGCTCGTGAGTACCTACTGATGTGTGCCTTATCCAGAAGGTTCATATGTATCTGAAGCACCTTGGTCCCTTGAAAACTCACATGAGATTTCAAGTGGAAGATTGTAGGTCTGAGCTTCCAACAGGATCATTTTTACTAGCATTTCAGCTCTAAAAAAGAATGTGACATTTCCAGTTCACTCTTAGAACAGTTGTAGGTCTTTCTCTAGAAAACATAACTCCCACCTGAAGGTACCCAGCAGTCCCCATGATTTAAGGACATTAAGGAGAAAGGAACACCTTGGCCCAAAAGCCCGTTTACTGGACGTAAATCTGACACAGTTAGATAAAATGAACACCTAAGGAAATGCAGGAGAGCTCTTTCATGAACCATGAGCTTTGTATGCATAATCAAGGCCACCTGAATCACTGTGTTTCCATAAATTACCACTCTTCAGCCTAAGATCTGAGACTTGGTGCCCTGGTTTAGGGCAAATTTGGGAGAAAACCTCCAAAAGGGCCCCACCCCAGAAAACAAACCCACACAGCCTCTCCCCCCCTAACCAGTTCAGGAAAGATTTTCTCAGAAAGAAGTGAGAAAAACCTGTTTATTTAACAGGCCAAGCACTCCGCAGCCCAATAACAAAATGCACAATACCAGGTGACAAAACTCCTCTCTGAAGAGATGACAAATTCAGAAAGTCTCTCCTGTGGGTGGTCACTGTTATCAGTCCCTCCGGCGCTGGGAAAGGCTGCCCAGAGTGGGCCCCGGTGGGCAGCAAAGTGCAGGCTCTCGGTGCTTCCCCGGGTCCCCAGTCTGGAGCAGGTTCAAACAGTTCCAAGAAAATTGACAGAAAAACAGTCCAGGGAAAACTTCTCTGCCTCAGCTAGCTAAACAAACTAAAAAGCAGAAGGAGAGCCCCTGTTCCGCTCCATCTGTGCCCAGACACCGCAGTCCCGGCAGCATGTGGGGGAGTGAGAGCAGTCTCTGATAACAAACTCTGTGCTGCTTCTTCTGCCCACCTTTGCTCTCTGACCCAGTCTTGAAGGCACAGAATATAATATCCAGCATAAACAGAACAGACGATTTGGGGATACAAGCATCATAATGTCACCCTAGGACACTTGGTTATACACTTCTTTCTGACAAAAGTGTAATGAATACAAACAGGAAACTTATAATTGCAAAAAAAATTGTTGAAATGGAATGAAAAAATTGTGGATGGTTTAAAACATCTTTTCATTCTTCATTATGCCACATTGAGACCTAGAGTATTTTTTCATGATGCAAAACAGAAAATTGAGATATGGCATTGACACTGATACCACAGTACATGGTGATAGACACTTAGAGATATGTTTACAATCTGCTGGTGGGAAAGTGAAAGAAAGAAGAAGCTAGCAGGCGTGCTGCTAGGAAATTCAGAAAACCCAAAATCATAATTACGACATCCTGCCAGTCAAAAACTAAAGTAATTCATCGTGTTACATAGTTGCTAATGAGCAATGGAACTATATGAACAACTAATTTTGGATTTAGTGACTGATTTGACATGAAAATCAGTATTTTTGTAGGTCTGGTTTCTAATACATTTAATTTTAATTTTTTTATTTTGAATTTCAAATTCTGAAAATTGAATTTCTGAAATTGAAAGCCTATTCTGAAATTGAAAGCCTACATATTCTTTTAGGAAACAGTAAAACTTTAAAAAGAATGTTTCACTTGTTTCGGATTTTTTTTTGTCAGACAATACCAGCTGGATTTGAATTTCATTAATATGCTTTGGTTTATTAAAAATATTTTCAGCACATTAATTATTGAATATATTGTTTATATTTACTTATATAAAAATGTCATTTAAACCATAAAAGTTTAAGTCCTTTAATGTAACCTCAATACTCTTCAAAGTTACTCCTTTGAAATGACAGAAGTAAGTGTTTTTGTGGAAAAACTCAAATATTTGCAAGAATATTTTAAAATATATATGTGTATCCACTTTTTTATTCTTTCTTTGAATTTTAGTTTAGGGGAAGACCAGAGTGGGAGGATGTTGAGAGAAAAGAAAGCACTCTGAGAATACAGGACCCTTGATGTCTCAGTAAGGTAAACTCTTTGTAAAAATCCTCAGATATGTTCAGCTGCTATGCCCTCAAATGTTTATAAAGAAGTCTTTTTAAAAAATAAACTAAGCTCCAATATTATTTTAGCACCTAGAATAGATTAAGACATAAAAAAGCCCTGCAGTATCAAGGCAATAAAAAGCAACAAAAGAACAATCAATTCTTGAAGCTGGCATTTACAGCAAAACACAGAAAATTATTTATTCAAAAACAGAAAGATAACAGTGATGGATAAAAAGCTGTTTTAATGCACAGAAAATTCAAGCCGATTTTCTCTGTGATCTGAGAAAGAAACTCCAAACTCCATCAGGATGCAAATCATGTTAGACCACAGTTACATTTCCTAGAATTGTATAATATCTAATTTTTGAAAAAAATATGTTATGAGGCTTATGCTGGGTTAATTATACAGTTTACAGTGCCCTTGTATTCATGCATTTTTCAAATATTCTAGAAAGTGCAATAGTTGGTCTTCACTGATTATTTAAAATATCTCATATCAACACAACTATGTGCTTTTAAGTGGATTATATTTTGGGTTTTTGTTGGTTTTTTTTTTGTGTCCTCTACTTCTATTTATTTACATTACTTTTCCATTTTCCACACAAATTTAATTACTATTTTATGAGAAACAAGGCACAAGAAAGAAAACTCTACTCTTTATTACATTTTCTCTACTAAATACCTCAGACACTGATAATAACACTCATTATATTAATACTTATGTCTTTCATAAGTTTTTTCGCTCTTTTAAGGCAAAGCCCAAACAAGAAATAAGAACGTGAGAAAGATACTATATTCATCTAGTTGTTATAGAGATCAAGTTTCCCTATTTAATACTTTGTCTCTACTCCACTGAATTAACTCCTTGTGTGTAACAGTTAGATGTGCTAGTTCATGTTGCAATACAAGTCTATTTTCTCACAGAAAGTAAAGTTCTAATCCACAAATGAAGCTCTCAGTTTTCCAGAACTGAAGGAATTTTTTACACTAAAAGGGTTTGGTTTTGGGGGTTTTTTTTAAATGGATTTCAATACAATGAACACAATGGAAATAAATATAAATCTCCAAATGTGGGAAAAATTTGAGTATCATAGAATGCTTTGGGTTGGAAGGGACCTTAAAGATCACCTAGTTCCAACCCCCTGCCATTGGCAGGGACACCTTCCACTGGACCAATTGCTCAGAACTCCATCCAGAGATCCAGAGATGGGAGTGTTCAAGACCAGGTTGGAAAGAGCCCTGAGAAATAGCTCTTGTTAAATCTTGTAGTGAGCAAAGTAAGAGTTAGTCAGCAATCTAGGAGTCCAAAGAACATGATTCAACAAAGAGAAGACAATTCAGTTGATTAGGATCATAGATAAACTTTTCTTTTTAATTAATTAGTCTATCAGCCTACTTAATTTCTTTTCCTTCTCCCAAAAATATTGATATTTGATGGGTTAAATTGTGGGATAGCTGTACCAACCTATGTTGAGTTGCTGGTGAAAAAGAACTCACACTGTTTACAGTGATAGTAGTTCTAATAAATGTTGAAGATAGTAGGATAGCTTTAAACTGTCTGAGTATTTAGAGTCCAGTGCAAAGTTGTTACTGCTTGAATCTGTAAATATCTACCTCTGGTCTAATTTGGACGTCATTCAAAAAAATATAGGATCCTATAATTCTATTTATTTTTCTATTTTTTTTACTGAATTCCCCCAAATTGATAAGAAAATGGAGACTCGTGTGGTTCTTCTTTAATAGTTTATCAATGTGATGTTGTGGCGGCCAACCCTGATGGGAAGGGAAGCAACCAGGTGTGCAGATACTCATGGTTGAAAAAGAGCAAGAAAATTCACAGAGTCCACAAAAAATGTATAAAATTATAATAGTAAATTATATACAGTAGAAACTGGTACGTTAGTCCCTTATAGTATAAACTCTTGGTAGTGTATTTTGAATAAGGGGTAGGGTGAAAATGAAGAGAGAATGATTGAAGAGAGGGATTGAAGAGAAAAAAGGCAGGGAAAAGGAAGAAAAGAAGGGAGAAAGGAAGAAAGGAAGGGAGAAAGGATGGAAGGAAGCAAGGGAGAAAGGAAAGGACAAAAGGAAGAAAGAATGCTCACCAGTCCTGGCTCCAGCATTGTTCCAGATGATGGGGTGTCCAGAGTCCTGAGCTGCACACATGCCTGGACTTCACATGGGAAATTTTTACGGACCCTGCCCTAGAGCCAAGTCTCTCTTTCTCTATACAAATCAATTCTCACACACAGTCCACTCTTCCAGACCTTTCTGGAAATGGGTGGAATGACTTCAGGAGCTTTTTGTGTAAAATTTATTTAAATAGGCATTTGCAAATAAGAGGATGTATTTAACTAAATAAACTATTTAACTAAAAACTGTAGTTAATTAGCATATTCAGAAATATTATAAAAATTCAAGTCCCTAAATTCTAGTGGCTAATTAAATGTTCAAAGAATCAACTGGTTTATTTCAAAACAGAATATTACACTTTTGGATATGGAGTGAAATATTTAGAAAGGTTAATATTTAATATTGTAGCAGTACTTTTAAGATTAGTACTGTTGTCTTTGTTCTCCCAGCAGCTAAAATACTCTAGAAGGCAACTAAGAAATTATCTATAGAGATATTCCATTAAAGCTAATGTAATATTTTTGTCTGCAAATTTACAAAAATGGTTTTTATCTCATCTTAAGGATAAAGATTGTCTTGTTCTATATTAAAAAAAAAACAACAACCCTGTAATCAAAGGAGGGAATAAAATAGTTTATTCTGTCTACTAATTACCTCGAACTTAGTATTTTAAAGTAGTAATAGGGCCACTGAAGGAATCTGAAATACAAACAGAACAATATAAACAAATTAAAGATTAATTTTCAAGAATTTGATTTTCATTCTCCACTCCTTGATCAACTCTTTTATCTTACATCAGAGATTGTTCACATCATCTAGAAATACTACTGTAAAATTACTTCTTTGTGAAGGTATTCAGACAAATCATTGCTTTAAATAACCAATTTTGGGATATTTCTATATAGAAGCATGACTGTGTTTTGCCTGTCCTCAGTTTCCACTGTTCACATAAGCCATGTTTCCCAAGGAAGGAAGAAAGAAGATAGAAGTTTTGTTTGGTGTCTCATCATGCCACTTTTTTTTTTTTCCATGAACCCTAGGAGACAGATTCCCTCTGCTTCTGCAAATTAGCAAGCCAGGCAGGGGGTCACAGTAAGACAACCTGACAAGTAAGGCAATTTGTCCCCAGGATACCATAGAAATTAATTTACTGAAGCTCGCAAGGCAGATGGTTACAGACTTTGGTACAGAGGAGAAAAATAGCTCCATTTCAGGGGTGATCCTCCCGTTACCCTCCCAGAGTGTGAGCAGGAACATATGCTGCTTTAAACCCTGCTATCATTTTGGATCCATACTGGGGCTGTCTGCGAACAGAAGTCAGAAGCAGAAAATTTAAATCAATGGCACCATTTTGGCATCTCCTTCCCAGTGAGAAGGCATAGGGGAGACTGAATAATGAGTTTTAATGTAGAGTAGCTTAAAAAGGGGAAGGTCAAAGTCCTGCACCTGGGAAGGAACCGCGTCATGCATGAATATATGCTGGGGACCACTCAGCTGTAAATGAGCTTGGCAGAAAAGAACCTGGGCAGGGACCTGAACATCAGGTTGAACACAAGCTGTAATGTTTCCTTGCCATAAACAAGGATAATGGTATACTGGGATAAGCCAGTATTTACCAGCAGGTAGAGGGAGGTGAGTCTTCTCTACTCAGCTCTGTTGAGGCCACACCTGGAGTGCTGTATCCAATTCTGGGTTCTTCATTGCAAGAGAGACATGGACATTCTGCAGACAATCCAGCAATGGGCCACAGAAATTATAAGAAACTGGAGCATCTTTCCTGTGAAGAAAGACTGAGAGAGCTGGCAGTCCTTAGCCTTAGCAGAGAAGTCTCTGGAGTGGAGGAACACGTCTCTTACCAATGTCTATAAATACAGGAAAGGTGGGTGCCAAAAACATGCAACCAGGCATTTTCCATCTTAAACTTTAAAGTGTGCACTTGTTACCAACTTTCGTTCAGCTATTTTCATGAGTGAAAAGATGTACATCAACTTTTCTAGGAGAAAAATGCTGTACAAGACATTTTTGGAAGTTCTTTGCATTATAAATAGTGCTGATTGAAGAGGAAGCTCTATTCAGGATAGTCACCATGTTGCAGGCTGCCTTTCTTGTAGATTTTCTTTTTACTTTCCTGTAATCCCTGCACCTCCTTCACAGTTTTCTGCAGATTGCTCAACCCTCAGATTTATGAAACTACAGTAAAGTCACTAGTTCCAAGGGTCTCAAGCTCAGCTCTGTGTCTATATTGATAGCAGCCAAATGCAAATCACTAGAGATACAGAGGTCCATGAGTTCTGCTTCTACACAAGTAAAAATCAGATAATCCGCCTAGCAAAAATAACAGCAGGTTATCATAGAACGGGTCTTCCCCGTTCTATGTTCTATAATTCCATAATTCCATTCTATATTCCATGTTCTCTAATTCTTTCAAACTTCTCTTTCTGGGAAGAGAAATAAATCTAGTTACTTGTTCTCTTTATCATATCTAGGCTCAGGCTTCAAGGAGACAAATGAGTGGAAGTGATTTTTCCTTCTAAAGCCCTTCTACAACCATAGAGTACCAAAAGATAATAAAATTTTTATTTTCACATCTGTAACAATCTTGACACTTTAGAGAGAGAAAATTCAAAGGTTCCATTTCCATAGGATTTTTTCAGTATTCTGTATATGAACGATTGGTGAAAGAAGAAATTTTTCTTACATATCAAATCATGCTTTAACTTCCAAACATAGACGGAAACATATTTACAAAAAATGTATCTCAGAAAAAGTAATTTATAAATTTAAATATACATGTTTATGTAAATTTATTTATATAAATGTAAATATATTTTGAATGAAAATTCTGTTGACTATTTCTGTGCAAAACAACTTCACACTGGGACACAACTCTATACTAAGGATTTTTTGCAGAGATGGGCGTATAATGTCAAAAATATAATTTCAGACAGACATTTCTGATCTACAGAAAGTGAGACAAGCTTTCTTCTCTTTGCCTTAAACGTAACAGAATGCAAACCTCTTCCTCTTTTAGGAGAGATAAGATAAACACTAAATCCCTTCACTGTTACAGGGATCAAGGCAAAATTAATAGCAGGGATCAGGAAATGGGAGGCCACATGCTCAGGCCACGAGATGGCACAACGCGGTCAGAGCCAGGGTGGGGCTGTAGAGCGTCAAAGCCTCTACGGCATCAGGTGGAATATTGACACATCGAGGCCAGGAGCGAGGAGTTAGGGAGAGGTCCTTTGTATGGATCCCAGTTTATTCCCCACAAGGGTCAGGGACTAAAGAACCAAGACCAAGGCAATACATCAATTTATATATGGCAACCTAAGAAAGACAGATTTCCAACCAATGAGGAAAGACTAAGGGAGGAACCAAAGGCGGGGATACATAATATTACAACCAATAAGGGGTAAGAAGGGAGGAGACTACAACTTAACATCCAGCAGTATCCCAGGGAGTACGTAACAGACATAGAAACTTCTAGGAGGAAAGGTGGGGTTTACATCAATTGACAGGGAGACTGGGTAGGGATATAAGGGTTGACAGGGAAGAGACTGGAACAAGGGGAGGGGTAACTCCATATGGGGAAAGCTCGAGGGAATATACAATCATGAAACAAACCAACTGAGGATAGACATGGTGGCAAATTGGAATGACTCATACAGTACATAGGAATACTTTAAAGAAAAGAAGCACCAAAACACACCGCAACACTAGACCAAGTTGCTCAAAGCCCCATCCAGTCTGGCTTTGAACACTTCCAGGGATGGGACATCCACAGCTTCTCTGGAAAACCTGTTATACCACCTCATCACCCTCACAGTATAGAACTTTTTCCTATTATTGCATTTATACCTACTCCCTTTCAGTTTGAGGCCATTCCCCCTTGTCCTGTCACTACATTCTCTTGCAAGATGGTCAAACTCATGAGCCTTTTCTCTTACAATGGCTTTCAGCTATGGGGGAAATGGGAAAGCCCCCAGAGAAAGAGGAAGAGCAAGCCTGCCATCATAGCAACTGCTCAGTACCAAATTATTTTCAACACCTTTGTGTACCAGTAGTATAATTCAGCTGCATATGTACTACATAAAGATTAAGATCTGTAATTAATGTAAATAAGCACTGACATTAAAGGAATAGGAATTACCCATGCAGATAGAAAGAGGCAAATATAATAAAAGAAAACCCTTCCCACAACCACTAATTTTTCTTGGGCATTCAATGACTAAATAGTCCTTTGAAAGGCTACGTTAAAAATTTTTCATTTCTTGTTCTGAGAACTATGGAAAAAATTATTAATATTTTTATAATTTTATGTCATGTACAGATTTGACTCTTAAATGTAACTGTGATTATGACTATTTTTCTTTTAATGCAGATCAATATTAATACCCTAGATATACAGAGCACATACTGAGAGAATAATTTGCCCCTTAAATGTGCAAATCCTATTAGGACATTTGTCTAAACAGTGGATTAATATTGAGGTGGTGGTTTTGTTAGCTCATGATAATTTTATCAGTTCATATACTTCAACTATGAGAATACTAATGACTCACATATCAGGAACTTCATGTTTATAATGGAGTCCAATTACTTTAGACTATTCAAACATGTTTCAAATTTCAAAGACAGTTACCATCTGACTACTGTCAATCTACTTTTAAAAGTAAAGTTTTAAAATGCTAAATAGTAAACCTTACTTCATTTCATATGTTTCTAATTGGACCATAATAATTTTTCTTCAATTTTTCACATAAACTAACACTTTCTAAATACATTTCTTACAAAAAAGAGATCTAAAACACCATTTTGTATATTTTGATAATGAATTCCACTTTTTCAACTTTGCTCCATGAATTAAAAAAGAACTTTCTCTACCAAGATAATTTTCTTGAAGATTCAGGATATGTTTTAGCACTGTGTCACTGCACTTATTTACATATTTCAAGTTTTCTGTCTATCATGTTTTCTGCAACAGATAATAAGACTGATTCCTGTTTTGGGACAGTATCAGATGAAAAGGCTCATCTAGTCTGTGGATTTAAATTAGCAGTTGCAATCTGATTTTGCAAACTAATGACCAGTTATGTTTAGAGTAAAAATTCATAGGGACTTTTGTGAAAAAGTGAGGACAGAGAGTATACAAAAGTTCTAATTACAGTAACATTCTTAACATCTTGATGAAACTCATGTTAGAGACGAACTATCAAAGATGACAGGAGCTCTGAATTTCCAAAAAATCATTTTAGTTTAAAAATTCATAATCAGTGTGTGGAGTAAAGTAGTTTCTGAAATTGCCATTTAATATAAATGCAAAATACCAAAGGTATTTGTTATAGATGTTGGAATTTTTCTCTCTTTTATATACAAGTTTTACTTATTATAGTTAATTATCAAGTTATGTAATTAATAAAGTTCATTAAAGTTTGTTAATTATTAGGTGTGTCGGGAAGTGCGTTGGGTCCCGTCGCTCAGCGTCGGGGTCCGTCAGTTTTGCGTCGGTGTCAGATGTTTTGTTATCCCCTAGATGAGTCACTGAACGAGCCAACCAATTGAGAAGCAGGAACAGCACAACGGACATGGAAAGACCTAGAAGGTTATGTCATCTTGTAAACGTAATGGACTCTGTCTGGGATTGGTGCCTGCCCTGGCCAATCACTCGACGGGTTCAGGAAATGATTGGCCAGGAATGCTTCTTCGTTAAGAACCAATGAAAACCCTGGACATGAGCCAGTCACTGAGAGGATCAATAATGGACCAATCCCAGGGCAACAGACTGTATAAAAGACTGTGACGACCCATTCCGGTGCTTTTTGCCATTGGTGCCCTATTGGCAGACCGCCAAGTCAGGAGCCGTCCTTCACCTCACATTGTCTGCGTCCTGAGGCCTCTGGGGCGCTTACAGTGTATCTGTCTGCCTGGCTCCTAACGGGGGTAGAGATTAGCTCCATTCCCTATTCCCTGTTTTTCGCTGTTCTTGTCAATAAAACAGAGTTCTACCTTGTTTTCAACCCAAAAGGTAGTCCACTCCATTTTTAACAGTGTTCATTCATACAAGTGACATTCGATATTACTGCAACTAATTTGGAACTAAGTATCTCATCTGGCACTGTCAATAATGCAAATATACTCAAACACAGGGCAGAAGGTAGTCCCGATGCTGGGCAAACACATGACAATACAGGACCATGTATAAGCAATTGGTCACAGTCCTTGGACTGAAGTTAACAGTCTCCAGTCCAGTAGCAGTGTCTTCACTACAATTTACTACACATAATTATATACATGATGTTAAGACACCCTTAACTCTCCTTTAAGTATTCTCCAATTAACAACTCATTACTAAGCCAGATGGATCTGCGTTGGCTGTTAACTCCCATCTGCTGCAAAGGCTCTTTCACACCAAGTCTGCCACAGTAATATATCTATGCGCCCTACATCTATCACAGTCATTTCTATGTATCCCTCTTTTGTGGATAAGTTACAAGCATGTACCCTTTAGGGGTGCTTACATATTCATGCTATGTAACAAATATGGATGGACCCACAGACCTCACTATTAATGCTTAGTTTGCTCATTTATAAATATGATAGAAGTAAAGATAAATATATTTTTGTAATTATGTCTTGACTGATTGTTGGCAAATGGTTTGAGCAGTAGAGATCAAATATTTAAATATTTATTACCAGAGTATTAAAGTAAACCAGACATATTTCACTTAAAACATAGAGCCTGACCAGTGATTTTGACATTGGGCAAAACTTTGTTATACTGTATAGACAAAAAGCACTGCAAAAAGGACAATGGCTTCTGAAACCTGCGAGTGAAAGATAGATGAATTTGATACATTCAATGAATAGCTGATAAGACAAAGATTAATGGGTATGAACTGGAAGAGGGTTCAATATTAGGAAGAAATTCTTTACTCTGAAGGTGGTGAGACAGGAGCAGGTTGCCCAGAGAGGTTGTGAATGCCCCAACCCTGGCACTGTTCAAGGCCAGGTTGGATAAGGCTTTGAACAATGTGATTTAGTGGGAGGTGTCCCTGCCCATGGCAGGGGGGTTGGGAGTTCTTTAAGGTTCATTCCAACCCCTTAATATTCTGTGATTCTAGGTTTCATGTGATACCCACATGCTTTCTTTAATAATTAGATTATTGGGGCTCTCTCTATGGTCATAAGAGGAAAGGTTTGGTTGGTTGGGTTTTTTCTTTGTTTGCTGGTAGTGATTTGCTTGGAGAACAGTTTAGTCATTGCCATGTAGAAATGTGAAGAAGTTGCTAAGTGGGAGGCATTAGAGTAGATGTATCACAGAGTGGAATGTGTGTCCTCTCTGTACTTCTGCCAATCCTGTGAGACTCTGCTCACCATCTCCGAAAAGAAGCATTAAAAATGACAGGGAAATAGAATTTCACTATTGATGAAGAAAGTTTCTAAAGAAATATTTCAACTAAGAGGTAGAATAAATTAGTCTCTGCAAACATTACAAGGCTGTTGATACTGATATGTAAACCAATAATTTATTAATTAAAAAAAATACTTTCTTTATATAATAAAAAAATTAAAGAGTGTAAAGAAAAACAAACAAAAAGCCAAACCCTCCAACAAACAAACAAAACTAACACTTACTATGAAAATTGGAAAATGCCCAACAGACAGTATCTTTTTCCTCTTTCAGTGAGATTGGCTCTATCACTAAAGGCTGTGAACCACCGCAAGAGATTCATCTTGTGGCTGAATTCAATCTCTAGCTCACTCTGGAAAGAGGCATGGGAGCACTACTGAAACCTCAGGTGAGTCTGCTGCCAGGATCAAGGTCTGCTGAAGTAGAAGGAAAACCAGACTGCCCATTGGAATCTACACACAGCTACTTAGGAAATGAAGGCCTCTGCCAAGAGAGACCATGGCAGCCAGCAGAGAGTTGAAGCCCTGCCTGCATTTGCTTGCAAGGGATCAAGCTCTTTCCAGTCCTGAGTTTTATTGCCAGACCTGAGAATGAGGTTCTATTAATCTCATGTTTAGTTTGAAAGGTTAATTATAATTTGACTGGATTGTTTAAGGACTAAATGGCTGACTGACGAATGAGGATATATTTCTAAAAATAGTTAAGGAAAAATACCCAGAGAAACGGTTCCTTAGTTACACATTTATTAGACTGATTAAAATTCTAGTCTGTGAAAGATGAAATCTCAGCATACTTAGATCTGTTTTGTTATTTCTGATAGTAGAGAAGGCTTGTATCTGCCCTTGCCATTGTCCATGTAGAATATGAGCATAGAAATCTTTAGAGAACACATGAGAAGTAATCATTTCTGTATTAGATGTGAGTACTAATTCTCTGACGTGATTTCAATAGCTATTTGCCGTCTATGGAACTGACAGTACAGTTAAAGTACTGCAAATAAACTTGATATTTTTAAATATCAGCTTGGTATCTGCTTCATTTACTGGCTTGCTTTTGAGAAGAATTTTAAATTCTTTTTTTTAGAAAAGGGTTTCAGTTATTGCAGTTGCTTTCCCTGGCTTATATTTACAGTAATCCTATCAAAGGCAGCTGAAACCCGTGGAGTGCCTACTCTCTGACTTCAGCATTTTTATATATAAAGAGAAGTGTTTGTTTATACCATGCAAAAAATAGATGGGAGCAGGGAAATGTTTGCCAGTGCAATCCTCTGTATCTACCTTCCTTTATGGTGTGCAGAAGTTAACAGCAGCACTAATGGGTAGGATTTTCTCTAGGGATGTCATTTCTCTCTAGAGAACCATATGCATTAAATAGACATGGTACAAATTTAATAAGCATTGCAGTGGTAGAAAGGGCCTATCTCCAATCTGTGTTGTTGAAGGTGAAAAAATAATTAACGAGATTCAAATCTAACTTACCTGCAAATCTAACTATGCTGGGATGGGAAACGAAAACAAGACCAGCTGCACATGCACAGAATGAAGCATGAAGTAATTGCCAGCTATTGATCCATTAGTATTAGACTTTTTAATGATATTAAGCAAGTATTAATTTAATACTTCAATAAGTTCCCCATCATTCACCATCCCATCTCCCATCTCATCCTCCAGAGTTCTAATTTCTTCCCTGATTAATTCTTACTTTGATAATAATGAAAAAATCTTTTGTGCTACCATTTCTATTTCTATCTATAACAATTCACATTCTTCCTTCTACTTATTTCATATAACCTTTGATTATGTTACTTACTAAGTTTATTTTTTAATTACGTTTACCTGTTTCCAACTTGACATTAATTGCCTTTTTAAATATATAGTCCCTTATTAATTATATATATATAATTTTTAGGGCTTCTAGGACTTCTACCCAAACATTTCCATTTATAAAAGAAATGCATACATAAATTTTTGGCATAAAAGTATAAACACATGCACACTTTCCTGTGATTTATATTTAAGTGAAAACATGTTACTGCATCTTACCATATAATATTGCAAAAATATCAACAGGTCTTTCTTCACTTTCCAAAGACATTTAAAAATCCAGTTCTTAGTTTTTAACTTGGCTAGTAAATAATCAGGCTAAAGGTTATTCAAGTAAAAATTTATGTTTAAGGCATCCATTGAAAAAATGTATCAAGTTTTAATTTTTTACTAATTTTATATGTTGGGATTTATATTGCCTTGTTTTCTGTCCTTCTCACCCTGAAAGATTGTTGTCAATAAACATTATTCTCATAAAACTATTATTTAAATGGAAAAGCAGTAAATGTCACATTTTTATCACTAAAAACGTTTTTGCTGCTAGCTTTGTGATTCCTACTTTAAATTCTTTTAATTCTTTATCTATCTAGTTTTAATTCTTTAAATTACCTCACTTTACAAGATATTGGGTAAAATGTGATACTAGTTCAATAGTAAAGGCCAAGCAGATGAAAGCATTAATTCTCATGTAATTAAATGCATTTCAAACAATAAATAAAATTGTATAAATTTGGTAAAGCAGATCTTTCTCCTCACCCAGACATCTTTCTGTATGAAATAGTTATATCTGATGATATTGTTACAGTTCCTCTGGTCAATGGCAAGAGATTCTTGGAAGAAAAGGAATACAAGATGAGTGATTTTATCTCTTTGGGTTTGGACACCGACTGTTTACAACTCTGGCTCTCCAATTTTTCTTAGCACACTGGGTAGAACAGATACATTAATTGTTTGAACAGCTTTAATTATTAATATTATTGAGTATTACTACTTGTTTGCTTTGACTTTGGGTTTTTTTCAAATTTTATCTCTGGGTAAAATAGTTGAGAGTGGTTTGTGTGTGCTTCAACAGTAGTATTCACAGCAATTATTCCGTTTCTCACTCTAAACTTGTTAGTTTTTTCTTGATTTTCCTGCCTTTTACAATGGCAAGCTCACCTCTCACCTCATGATAAAAACGCTTTGTATAAATTTGTGATTCTTGATTCTGATTTCTCATTACTGGTGCGTTTATGAATGCACTTATCCATTTGTGTTCTCTATTACGAGATTCTCACTTGTCAGAGCTGTAAGAGGGAACACCTACAAGGTTTCTTTGCTCTGCCTGACCACCTATTCTCATAAATTGTATAGGAAATAAATTATCTCCAAGATTCCTGTATCACGCAGATATACCTGACAGAAACTGATGAAAAAACTAGGAGGGGGATAAGCAAGAAAGTGGCAGGAGCCACACACAATATGACCACATGTACTTTATTTCCTAAAGAAATTAAGATAAACAGCAGTGAGTGAATAAAAAAGTATCTGATACTTCAATCAAGTGTTTGAGTTATAGGACTTTGAACTTAAATTCAACAATAATTAAGTAATAATTCTTATGTGTAGACTCTATATTACATATTTTCAGATTTCTGGTTTTTAATGTAACTGCTATAAGATCAAGAGAAATTACAGCTCTTTGTAAATTTTATTTTCCAGCAGTCCAGACAGAGAATACACTTTGAATATCTCTTTTCCATCTGCAAATTCAGAATTCTTCCCTTACTGTTCTGTTCCATTTACAAAGACAAGAAACTTAACCTGACATCAGAAACAGAAAATTAACGAGATGATCGTTCTTTGGAAACATGGCTGAAAAATAATTTATTATAGTGTGAAAAATTAAATGACCATTTGCTTTTCTCAGAAAGACATATGAATTTACTATGAATGTAAAGTCCTGGCATATGAATTTACTACACATTTAAGCATCTGTTATAGCGGTCAGTAGCCAAAGAATCTATTAATAGCTATAAACCCTTCAACACAGTTTCCAGTACCTACTAATTGGAACAATCATTTGTTCTTCCTGCTTTTGAAGCCACATTATACCACTCAAAGCCAAAGTTCAATGAAGTATTTTACCTAAAATGGTTCAGAAAGATGGGTACAACCATTTTAATGAAGTAACCTCTCTATTTTAACTCCAACAGGGCTGCAGGATTGCTGATACTTCTGTCTTCTATTTTATCTCCTGGAATGCAGAACATTACATATTGGAAATATTATTCTGACTTACACAAGGACTTGGATGTCATTCTCCAGAACACTCTCCATGCATAAAATTCTCTATTTTATCTGATTAGGTTTCAGGTATTTTGTTTCTCTTTCCAGAAGAAAGTGTTTAATGGCAATGCTGTTTGACAAGCAATAAGCACAGAATGAAGTTAATTTTGATTTAGCAGTCAGGAAATACTATTTTTAATTAAAAATAAGTTCAAAATAGTTTATAAGCATACTATGTTTCTCCAAGTTATTTTATCATTTTTAAACCTAAGTGTCTTAAAATACAAGTTATCTTATTTTGGCTAGAGATTATTTTATCTTTCTAGAAGTCCTATTGCCCAGTGCTCTTACCGAGCTTAACAAAGTTGAAATTCTTGTTCTGTCTCAGACTGCTTTGCCCAATCCTTCAAATGAGAGCCCTTGAGAAAATACTTTAGTGACAAATTCATTTCATCTTAATTATGGGTTCTTAACTCTGAGACTGAGTTCATCAGCTGGGACAGCATACTGGAGCTTTCATTCCTTCTATGGACAAGCTTAGGCTGCAGCAGAATGTCCCTTACACTGAGCTGCTGCAGCCTCACCCTTCCCCTTTAACTTGAAACATCTTCCTGTCTCTCCTACCTCTTGCTGTCCAATGGTTTTTCTATCATCCATATGCAACTACCAAATATCTTTCAGTAAAGTTATGTTATAAAAAACTGTAAGATTTGGAGTAAGGTTTTACATTTCTGGAACCATCTTACTGATGGATGGAAAATTTGCAGGAAGAATTGTTTCCTTCCAGACATGTTAGGAATGCCCTGGCAGTACCACTAAGACAGCAGTATCTCATTTCTGTATCTTTGCCTCCTTCTTTACTAAGAAAAGGAAGGAGAAATAAGCTCCATGAGACTTACTGTCTTGTTTAGGAAGACATTATGCTAGTCTTCCTGTTTAATCTTGTCCATTCTTCCTTTATCTTGATATTATCTAAGCTCCACTGATACAATTTAAGGTGAATCTAACCTCCATAAAACCCAACAGCATAGTGTGCTCCTATAAATAAAATAATTATAATGTTATCCTTTTGTTACAGCTGCAAGGGCAAATTTATGACACATGCAAAACTGAAAAAAGACCTTTTCAACATCAGCTTGCCAGGATATGCATTCTGGGATAGTTGTTCCCTTTATACTGTAAGGCCAGAGTGCTGGGTGTCCTTTCCCCACCACTTTATCAGTGTGTTTGGACTGCCAAGTAAAGCAAAAAACAACAAGCTATTTTATTGAGCTCCACATATCAAAACATCTAGTATCTGAGTGTCAGGGACTGAAATGGTTCATACCTTGTAACAAAGGAATTTTGCCCATGATAGCAAAAAATGTATAAAGAAGCTATAACCACAGAAGCCCACCCCTCCTTGAAGATTCCTGACTGGAACCTTGGACATGAGTTAAGCTGTGGTGATAAGATAAAGGCAACATTATCTTCAATCATCTCAGGCTGAGGGAGAGGAATACATCCACAAGAAAGCCAAACCCAGCACCTGTGTCAAGAATCATCTCTAGCTGGATTTGAGGTGGGGGAGACCACAGCCCACAGAAGCCAGGTTTACACAGACTCCCCCGGCCGATCAAAGGGTGAGGAGGAGGTTTGGGATGTGTGGCATAACCTCTGGTCAGAGGCAGTGAACACACATCCTCCCTTAGAAACCAGCCCAGCTGTGAAACCCCCAATCCCTGCAAGGCCACATCCACAGGACATTCTCATGAGAGGCAGCTGAGGGGGTGTCATAATCCATCAAAGACCCCCAGAGCACTCCCCAGACTCATTTCTGAGGCCTTCCACCACAGCATTGCACGTGACGCAAAGTGATGAAACAGATCCAGAGTCTGCTGCAAGAGACTGTGCCAAACTGCGCCCTCGCCGTGGGGAGTGGGGGGAGGTACATGGGCATTCTCACCTGGACTGAGCGTATATTAATCCAATGGATTCTATGCTTTTTGGGGGAACCTCACTACCAAAAAAACCAGCTGGAGAGGATCATCAGGATGCTGGTGGGTTCCATGGAGTGGTGATATTTTCATTATTCTGTCTCTCTCATTCTCTTTCTGTCCCCCTACCTCTTTTCTATTTCTTTCTCTTTCTTCTCCTGTCTCTCTCTATTTACTATCAACTAAAACCCATACTGTTGACTTTGGCATATGGTTTTGTTTGCACCTGAATTCAGGCAAAGACAATTCTAATAACTTCAAAAACTGGACTGTAACACTGAGTCAGCCTGTTTATCATTGGCTTGGAGTTCTTCACCTTTTTGCAGAGATAGCATTACAGGCAAATCCTTAGTCTCAACTTCTGGGAAGCATATCATCAGCCTCACTACCAAAAAAATAATAGCAAGCTATTATAAATACATATATATATATATTCTTTTCTTTCCTAAGAACATTAACAGTTATATCCTTCTATATTTAATCTACTGTTACATCCCATTGACTGCTTCTGGGAACCTCCAATGCATCTCTTTATATGTACACTGTAATTTGGTAATTTACTTCAATTAGAACATTCAATAAAATATTCATGAAGGTGGCCTCTTGTTGAGGTAGACCATTCGTTTACTTAAAGACAGGGCTACAGCACTCACAGGTATAATCTATTAGGGAAGCTACTTGACATTTTGACCAATAGATTTTTCATGACCTCTCCTAACAAAGGTTGCTCGTCACAGTATCAATTCTCATACCTATTAAGTGACAACCACAAGTAAATTAAATGTATTTTTAATAGAACACTCTGTCTGAGTGACCCTATCTCAATGAGTAGACACTGCTATGAATATTTATTTAATACTGTGTTTAATGGAACCTAATACTGACAGACACTTACATTACAAAGAAGTCAAGCCCTATTAATTATCCAAACCACCACTTCTAATAGATGGCTGGGGAAAAAATTTCCTACAGTTTACCAGATTTTTATCTACCACATATCTCTATCAAGAGATTTATTCTAAGAAAAGCTCCATTCTAAGAAAAACTCCTATGTAGAAAACCAGTGAGCTTTTTATCACCAGCCGGGCTAGGTTAGAGAGAACATCCCACATACCACTGGTGAGGGAACTCCAAAGGACAAGCTATTGTAAATAACAGGTACAAAGCAAGATAATAATATAGTTTACAATTCTCTCCTCTAAGTTTCCCAGTCCAGTTATGTCAGTTCTTTCTACAGAAGAACTGAGAGCAACCAGACCAGTCCAACTCCTGGTCCTGCACAAAACAGACCAAACAATCCCACCATATGCCAGCATTGTCCAAACACTTCTTGAACTCTGTCAGCCTTGGTGCTTAGATCACTTCCCTAGGAAGTCTGTTTAGGTGCCCAACNCTACAGAAGAACTGAGAGCAACCAGACCAGTCCAACTCCTGGTCCTGCACAAAACAGACCAAACAATCCCACCATATGCCAGCATTGTCCAAACACTTCTTGAACTCTGTCAGCCTTGGTGCTTAGATCACTTCCCTAGGAAGTCTGTTTAGGTGCCCAACTACCTTCTGGGTGAAGAAGCTTTTCCTGATATACTAAAATATTAAGTTTCAAATGTTGTCAAAGTTCCCTTGAACAGTATTACTGATAGAAATGTCTATCCATCCCTGGTATTGCCAGCTGGCTCAAATAGGGGTTTTTTCTAAAATATCCCAAAAAGAGAAGTATCAGCTTATATTAATAGCTTAAGCACTTAATTTTCATTATCGTTCCCTAATACTGGGATCATAAAATACAGATTGTATTTCTTTCTTTAACAATAGCTGAAAATTCATACCATCAAAGTGACAGTTCAAATGGTGAAACCTTCTCAGAGTGTTTTTCACCAGCGATCCCTGTCTGTCCACTTTTAAAAGAAATTTGTATATGAAAAGAATGAAGTTGACAAACTGTATTAAAATAGAAAAAAATTAGGACGAGAGCATTAGAGCAGGAATAGATAATTTATGTACAGAATAGGGTAATGTTTGAGGAAGCATGTATAAATTCCAACTAGAATCATAGAATCATAGACTGATTTGGGTTGGTAAGTACCTTAAAGATCATCTTAATCCAGCCCTACTACCATGGGCAGGGACACCTTTCACTAGATCAGGTTTTTCAGAGCCACATCCAACCTAACCTTGTTCCACAGGAGTCTAGAGAGGAATTACCCTCTGAAGATGAAACTTCACTTTGAACTTTTCTGAGTTTTTTTAAATACACATTGAGATTTTGATTACTGTTTTTCACTCTAACTCCGTAAGTGTCGCAGAGTAAACACTTGTTCTCATCAATTCAGAGTGTAGGTAGGTATCTACTTTTTGATACTGGATAAAGAGGGGATTAGCCTGAAAAAAACCTCCTTTTGACACTTAATTGCCCAGCCCTCTGTTACTGACTGTGTCCTGTAGAAGAATTAGGCTTAGGAGGGCCATAATCACAGCCATGGTCAACAGCATGTCCTAGCAGCACTTGCCAAAACAATTTCAGCTTTGTGATGCAAAGACTATGTCACAGGACATTTTTTCCATGTTCAAAATTTCAAAGAAGGGTACCATTAATGTGTAGAAACACACAAATTTTTAGGAACTAGTCACTGATTAAATGTGTCATTTCAAACATTCCTTAAAGTCACGACTGTAGGGCTTCAGCTATGAAATGAAAACATTGGTGAACACATGTGATAGCCAAGGGAGTAGCTGGACATGCTTGTGTATTTGTGGCATTAGAGTGGAAAACAAGACATTTAATGTAACCATCATTCAAAGTAAAATGCACAGAGATGAAAATATGTCAAGAGACAAATACTGTAAACTTCAGTTAGGTATGCAAATGTATCAAGGCAATTGCATATTAATGAATTTAAATTGTTGTTATTAATGAGTTATGAGATCTTGTCTTCCCCCTTGCTTTTTTCATTTTGCTTTTATGAAGATGCTGTTTCACAGTTACTGGTAAGATATTTTACCTGTTTTTCTGTTCATTATGTTTTTCTTTCATTATGCAATGAAGCCACAGTTCATAATGGGATCTTCCACATGCTACTGCACTAAAATGCTGGAATTTTCAATCTCAACTCATTGATGTTACAGTTAAAATAATACTTCCCTAGGACTATGTGTTATACATGTTGAAAATTTTTATTCAGATATTTCAGTTCATAAGTTAGCAGTTGTAATTAATAAAGTTTGTTAACTAATTGTATCTAGTCGGCTCGGGGGAATGCGTCGGGTCTCATCGTCGAGGTTGTCGGGATTCGTCGTGCCCCTGCGTCGGGTTAGGAGTTTAAACACGGTTAGATGTTTCCCCAGTTAAATACCCCTAGAACCCATTTAATACGAGCCATTTTAGGAAAAACCCCTAGACAGCCAATGAGCCCCAGACAAAGGAGAATTGACGGGGAAGCTTCCAGAACATGACATCATCGAACAAGAGTCATCGGTACAGTTGGGGATTGGTCCACGCCCTGACCAATCACCAAACGGACTGTCAAAATGATTGGTCAGGAGCGCTCCCCTGTTAACAACCAATGGGAAGCGGAGGAAACAACCAATCCGGAGAAGAATCAAAAATGGACCAATCCCCGTCCAACAGACAGTATAAAGGACAGTGTAACAGCTGTGATGGGGCTTTTTGCTTGTGGCAGTGCTTGCCTCCTGCACAGGCTGAAGCCGTCTCCTCGAGATACAGTATCCAAGCCAGCCCCGGCTTCCTTACTGTATCTCTACCCAGCTGGTAAAAGGCTTAGGGACTAGCCCTGAGCCCCACCTTTTTGTCTTACCGCAATTTTTCCAATAAACGGATTTCCACTTTTTCTACCTCAAATTAAGTGGTCCGCCTCCGTTTACAACACTATGCATATCTAATTCAGAAGGCAAGTTTAAAGTAGTTAACTAACATTGATTTCTTTTAAAACAAACATGGTGTCTTCTCTCAATTGAATCAAAAGAGATGTTTTACAAATCTGTCACTTCATGGAATTGTAGAATCACAGAAAGTTTCGGGTTGGAAGGGAACTTAAGGATCATCTCATTCCAGCCCTCTGCCACGGATAGGAACACCTTCCACTGGGCTGAATTGCTCAGGGCTCCATCCAGCCTTGGCCTTGACTTCAGGAAGAATGTCTGTCTTTTCCTAATCTTTTCATATGAATATTATTTCAGGGCTTTGAAAATGCTAGGATGTTTGGAGAAAAACTAGTCATGATATTTATAGGTTTTTAGATTTAGAAGTTAGTTTTAAAATAAAAGAGTAACAAGTAAACTGATTTCTAGACTTGAACATTTTTGAGCTATTACAAAATATTTTTCAGATTAACAGCAAGAAGTTTCAAAGGGGAGAGTGAAATTTTTCAGAAATCCTGGGATGACTCTTGCCCTTTTACAAAGATGATAATATATTCTTCTTTACTTCCATGTTAAAAAAAAAGGACCGGAGAACAGTTTTTAAAAATCAAATACTTTCCCTTTTAATAGACAAAAACAATATAGATAGTAGCCTCTATTGGTATTTATGTAAATAAATCAACTATCAAATGTAATGATTTTAAAGTTTCCTTTTACTAGATTTAATGATCACTTGTTTTTCTAGTATTTTCTATGCAAGTACACTTTGAGCTTTCAAAAATTTATTTTCAGATAAATCCTAAATACTGTTTTTTATGACATTTTCATCATAATGAATATTTATATTCCAAACATATACCACTTTTCTTCTAGAAGCCCAGAATAACTCTGTTGCCCAAAATACTATAAATGACAAAATTAAGATTATGTCTGGAGCTTTAAAGAGAATTTCAGAAGAATTAACTTTTTAAAAAATCAACCATTTACAGCTTTACTAAGAACAGATTCCAGATATGTTATGACAACATTTAGTAAGTACACTTCTCATGCATTTTGAAGATGTTTGCTCTCTTAATACAGTCAGTAAAACTCCATGTTATGTTTTTACATCAAGCATTCTTTTGAAATATCAAGGGGTTTAGCATCTCAACGTTTTTTCATATTATTCATATTATAGCCAAAGATTCCATTGTTCTTGAACTTTTTTTCTTCTATATTAAACCTGCCTTGTTTTAGTGTTTGGTCTGTTTCAACCCTGGGAATACAGTGCACATGGAAATACCCATACTGAGGCATAATAAAAAGAACTCTGAAACAACAAAACATATAGAAAGGTCCAAAATTTTGCCATGTAATTGGAAGAACTTATAAAGACCAATAGTAAGAAAGTATCATCATTAAAATCAATCGGCAGCAAATTATCTGTCTAGGATCACAAGGTTTGTCTAAAGACAGAAGTTTAAAAGCCTGATCTTCTGGGGCCTGGTTCCCATAATTAATTACCATTGTCCCCGCAGGGAAGAGCAAATCACAAGAGGATTATTCAAATTTTTCAGAGCTATGAAGGCAGACTAGAAAAAGCCTTGAGACAGCTCAAGATTTCTAAGCCCCCACATGACTCTTCCTATGTTACAGTACTTGGAGAGAAAGCAGAGCTCTTGGATGAAGAACAATGGAGTATTGCACTGCACATGCTGCAATAACTAAACCTCTGAAACAATTGGAACGGGAGTCTATATTAAAAATATTGTCTGCAAGGACTGAATTTTGTGTGCTGAGCACACAGCAAACCTCTTTGCTCATCCTTAAAGTTACAGTGGTGTTCAAATCAAATCTTGAGTCATTCTTTCATGTTAGAAGCGTTATTCCAGTTCTTCTCTACCCACTGTTCATTTTGCTCTTTCTCACCCTTCTCAACACATTCTGCAAGTACCACAGCCCCAGAGATGTAACATTAATTTTTTCTGGCAAGACAGCTTGGTACTAAATATATTTCAGAAGGCATTACATAGTCAGTCACATACATGATTGGTCTGACATGACACAGGAAAGAAACCTCAAGGCTAAGATATGAACAGACATTTTCTAAGTGCCCAACAGTGTCACAGACATTTTATAAGTTTCTTATATGCAAACTTGCTGAATTTTTCCTTCCATGGGAAAGCTGACTTCTAAGCAGGTTTCTGTAAAAACAAATCTCTTTGTGTGTGTAGTTTCAAGGACATATCTGTTCTGTCTCCCACAGAGGAGATGAGAACTGTCTCTCTTTCTTAACCTATGAGGTGAATAATTCTTATATTGGAATTCTAAGCATTCCAGGAGTCTTGTGCTGACCATGAAAGAAGAAAACATGATAGCTGTGAACATGGGCACCTATAGCCCAAAAGCCTTCTGAACAATGGAGTCATTTCAATAAACGATATAAGCCTTCTGACAATGGAGTCAAAGAGTCCTGATTCATCACCCCACGCAAGAAGCCACCGTAATAAATGGTGATCCCCGACGTGATCATCGTAATACAACAGAAGCTTATGTGGAAGATGGTCTTCTTTCCAAAATACTACTCCTACCCCAAAAACCTTAAAAAAAATACTTTTAATAACTCATACTAGGAAAAATAACTAAAATCTAAAGAAGCTAGCAGAAGGCAAGAACACAATTCCTGTTTCTTAGAAGTTAAATATCTGGAGACAAAATCAGGGAGATAAAAGTCTACAAGACTTAGAACTGTATTTTGGCATCTGAGCAGCACAACCTTTGTTTTTTCAGTTTCTGTCTAAAATTTCATCCAAAAACCTTTCTTCACATTTTGCAAGCAATTAAACAGACCAGCAGCACCTCAGAGGATTTGGTCCAAAGAAACATTTCTATTTCAGGTTTTCCCTTGACTTTTCCTCTTCATAATGCTCTTTCCCTTTTCCTGTTTTTCTAGCAAGTTTGAAGAGAAAAATAAAACAGAACTTAAAACTACTAAGCATGTAAAACACTCATTAAAATAATTATAGTCTTAGAATAATTTAATGCTTGTTAGTTTGGATTATTTTTATATACACGGAAATAAAATAATGTTGGACAGTGAAATTCTATTGTGGAACACTAATATGATCTGAACACAAAGGTGCTTAAAAGCAGTTGCCAGGCCTTTGTAGAAGCTGGTGCTCCTTGTCAGCCTTAACAAGCACCTTTTTCCCATGAGAAAGTGAATACCAAAGATCATCTGCAGCCATAAATACCTATGTGAGAATGTTTTAATTAAGCAGCCCAGAACACTGGGGTGCTAAGGCTTTGTGGGATGTGTGAGAATGTCTGAGATAAAGAGCAAGAAACATCTGCTATGCCATTTATTTGTGTGATTGGTTAGTCTCCTAATCACTGGCTGTGTAGTTGATCCTAAAATTTGTATGCAGAAGAAACATATAAATACTCAAGCATGTTTAATAATGACAATTCTGCTAGATGACGAAGTGGTGGTCTGTTAACCTCAATCACTATAGCCATGATTGTGGTAAATGTTTAAAAGGTAGAAAAGCAAAATAAACTCTGCTTTCAGATATTTAAACTATCTTTGGAATCTCTATTTGTGGTGGTTTTGTGGGTACCACCATG
>VWZP01008083.1:0-10974 GCA_013396995.1 Dicaeum eximium | reverse complement strand
GGGTCAGAATTTCTTAAAACAGGCAGGGATATATTCCCTGTGTCCTGGATTCCCACATCTATTAGCCTCAAGACTGCCACAAATTTACTGTGGGACACAGTGAGTTTGTCTTTATTCTGTCCCTGCACTACCCAATGTAATATGCTAGAGATCATGTCTGGTCTGTGGCTGTTCTGTGGGTTTTTTTGCCATGTGGTTTGAGTTCAAACCCTCCAGTTCAGAGAACTGCAATGTCAGCCTCTAGAGTAATGAAGATAGTTGAAGTTTCCGTAAAATTGAAAACAAATTTGCAGCTGTTTACAGGTGTTACAGCGCCGTTCTCTTTTTTTCATGCAGAAAATACACAGCCCTGGAAGAAATACGCTGATTGCTCCACCTTTCTAGATATGTTATCCACCTCGGCTAGTTTCAGGGAGGTGTGTGATGACCAGGATGATGACTGCCTGAGGTAGAACTGCACTAGTACCTTCAGCATCAATTGTGTTTAACAGCCCGGTTTTATTCAAGGAACTAACAGATGTAAAGGAATAAGCTCTGCACAGAGAGCACAATACCAGAATTACTTCCTTTGTAATTTTGGAAAGGGTGGTATATATACATTCAGGTTCTAGAAAACAGTTCTAGAAAACATGCATACATTCTACCAGAATGGATAGAAACTTTGGATTGAAACCCAAAGTGATCTCCTTTTGCTTGATTTCCTCTTGCCTGGAGAGACAATCTCCGCATCTTTTCCAAGGAGCATTGAAACCAGTCACAGTCAGACTGCAATGGAGAGAAGCCTTAAAGCATTTGCAAACACAGAACACATGGTCTATACATCACATCCTAAATTGCTTTTGTAAGAGGTAATAGAGCAGAAAAGTTTCTCCTTAATGCTAAAAAGTATTGAGCCACAGCAATTGTGTTATATGTGAAAAGGAAGACTAAGAGATGCTAAAATACAGGTAATAAAGGTAATTTGATTGAGATTTTTTTCAATTTTCACATTTTATCCATTTTATTCACATACTGAATCCAAAGCACAGCACTATAGCATCTACTAAGAAAAAATTAACTCTATCCCAGTCAATACCCAGACAGAAATTTAACAAATGTAGATTCCATTCCTTTTAAAGCCTACAAAGCAGGGCATTTCTGTACAAAATGCCTTCAACAGAAATTCAGTTTTCTATTGGGGTAGAATAAACCTTTCTATTAAGCAGAACCCAAAACCAACATAAAACTCAAAAACTGAAAAATAAGGTTAACTTTTTTTATAGTACTGAATGTGGCACACTGAGAACTGCAACTGCTGTGTTTGGCCGGCCTCTAACATGAACTTTTACATGAACAGAATTCAAATAAATTTAAATACATCATACAGGCAAATTCATGTATTTTCAAAACACCAATCTCTGTCACAAACGTACTGAAAGACTTAATGGTTTGACTCAGGACTTTTTGGAGTTAAAGGAAACTTTAAAAGTAGGGTAAACCAGCGCAAGACCTGGACAATTAATTCACTGTAAAACGTTTCAAAGATTCCTAGAGAGATTCAACAGAAGACAGCTTTAAAAATGTACTTTTGATAATTTGTTTTCTATTTGTCCTGGAAAATCACACATTTAAGGGGAAAAAAAGCCGCAGCAAAAACTAAATCTAAAATGTAGGAGTGTTCTTAGGAGGGTCCTTATCATTTCATGAAATTTAAGTAGTTGACTGGACTCTTTTTGTGATGGATATGAATTGTGGAACAGAAGATTTCATAAGAAACATTTCTCACTTAAACTGATTGAGAAACAAACTGGATAAAACCACATTGAAGTTGGATCAGTCATCAAGAAATCAAACAGAATTAATAATACTAAACTGTCCAGATGAAGAACTTGTCAGGTACATGTTGACTGATGGTTGTAAACTTATTCCAAGCTCAGAGGACAACAAAGAAAGAAAGAAAGAAAGAAAGAAAGAAAGAAAGAAAGAGAAAACAAAACAAAATGAAACAAACAAACAAAAAAAAACCCCACAAGAACACAAAAATAACCAAACCTGCATAGCATCACATAGTTGGCAACTCTACAGTTCAATCAAAGCAAAAGCTCATTGCTCATGAGACAGTGATAGGAACTGATGCTGCATTTGACAGGTTCACCAGTGGCAGCCCTAGTAGGAGCACAGTTCAGCCTATGATCCTCAGCCAGGAAACTACACTGCTGCCTGTTTGTAGTTCCTGCAGGCATAAACTGCAGGATGTGCCACAGAGCATGGGACAGATGGGTTTGGGGATGCTGCAGGCTATACATACTGCAGCTGACATGCTTCTATTCTCAATTGTCATTTTCCCTTTGACAATTGCTTTTGGACAAAACTGAAAATCTAATAAAATATATTGGACCTTCAGGAAAAAAGTAACACAACAACAGCAAAAAATCCCAAATAATTATTCCAGCTAGAGTAAAAATTATCTGGGAAAGAATTCCAGCTGGTGAAAAATATTCAAATACAAAGTAATGTATTACCTCAATAAACACTGTCATTTCAAGACCAGTATTTCAGCACATGCATTAGTTTTGATATTGTCAAGATTTGTAGGCTGCATGAAATAAAAGTTTCTAATTTAGAAGGCAAATATCTTTAGAGAGGCTTAAATAGCTTTTAAAAAGTGTTATTTTTAGCTTTCTCTGTCACTATTTGTTGTTCATATAGTATCTTGCCATCTGCCAGAAGGATCAGAAGCATGTAATAAACCAAAGGGAGTGCAGATCACTAGTACCCTTGTTGACAGGCTCAGCAATTACACAAAAGGATGAAGGAATGAAGATATGGAACTATAATTCTACTCTTTTAAGTAGTAGAAGACCAAAGCAAATTTCTATCAGAATTGGTAACACTTTTAAGAAATTAATCCCATGCAAGAGCTTTCTGTCCTGGGTTGAAGTATATTCTGTTACCATCTTCATGAGCTGTTGGAATAGGTGGTGTTTTCCTTGCCTACTCCCCCTGGGCTATCTGCTGTTAATGGGCCATCAATGCCTGGTCCCATGACTCAGAGATAACACCCCCCTGGACTACCTCCTGTTAATGGCCCATCAGTGCCTTATCTCATGACTCACCATCCCATTGTGAGATGCTCCGCCCAGAGGGAGGAACCAACCATTCCATCATGGATATAAGCTGAAATCCTGAACACCACGGGGGCACTTGCCTACTGGACTCCCAGAGGGAAAGAGCTACGGCCGGACTTCCAGACCTTTCTTCCTACAGGATCACCGCGTCAACAGAACTGCTTCGCTTGGATTGCCTCCACCATTAGAGTGTCAGGTTGTATTTCTGACTTTGTTAGTATCCTTGTATTACTGCATTTATTTCTTTCTTTCTTTCTTTTAATTTTCTTCCATTAAATTATAATTCTGACTTGTGATCTCCCACTGGTTTTGATTTCAAACTAGTACACTTTCCTCTTCCAAAATGAAAGAAATTTTAAAAAAAAAAGTGTATAATTCCACCATGTGTAAGTAACAATGCAGTAAGAAGGATTCTCTATTATATAAAGAAATAACTTTATGCAAAGGAACATTTTGCTTATTCTCAACCCATCAATTTTACAATTATGCAGGCTTTCTTAAAAGCTGCAAAGATCTGGAAAAAACTCTTGGTTTGTAAAAATTAGAGGTGCAATTGAAAACTGGAGAAAAACTGCAGAGCAGATAAAGGTTTTTAACCAAATCAGCATTATATTAACATTTTCAGTGAAACACCCAACCTAAGACTGTTTTTCTGCAAACAGAAGTCTTATTTTTCCTACAAGAAAGTCTGTTTCTCAAAAAGAGAGTTGTATGAAGTTACTTCAGATTGGTTTCATCTACTGTTAAACTGTGTTTTCCGACTTGCCCATTGCAAGCTCCCACATCACTCACACACACATTTTTCATCTCTTTGCATTTGTTCAGTCTTTGAGCTCTTAAGCAAGATATTAACTTGTTTTCTTGCCAAAACTACTTTGTATTGTTCTGTCGGTTTTGCTTGGTTTTTTTCTTACACTAGTGACTTGTGTTGATATAAAGTCAAAATTATGCTTTATTGAACACTATCCAGTACACAATTGAAGTATAATATTCAAAATTATAGTGAGAATAATTATACCTTTTCTCAGTGCTACAGACATGGACATGAGTTGTTCCACTACGTTCATTGATCCACTTACTAAATACGTGAACAGGTACACTACTTTCAAATAAACCCCTATTTTTGTTAAAACCTTACCTTTACATATTCCTGTAAGTACTTTTGCTAGAATGCAGGCATTCCTTTCAACATGTACTTTGCCAAGAATGCCCCTTTACAGGCTGTTGGGCATGGGTAGGTCTGGAAGACCACTGAGTTTGAAGTCTCTCTGGGATTTGAGGATTTTATCATCTGATCTAGAAAACTGAAAGTCCTGGTCAGAATTTGCTGCATGATGTTGCTCCTGAGAATTAGTATTAATTGCACAAGAAATACCAAATAATTTGTAGGTTTCAAAAGACGGAAAAATTACTTTAAGACCACCATCAAAGGCAGGAGTACATGTACAAGGAATTGTATGTTCTGAACTAGCACATAAGTTAAAACTGAAGTCAAAAAGAAGCTGTTGTGCATACTAAAAATGTTGGTTTATTTCCAGTTATTACTTAGTTGTTACTATTTTAAGACTTTTTTTATCTTTGTAGTCCAGTAAGTATACTTTGCTTTCCTTCATAAAAAATAATGAAGCCTAGAAATATAAAACCTCATTATAGATCTTTTCCATTAGGAGTTTGCTGAGATGTTAGCAGAAAACAGCCGTTATTGTGTGCAGAATATGGTGTCAATGGCTCAGAGGTTTTTCAATCCTCAGAGGGGTTTTTCAATACCAATGAGTTATTTCATTGGATACACCTAAAAAACACTCTATTGTTCCATCATTTACACTGAGGAAAAAGATTAAGCTAAAACACTTAATGAGAAAAAAGTTAATATCAGTAACAGAACATTTTGCTTTTTCACTTTTCTCTTGAAATTCCCCATTTTCTTTTGTTTCTGTGGAGTTGTTTTCTTGCCTTCTCTTTTTTCTTTTAATATTGTAGTGGTTTGGGTTTGCTGATTTGAGATTTCCTGGCCAGCACACTAAGTAATGTGGTGGGTTCAGTGCTAGCCAAATGCCAGTGTACTTATTAGAATATACTTACTCATTCCATGTTGTGAGATAGGATTAGGAGGAAGGCAAAGCAGGCTCAAGACTTTAGAAGGGTATAAAGAGAAATTTATCAACAGAAACAAAAAGAAAGCATAATAAGAATCAGAGTAAAACTTTTAGAACAATTCTTCTCCCCTCTACAACTCTTTCTTTTCCACCAACATTGTATAGAAACAATTTAGTCAGTTTATCACCTTTAGAACAGTCTTTCTTTAGTTAGGGAGAGGAGTCTCTCTTGACATGCTATGGAGACTTCTCTACAAGAAAATACTTTTCTTGTGGCTTTTAATTTTCATTAAATGAAATTCCACCAAAAAGAATTGCCATCCAGGAATCTTCAATTGTGAAGCCTTTCTTGTTTTTCACAGCTTTCCCACAGCTGTGGGAAATTTATGGGGTAGTAGTAATAGTACCCCCATTTATGGGGTACTATTTAAAGGATGAGCTAAGAGCAAAGGCTCTCGTTATCTATGAGATTATTTTTGGAAATCAAGGTTTTCTTCTTCTTTCCCTGGGAGCAAAGGGTCTTCATCACGCTTCTCTCTGTTTAAACTTCTCAGGGGATCACAGCTAATTTAACATCTGCTTGCTTTAGCATAGATGCCTTTGCTCATGTCTACAATTTGAATGCTTCATTTCTCCATAATTTTCAATGAGTTACAGGGAAAATTAAACTGATGTATCAACTACATTTTTCTCCATAGCTTTACAAGAGGATTTCAGCCCAAGATTAAGGCATGCCCTCATTTTCTTTTGATCTGGGACTTGACTCTTTCTTTACTCACCTTGGTGTCATCTTGTTGCTCCTCCACATGTCTTTACTCTGTCCTTTTCTCTCACCCGAGGCTGGATTGAAGGTCTACAAGTGTTATCAGTACACTGAAAGAGTTCATATCTTGCCCAGGGCCTGTAGGTGGTCACACAATCCCTGCTGGGTGGCGGCCAAAGCAGTCGCGGTGATGGATTTTCAGGCTGCACTGGAGGCTGGAAGGAAAAAAGAGCATTCCTGGGATCTGTTAACTTTAAAATGTGAATCTCACAGAGGCAAATCTGTTTTTTAATTGGCTCATTAACATCTAGTTTTTAATTGGCTCATTAATTAGCCTATTCTCAAAGCTTTTACTTTTGCTGTGCCAGCAATTACTTTTGCTAGGCACAGAAGAAGCTCTCAACAGCTCGTCCCTTTTTTTTTTTGAAAAAAAAAATCACTTCCATGCGTGGCTCTAATGCAAAAACAGCACAAATGTTTACAATGCTTCTCCAGAAGCTTTCAATCTTAATGAATATTTTAATTACACATTTTGCTTTAGCAAACATACTCATTCATCAAGCAGCTTCTCCTACATACAGACAGCCTTAATTGTAACTTTTTCTTTCCTATAAAATTGATCTGCTTTCTTGAAACAAAAATTATTTAATAAATTGCTATATTTTCCCATATCAAAGGCATATAGATACAGGTATATTACATTTTTAGTCTTAAATTATCTTTTAGCTGTAACATCCCTTATGCCCTTTTGTTACACATCATCCCCATTATAGGAACTTAATTTGTAAGATGAAACTGTGCAGTATTAAAAAGCATCACACATCTTCTGCTAGTCATTATTACTGAGAATATGCAGGCAGTTTGAACAAACATCATTTTGAATGGAACCATATTAAATCAGAGATGAAAGAGATAATGTAAGTCCTGGTTTAAAGAAAAAATAAAAGAGAGATAAAATTCAGAAGCAATTCTCACTGAAGCACTGAAGCTCAGTTTAATTCCTGAAGATAATGATCATCTTTGAAAACTTAATTTTAGATTTCAACTTTAAATGGAATATAAGCTTTCTTTTCTGCAAAAGAGGGTGCATTACTAGTGCAACTTTTCCTTCATTATAGGATGACATTTTGGCATTAGAAAAACCTTCATACCTCACTATGCCTGAAAAATTTAATTTCTAACTGTTATAAATACATATTATATTCTTGTCTTTTCGCAGATATTAAGATAAATGCTATATTTATAATGTTAAAATAACTTTGCTTTTATTTCTTCTATTAACAAAAACTTAGACATAGTAGTAGTGGTAGCTGATATAGTTAGGAGTGAACTGTCTGTTTGGTTGGGATAACATCCAGTGAACATGTAATGTGGACCCTGCTATTGACACGCCAACTATCAGCACCTGCTGCCTGAAGAAAGTATGAACCAAGGCCCAGACTGGAACTGATAAAGGGAGTGAACCAAAACCACAACCAAGAAACACGCACGCTCTAGAAAGGCAGACCCAAAGAGGGGCCATGCAAAATAGTTCCTGGAATATGTAAACTAGTTTATGGATATGCACAAGGGTCTATGAATATGGAACAGGCTGATGTAATGGAGAAGGTATATAATGGGCATCCCCAAAGGTAAAAGTGTGCTCTTGGCTGAGTGCCACGATGCACCTGGCCTAAATCTTTGCTCTATTGTCTCTGTCTCCGATTGTCCTTTATTAAACTTCTAAATTTTAACAAGAAAGTGAACTCTGTTTTTCACAATTTGGGGACATGACCCTGGATTAGCACCTCGCCTCTGAGGCACCAGGGGACGCAGAGCAGGGAAGGCACCCCCGCTGATTTCAGCAGCCTTGCCCCTTCTTCTGGTGTGGATCAGCGGTTTCAGGTTGCCACCCAGGGGACAAAAGGAGACACATAAAGTAAAGAACAGGGAAAAGGCTCCCTAAAACTGCCATAGCCCCAAAATCCTTGTGCACAAAGACTCAAAGAAGAGGATTGTGAGTACTCTTTGCGGGGGCAGATACAGGGGGGGATGAATTTTTGTATGAATGAGAAGTGGGCTGGTTATCCCAGACCTGTGAAGTGATTGTGAATTCTCCCAAGCTGCGGTTCTGATCTTTTATAAGAAAAACGGCCAGAAAAGAGATGAAGCAAAAGATAAAAGATGTCACTGTTGTTGCATTAGATGAAGGGACGGGACCAAAATGGGACTAAGAACAATTTATTGTTTAAATAAACATTGGTCTCAAAGGCCATGAGATTTACAAGACAGCAAGCAGTCAGCCATAATCCAAGATGGTGATAGGTGGTTACAAAGCAATATATAACTTTTTAGCCCATCAGGCACCCAGTAGCCACGAGAGTTTATTTTACTTTTCTGACCTATCACCTTTACTTACTTCTACTGCAATGCAGATACTTTTGTCCAGTATGCTGTCACTAGACATGCACACATATACTTCTATTATAACATGTGAACTCTTAGCTTCTTCTATACAGTCACGTAACTACATTACTGCACCCTAAAACCAACCATCATCTTATCTAATACAGTTTCTTACTTAAGGCGTGTTCAGACTTATAACTATAGAAACATAAGTTTATGATTTTTCTGTGCAATGTCTGTATACCTTGCTTTCACATCAATCTAGGTTTCTTCTAAGGCTGTAAATCAAACTTTCTTGAGTCTGGGAAGATTTCTATCTTTCCGATTCCCACAAAAAGGAGTGAGAGAATCCCCCGGGGTAACTGGGATGGGGTCCCAGGGAGGGGTTGGACCCCTTGGAGAGAGGGAGCTGAGGGTTTTCCTGGCACAATTCACTGGGAAACTGGAATAAAAAGTGGTGGGGGCCCCTAAAATTTTGCCAGGTTGAGGGAAAAAAACCATTCAAGATGGGAACTGTAGAACTCAAGAGCACCTGGGCTTAAAAGCTGCCAAGCTGAGAGTAGAAAACTCTAGAGGCTCAGAAGTGTGGGATCTGAGAGCACCTGGGAAGTAGCTAGTAACATTTGAGATTTTACATACCCATGGGTGAATATTAACAAGTAACTTATGGACAAAGGTACCTTATTTTTGTGTTGTCCTGTTGTGAGTGGGGGTGAGTGAGACAGACATAATAAAGAAATAAAAGTGAGTGAGTGTAAATAGATGAAAGTATATGTAATGTGTATTGTTGATTTTTGATTTATTTTCTGGAGGAAGGTGTCTTGTATTGGGTAGTTGAGAGAAAGGCATTTCTGTGTTGTGGGGAGCGGGTGATATTCACGTTGTGGGGTAAATGGGAAACAGAGGCCAGGGACGAATAGATAAAATCCTGAAAAATGGGACAAAAAACCACTAAGTTGGGCTCAGGGAAAGAAGGGAGTAAAAGGGTGCCCGCAGATATACCCCAAAATATTCCCCTGGGAGTGATGTTAGCTAACTGGGATATTGATCCTTGTACAAACGATAAGGATAAAATAAAAATGATTCAGTATTGTATGACAGAATGGACAATAAAGGAAATAAAGCCCGACCTTAAACACATTTGTAAATTCTAAAGAACCATCTAATCCGGAAGAGGGAGGATATGCTGCGTGCTGGACAGGAGACACGGAACCCCTGGGGATCAAAGTCTTTAAAATCTCAGAAACCTCAAAAACAGAGCAAGAAAAAAGAAAGAAAAGGACTGAGACCCCCTGGAAATGTTGCCTCCCCTGTTCCCGCTAGTTCCCTCGCCAGCTCAGGCTTTTTTGCCTGCCCCAGCCACACCAGAATTCCTGCCTGTGCTGGCTCCTGCCCCTTTACTTGCAGCAGCCTCACCCACCCGAGCCCCAGCCGCCTCGGCCATCCAGACTGCTCCGGTTCCTGCAGCCCCTCTGGCTGCACCAGGACTCCTGCGTGCACCAGCTCCGGCCACCCCACCTGCGGCAGCCTCGCCCACGCCAGCCCCGGCTGCGCCTCTTCTTCCAGCGGCTCGGGCCACCCTGGTCTTTCCAGTTCCCCCAGACACTCCGCCTGCAGTGGCCCTGCCTGCACTGCTTTTTCCAGAGGCTCAGGCCGCCCCAGTTTTTCCAGCCCCCCGGCCTTGCTAGCATTCCCACCTGTGCCGACCCTGGCCGCTTTGGCCATCCCACCCTCGGCCTCTTCTCTTTGTGACCGCTCTGGCCGTCCTAACTCCGGCTGCTCTGTCTGCGCCGACACCAGCCACGCTGGGCACCATGGACCTCGTGCAAACTATCTGTGCCCCAGTTTGGTTTCCACTGGTAGACTCCGCCCTTTCGGTGGTTCTGGAAACAGTCTCCACCTCCAGCCCCCCCCTTTTTGGAGGACAGCCTCAGTGCTGACTCCTGCCCCCACCCTCCTTCCTCTGACAGCCCCATCAATCCCTGCCCTGACCACCGTTCCCTTGGTAATGACGGCTCCTGCTTTTCAAGGGAACTTTCTCCCTAAAGGAGGAACACCATACCAGAATACAAGAAGCTCAGTTAAAAAGCAGCTTAATAATCTCTCCCCTGACACTTCCCCAAAACAAGGGAAAAAAGTTATACAGAATAAGACCAAAAAGGTTGGGATCAAGAAGTTAGTTTATTCCCATTGCAAGAAGTACCAATGGGTGGAGTCCAAGGTGGGGACAGGATTTGTAAAAACCCCCCTGACTTCTTCAGAAGTCAGAAATTTTAAAAGAGAGATTAAAAGATTATTGGAAGATCCCTTAGGTACAGTTGATCAATTAGATCAATTCTTATGTCCCAACATTTTTACATGGGAAGAAATATAGTCAATAATGAAAATAGTATTTTCCCAAGGGAGGCAGATGATTAGAGCTGCTAGAATGAGAATTTGGGAAAGGGAGAATCAACAAGGTCTAGCAGGGGACCAGAAAATGCCAATAGCATCTCCTAACTGGAAGCAAAATGAAAAGGCAGGGGAAGGACATATGAATGATTATTTGTCATAGTTTGAGATAAGAAGGTTTTATAGAGGTGAAGTAAGGAACGTTAGAGGCTTTAGACACGCCTCTGTGAAA
>VWZP01008081.1:31697-48973 GCA_013396995.1 Dicaeum eximium | reverse complement strand
TTAGCTGCACTTGGAAAGGACCTTCGAATTTTGGGGTTAGGGGTGTGTTAGTCCAGGATTTGATTAATACCCAATCCCCCAACTTGATGTTGTGAATATTCACCTCCAATGCAGTGGTTTGGGCAAGGTATCCTTTCCTCATCAGGTTCTCTAAGGTCTTTACAATTGTTTCCAGGTATTTCTTAGTGGCCTCTTCTCCCTTGGCATACTGCCAAGTAGGGGGTATAGGGGGTAAATAAGAAGGGGATCCTGAACAACATTTCATAAGGGGAGACCCCTAAATCTGCTCTTGGTCTGGTCCTGATTCTTAAGAGGGCTAATGGCAAACATTTGACCCAGTTTAATTTTGTTTCTTCAATTAATTTAGTCAATACATTTTTGAGGGTCTTGTTCATCCATTCAACCCTTCCAGAGTTCTGGGGGTGCCAAGGGGTGTGTAACCTCTGCCTCATCCTGAGGGCTTCGATGGTTTCTTTTAACGCTTTGGCAGTGAAATGGGTGCCCTAGCCTGAGTCGATAGTATTTATCAGACCATATCTTGGGATCATTTGTTCTAGCAATATTTTTGCAACTACTCCTGAGGTCTCTCTTCTAGTGGGAAATGCCCCAACCCAATGGGTGAGATGGTCAACGGTTACAAGTAGATGTTTATACCCTTGTGTTGGAGGCATCTCTGTAAAATCTATCTCTACACTTCAGAAAGGTCTCTCAGCCAGATTTCTTCCTCCTAGCATGGGCTTCCTCATTACTTTTTGATTAACTTTTTGGCAAATCATGCATCCCTGGGTCACTGCTTTTGCCAATTCATGTACCCCTATACACAGGTTCTCTCTTAAAAGGTGGTCACACAACCCTTGGACTCCCCAATGTCTGAGCTCATGTAATTTGGTTAATATTCTCCGAGCTAACACCTTGTTTATGAATGTTCGCCCATCTGGTGTTTTCCATTCCCCATGTAGCCCTTGTTGTAATCCTAATTATTTTATTACTTTCAGTTCTTTTTCACTGAAAATAGGTGTGCTCTCTGTTTCATTCTCTCACGGGGTATTGGTTAGTCTGAGGATTTTTAGTGGTTCCCCAGGGCTTGCAGCTGCTTCTTTGGCAGCTAAGACGGCCAGCCTATTCTCTCTTATCTCAATGGTCTCCCCCTTTTGGTGGCCCCTCATGTGTACCACTCTATTTCTTTCATTTTAAGTAGGGCCTCTAGGGTTAGTTTTATACGTTCTCTATGGACTAATTCCTTCCCTTTTGAATTCAGGTACGCCCTTTCCTCCCAAATTTTTCCAAAGCTGTGTATTATACTGAAGGCATACTTGGAATCTGCATATATGATTTCCCAGTCCCCCTCTAACAGTTCTAGCCCCTATTTCAGGGCAAAAATCTCACAGCACTGAGCTGACCAACTGGTTGGTAGCTTTCCTTTTTCTGCTGTCTCTAAGTCACCTCCCCTTGTGGCCTCGACTGCTGCGTACCCTGACATCCTTTTTCATCCACTACCCTGGAGGATCCATCTGTGAACAGTATCTTTCCATAAGGAAGTGGGGTATCTTCTAAGTCTTCCCTTACTTTTGTTTGAAAATTTAGCAACTCCTCACAATCATGTTCCAATTCTGATTGTGGTTCTCCCAAAAGAAATTGAGCTGGATTTAGAATTTTGGATGTAACGAGTTCTAAATTGGCCAAATTTATTAGGATAATTGCATATTTTAGTATTCTCGAATTGGTGAGTCATTGTTGGGCCCTCTGACTTAATATTACCTTTAAGTTAGTACTCTAATGTTACTTTGCAGGGTTAATGTTTTGGTTTCTTCGATTAGGGTCACAGCAGCTGCAATTGCCTGGAGGCTAGTGGGCCACCCCCTGGCCACTGGGTCTAACAATTTGGAGAGGTAGGCTACTGGTTTTCTGCAACCTGCCCACTCCTGGGTCAGTACCCTGTAGGCTACCCCCTCTTCTGTATTTACAAACAGGTCAAATTCCTTGTTGAGGTCAGGAAGGCTTAAGACAGGGGCCGAAGACAGCCTGTCTTTGAGGTCTCTTAGTTGTTCTTCATCCTTACTTGTCCAGTCTACTGGGTCTGGGTCTACTAGCTTTTTATACAAGAACTTAACACTTTGCGTGTACCCGTCAATCCACAATTTGCAGTACCTGAATAATCCTAATAATTTTCTGACGTCTCTTTTTATTTTGGGTGCGGGGATGGCCAGAGATCCTTTCTGGGCTTAGCTTTTTGTACCCTTCTCCGATTATATGGCCCAGATATGTGACTTGGGGTTCTACAAACTGCAGCTTGTTCCTGCACACTCTAAGGCACTCTCTTCCTAGGAAATTCAATGACTTAATACTGGTTTCCCTGACCCATTCTTTCTCCCTTCCAGATATTAACAAATCATCTACATATTGTAGAATTTGGACCTCCTTTCCTGGGGAAAAGCATTCTAATAGCTCGTCCAGGGCCTACCCAAACAGGTTGGGCGACTCGAAGAACCCCTGTGGTAAGCCTGTCCACATCAGCTGTTGTTTTCTTTTCTTATCAGGGTATTCCCATTCAAAGGCAAACCAGTCCTAGCAGCTCTCGTCTAAGGGGCAAGCCCAAAAGGCATCCTTTAAATCTATGGCAGTGAACCAGGCATGGTCCCTTGGGATTTGGTTTAACAATGTATAGGGATTCTGGACCATGGGGTACTTAGCTACAGTTCTTTTGTTTACCTCTTGTAGGTCTTGTACTAGCCGGTACTTGTTTCCACTTTTCTTTACTGCTAGAATTGGGGTGTTACGGGGGGCGCATACAAACTTCCAGTATACCTCCTGCTAGTAACTGCTCGATGACAGGAGCTAGGCCTTTCTTACTCTCAGCTGACGTAGGATACTGTTTAATATGTATCGGAGAGGTCTCTCCACGAATTTCTACTTTAATCAGAGGGATATTCAGGTAACTGTATTTTCCCTTCTCAGCCCACACGTTTGGATCTATCTCCGTCAAATCAGTTTCAGCTAGCCTCATCATTTTCACAACCATCCTTCTCTCTTCTGGAATAATTCCTATTTCTAGTTGGGCTTGTAGATCCCTTCCTAATAAATTACAATCTAGATTTGGCAAGAAGACAAAATCTGCACAGCAACTTCTTGAGTTACCTTTAATTTCTACTTTTTCTAAAACTGGGGCCTCAAATGGTACACCCTCTGCACCGATTACTGCACAGGTCCCATTCGTTATTGATATTCCAGCTGGAACCTTATTTAGGCTAAACCTATCTGCCCCTGTATCAACAAGAAATTCATACTCCTGATAATGGGGACCCACTTTGAGATTTACTAGGGGCTCTGGTAGATGGCACATTGGGTCCCCCAGGGCATAGAGCCCCCAACACCCCTAGTCATCCCATCTAAGTATCTTTTCTAGGGTGTCCTGCTCCCTGGCTATGGCCTCATCAAACTTAAGTTTTTTACAGTCCCTCCTAAGGTGCCCAACTTCTCCACAATAATAACACTCTCTATCAGTTACTGGTCTTTGCTGCCAGGGTGGTAGGACTGACTTATCCTGCGGTCTTCTTGCAGGAAACCTGGGGCCTTCTCCCCTTCCGGATGTGTTTCTGGCTCCTCCCGAACCTTCCAGACCCTGTCTGGCCACCGCAACCATCACTTTTGCCTTATTCTTTGCTTTCTCTTCCTGTCTTCTCAAATAAATCCTCAATGCCTCCTTCAATAGATCATTTATACCTTTCTCTTGCCAGCCCTCCATTTTCTCCAGCTTTCTCCTGATGTTGGGCCAGGATTTCGTAAGGAACTGTACTTTTACCAGAACCTGGCCCTCCTGGCTGTTGGAGTCTATGTTGGAGTACAACTGAAGGCCTTTCTTTACCCTATTCAGCCAGACTGCTGGAGTTTTGTCCTTCTCTTGCATGCTATCAGACACTGGTTTAGCATTAGTCCCCTTCTTTGATCCCTCTGACTATCAAATTCCGATATTCTTCCATATTCTTCCTATCCTGTGCTACATTTGGGTTCCATCTGGGATCTTCTGCAGGTAACTTCCTATCTGCCGGAGGTCCAAGCTGATTTTCCCTATCCCATATCCGCATGTGCTGCTCTTATCGCTTTTACTTCTTCTGGGCTAATCAATATTTTCAGTATGGAATTTAGTTGCCCCAGGTGTAAATGTTAGGTCCTAGAAACTGATCCACCTGCTGGGCTATCCCAACAGGGTCCTCAACCAGGTTCCCTAATTCCTTTTTAAATCCACGGACTTCTGGATGTTAGTGCGNTAGAGAGACTGGGAGGGGGCAGTAAGGGAATGGGAGCCCTTGAGGACTCCTGAGGGGAAAGAATAAGGGATCTGGGGGTGGGGATTGGAGGCAGGGGTTGGACCCTTGGGGGCGCTAGGGAGAGGGTTGGGTACATAGGAGGGGGCAAATGTTCTAGAGGGTCCCACTGGTCCTTTCTCCTGTCTTCTTCTTCGCCCTTTTCCTTCTGTTCTTGTAATTTACAAATTTTTACTGCTTTATTTCCAGTTATTTTTTTCCCTCAACAAGCTGCGTATGTTAACTGCTCCTTATCTGGGCTCTGGTGGTCTCTGAGATGTTGGACTAGCTGGGTACATAACCAATAGTCATGCGTTCCAAACCATGGCCATTCTAGACTGAGCTTTGGCCACACCTCTATACAATAATAAATCATTTTTATCTTACTTAGGTCTTTCGTCAATTCATTGTTGTCCCAGTCATCCAGCATCTGTCCCAGGGGACTGCTGAGGGGGGATGTTTTTTCTGGTTTTGCTCATGGAGCCCTGCTTGCTGTTACACTGCCCCATGGTCTCTCTTAATATGTAAGTTTCAATTAAAAAAATAAAACCAACTGGACTCTACCCTCTTCAACTAAACTGCTACACTACCATAGCGCCACACTCAGAAAGCCAGGCATACCTCGTCCCTAGCAGAATCTCCTCCTCGCACCCCCTCCCTGGGCTGGGTGACAATGGAGTACTTTTTCACACACACCGGAGTCTCTTCCTTGCACCCTCTCCCGAGTCTCAATGGAATCCTCCTTTACACACACTCTTTGTCCTTAGCGGGGTCTCCTCCTCGCACCCTCTCCCTGGGGCTGAGTCCCAGCGGAGCCCTCCTTCACACACACACCAGAAAACTAAAGGGGCCTCCCGTAGTCAGGCCCTAGTGGCCAGCCACACCCCTGTTGGAGTTTGGTGTGAGGTCCCAACGGCTCAGAGAACTTACTCCCCCTCCCTCACACCCTTATCCCGTTGGAGTTTGGTATGGTACCAGTGGGGGATCACCCCTCCTGTATCCTTATCCCGATAGGAGTTTGGTGGGGTCCTAACAGGCTAGTCCCTTCCCCTACCCTTATCCCCTTCACTGGAGACTCCCAGAGCTTGGTCCCAGCAGGGCAGTGCTAACCCCTTCCTGCACACCAGTTCTCTGCCTAAAGGCCAGGTACCAACAGAGCTCCCCCGCGCCTACTCCCTGAGGCTGGGTTCCCAGGTGTCTCCTCCCTGCGCCTTCTCCCTGGAGCTCAGTCTTAACGGGATAGCCGGCCTATCCTTCCCTCTACTCCAGTACCTATGCTGGGTCTTTTAGTCGTTGCGGTCGCCTAATGCGCTGCCCTTCAAAACCCAGGAGAGGCACCTCAACCATCTCCTTGGACACAATTTGGGCCTCTTTCACTTCCCCTCATTCCCAGCTGGCCCCCTTGCAGGAGTCCAGAAACACAGTACTAGTGGGTCCTCACTCACCCCGGGGGTTCAAGCTGCCAGCCCCCGTCTCACTCACTCACATACTTGCTCGCCTCCCAGTTCCCACCACCGGAGGTTCTCACCAGTCCGGTGCTCATTGTCGACATCCTTCCCAATGCTGTCTTCCGGTCCAGGCGTAGCCAGCTATCCCATGCAAGTCCAGGGCAGTCGGCTGTTCTGTGCTGGTCCTTGTGGGCGTGGCTAATCCCAACGAGCCTCCAGCTAAAAGAAATAATGGGCCAGGAGACAGATCTCCCTTCTGATGGCCTTTATTAAGTGACAGCTCTTTACTGGGAATAGGGGCTCGTGCCGTGCCGCCACCACTGCCGCCACCACCACTGCTCTTTGCCACTGCTGCCTCCCAAGGGGTCAAGGACAAGGAGGAGGAGGTGCAGTCCTGCCACCACTGACAAGGCTGGAGGTCCAATTCTCATGGGAATCTGCAGGAGACCTACTGTTGGCTTCGTCATCTAGGGAGTGGGGTCTCTCTTCTAGTGTACCCTTGTGGTTATGGTGAGGATGGAGTCCAGCTCCAGCCAGAGTCCTCTGCCTCTCCGGGTCCCCGCTGTCTTGTGGGTGCTGTTTTTGCTCGGTTCCGATGGTCACTTGCTGTCCTGGGTTGGCCGGACTCGGCCCGACACCCTTGCTAATTAATATGCAGATTGTTGAAAATTGGTTGCAAGAAAGAGGTCACGAATCTTTAGAATACCTATTTTAATGGTATGAGGGTGAGACAGAATAGTAATGTCTATTGGTAAAGCTCAGATGTATGCAAGCCATGCTGGGATTTAGGGTGCTCTCAGAGACTCATGGCATGTTCGCAAGCAATGCTGGGAATGAGGAGGCTTTGAGGACTGCAGCACGTTCAAAAGCCCTGGGAGCCCCGTGGTACTGGATGCCACGCGGCGTGGGGGGAAGCCTTGCATGGCACCAGGTCCCCGCATGGTGTGCAGCGCAGGGCCAGCTCGGCGCGGAGTCGTCTCGCCACAGCAGGGGGTCAGCTCGGTATTGGGCCTGGCGGGAAGCCCCACATGGCCCCAGTGCCGCGCGGCCATGGCAGGGTCGGAGCACCGGCAAAAGAGGAGAACGGAACAAACTGGGGTTACATGAGAAAGGGTTGGAGGAAATCTGGGTAATACAATCGAACCTGAAAGAATAAAATCAACAGTTTTAAACAGCAGCTTCAAGCCGGAACTTGTGCTGTGACACTGTGCTGGTGAGTGACCTATTTCTTTATTCATAACAGTATGGTATAATGCACTATATCAAAACAAGTATAATAAAGAAATTATATTAAAGCTAGCAAAAGGATCCAAAACAATTACTGAGTAGAGATTGATGTTTCTTACTGAGAACCGATGACCAGGGGGGCAAATCTCTTTTGCTCAGCCTCCAGGAGTGAGGGCTGTTCCCACCCAAGGGAGGAGTCTCCACACATGCTCCCAGAAGGGATGTATTAGAAGATCCTGCCATTTGAAAGCAGGACTGGACTTTTAGATTACAAAATGACTGACTGTCAGCCAGATGTCTCCATGCCAGCTGTGTCAGCCTCTGTGTTTTTAGATGAGGATACTTTATTCTATTTGCCACATCACTGTCAGGATGTTTAACGTTGGGGTTGAAGAGTCAGACTGGGTTTAGCATAATTCAACAGCAAAAGCAGCATGATACCACTTCTTAGTTCACCACGGATAGCTCTGCAAAACAGGGTATTGTTTTACCTCGTTCCAGGCAGAGCATCCTACAGATGTGAAGCAGTTGAAAAAGAGCAGCTTTCCTTAACTTTAGGCTTTTGAAGTTGCCTGGCAGAAAGGCTGTCCTGTGTGCCTTGAATTTAACATTGATTCCGAATGAGTATTTTTCTGCAAATTGTAATAGAGGTAACACCATATATTAAGCTATTGTAATTCAATAGCATGTATGCAATATGACAACTATTTTGTCTTAATGGGTGGAGAAAAGCAGCCTCTAATCCAGTATTTTTGGCTTGCTGTGCCACTGAATGTTCTCATTTGGACACTTTCTGTCATGCTTTTGGAACAGAAATGACATCTATTTCTGCACTGTAGCAAGAATCCAAAAGCACCTTTGAAACCTAAATACTGAAATGCCAGTACAGACCAGTCAAGACCTGCTGAGCAGTCAGTAGTCCAAAATGCTGTGCTGGGTGGCATGAATTTATAGGTGCAACTCTGACATTCTCTCTTGCACACTGCTGTTGACAGGTCATGAGCTAAGATGTAGCAAAGCTTTGGTAGTGGGAGATTTTTTTCCCCTAATGAGTATAAGCTGCTGCAGGTGCTTGGCAGTTTTCTTTCTAAGGAAGCACTGCATGTGCAGCTGGGTCTGGTGCGGATCAAGACACCTACTTTTTTGAAGATTTGAGATGAATGGTGAAAGCTTGTGGCTGTTAAAGCCTCCAGGTACTTTTACAAGATTTAGGACTGAGCTTCTGCCCAGCTTATTATTGCATTTCAAAATTCTGCATTTTAAAAGTGAATATAGGGATCTTGGCCTGAAGTTTTGTAAGCTCCTCTCTCAGTACTGTGACGTTGTTGCATTGAGTAAGGTATTTCCAACGTGCAGAAGGAAAATACTGAGAGGCTGCTGCTGGTTAAGTACTGCACTAGGAGACTTGGGCTAAGATGTGGCAAGTGCTCGATGGACTGTCTTATTTTGTCATGTAAAGTTTGTTAAACATGACATTGAGCCAGCAGCTGTTTGAGTATCTATACTCCTAGCCAGGTAAGTGTGGTAGCTGGGGCATGTGCCTCAGCTGGTGTCACTTGAGTTTCACAAGAGGTGTAAGCTAGTTCCTGCTCTGGGTGATTCTGATTGACCATCACATTCATTCTGCAGTGAACACCATTTTGCCAGACCCAGAGATTGGGCCACATGGGGGTTTCTGAACAGAAAGTCAAAATGCAGGAAAAGTGCTAGGAGTACAGACAGGCCTAGGTACAGCACAGTCTTTGTGGATCAATGTCACTCCAGGCCCTCACAGTCTCTCTCCATCTTCCTTGTAGGCTCCCTTCAGATACAGGAAGCCTTGCCCACTGGTGTTTTGATAATTGTCTGTCAAGGAAATGAGTAGAGTTTTCTTGTCAAATCTAATAGATTTTTATATTCAGGCTTCTCTGCTGAAAGATTCATACTGAGAGACTGGTATTTGTGCCTGGATGCTTCCAGAAAGTGGGTGCAATCTCCAGATGTATAAAGAAAATGCCTATTTGTCACCTCTTAGGCAGTGGTAGCAGTGCAGGTGAAGGTCAGGACAGACTGGTGTGGCAGCCTTTTCAGCAGTTCACCAGTTGAGCTGGTGCCAGAGTGAGCCCAGTCTCTAAATTTTCCTTGGATGCCTCAAGGTGTGTATCATAAGATTTGTGTTTGTTTGAAGGACAGGATTGAGCTGGTCTCCTGTGCAGTGAGTGTGAGGTGATGTTCTCTTTGCTGACATTGGTGACTTCAGAGGGTTCTGGAGTAATACAGACATGCTAGGTAGAGAAGGCACAAAAGAGTGCTTTCCTTTCAAACACAGGAACTGGTAAAAAAAAAAATGTGGTTTGTCTCTCACTGCCTGTGTTCCCTTCAACCTAGGGAGGCTGTATGGAGCTGATGACTTCTTGCCTGTGTTGACATATGTGCTAGCCCAGTGTGACATGCTGGAGCTGGATACTGAAATCGAATACATGATGGAGTTGCTGGATCCATCCTTGCTGCATGGAGAAGGTAATTATTTATTTTTACTAGAACTGCCTGAAGGGCTAGTGAGGGGGTGTTCTTCATAGCACTCGTAGCCCTGTTGCTGTTCGCCTTGTTTGAGTAGGAATCTTATTAAGGGGAGACCTAATGACAGTGATGTTGGTTGTGTAACAAGAGAATGTCATCATCATTTCCAATGCTGGGTAGCTTGCAGAGCACAAGCGTCAGCGGCCAGAAAAATCTGTTGCTGTGTATTGCTTTGTGAGCAAATACATTGTTTCCAACTCATTTTGACTCAACAGGAAAACACATGCACTGTGCAAGTACCGAATGGCCTTAGCCTTTTGTGCCTGAAAATTTCCTGAGAGGATTTATGGCGCAGCAGCACTCAGTGAATTTTGAGGCATATAATGAAACTTGGGTTAGGTGCTTTGTGAAAGCTTCTGGGGGACGTCTTTGCACCTTTGCAGAAGTGCTTTTGAGAATGTTGCCCCCTTTTAGTGATCTTTGCTTCTTCATAATATTTGCTTCTCACAAAGTATTTTTATGAGCCCTAGCAGTATGTTTCCTGAGGTATTTCTTGAATGAGGGCTAAAGTCTGCTAGAGGCAAGGAAATCTGCCTCCTTGCTGTTTCCATGGTAGTATTTTTAACAAAGAAATTTTCTGCAAGGCCCTGGTAAGCCCCAGAATCTAAAATGTTTATGAGAAATTTTGAAGGTTCTTGCAGCCAAGCAAGAATGTGTGTTTAGGTGTATGTGTGTGTTTCCTATTCCTGCTATAGCTTGTCTTTCTGAAGTTGCCATATTGTCTTGCATGCCAGTATGCCTGGGAGAATTCACGCCACGATTCCTTCAATTTGGAACGAATCTGTTCCTTGCTTGGTGTACAGAGCATTCTTGAGTGCATTGTTAGGAATATTAGCATGGAAAATACTTGAGATGGGAAGCTGGAGAAAATTAACATGCTTGAAAAGCAGAAAGGTTTACTGAACTATTAAGTCTTGTTTTTTTGAGTGCAGCAAAGAAAGTCTGTCTATTGGCTGGGCCTGTTATTGGTATTAGCTCAGGTATCTGCTGTGCAGAAAAAATCATGTAGTGCTTTGGGGTTGCACATTTCAACTGTAATGTATTGTCCAATTTGACTAATGGGTCTTGCATGAATTTTGTGTTCGTCTTGTTGCAAAGCTAAAGGCTGAGAGGGGATTCTGTCAGTAATACAGAAAATACTACTGTGGGCATCAAATGCATCTCTGAATGCCTCTGAATAGACTGTGCCGCCTCTTAGCTGAACACTCCCACCCAAATAGTTGACTTTAAAAAGAAAAGACAGACAGCATATCTATTGTTTCTCCTGGTTGCTGTGGACTATTACCTCCTGTTGAGACTCTTTGTGCAGCTTCTTTTGTACATTGGCAACTCTGTTGTGGCTTTAATTTATTCTCTAGTCATGTAATAAAGGGGGAGTGTGCAGGACTGTACACAGCATCTCTTGAATTGGACATTCCAGGGAATGCTAAGAAGGTGATAGACCAGTAGTTGTTTTAAAAACAAAGGCAACTCTTTGGAATGATTCCATAGTGCAAGTCTCACACTCAGTTGTCGCTTTGCTTTATTGCCACTGAGGTTGCTTTTAAGTTGATCAACAGTGTTAGATTGTTTTTTACTTTGTTTCAACAGCCATGTTTATTTTATCCACCTCTGAAGTTTGGGAAGAAACTGTTAGAAAATTGTTTAAAATAAAGCTGGTGTTCCAAGAGTGGAGGAGTAAACACTCAGGAGTAAAGGAGTGACAGGTGTAATTTAAGGAAATGTCTTTTCTCAGCAGGGGTGGACCCAGCCATGGGCACCACTGTGTAATATGGAGCACATGCAACCCCTGCATGTCTCTGGGCAGCTGAGAATATACCCTCCAGTGTTGTGCAGGCCAGGGAGGATTTTCCTTTTGTGTGTAAATATTCTGGCAACTGTCGTATCTATATGTGTGGCTGGGTGCCTCTCTGTATGTATTTATATATATCTCAAAGAAAACTGCCTGTACTTGTGACTGTGACCACTCTGAGAAGGTCTTCCTTGCTGTCCTTCACAGGAGGCTATTACTTGACAAGCGCTTATGGAGCACTTTCACTGATCAAGAACTTCCAGGAAGAACAAGCTGCCCAGCTGCTCAGTTCAGAGGCCAGAGATACTCTCCGGCAGTGGCACAAGAGGAGGACAACAAACAGGACAATACCGTCAGTTGATGACTTTCAGGTAGAGCTTAGGGCTGAAATAGAAAATGGGATGATTGTGTTGTTGGAAATTCCCATTTGAGAGGTATGATTTGTAGCAAATTCCCTTGGGCCGCAAGTAGAGTGAAACAGTACTGAGATCATGGCTGGCAAATTTGCCTCAGTTTTGAAGTCTTTTCACTTTTTATCAAACAATTTCATTATGATGGTCTGAAGAAAACACTAAATAATAGAGCTTTCTTACTTTCCCTTTTAAGTCATGTAAAGCAAGGACAAACTGCATTGTATCTTAGAGTCACTTTTTTTGCATGCTTTATCAAAAGATCAAATCCAGATTTCCAGGGGTATAAATCAGCCCAGCTGCCCAGTAGCCAGGGGTGACATAAAGCAGGTAGCAGAGAGGAGGGGTGGGAGAAATGTTCCCCAACAGTTTTGAAGTTTAAGCAGGCAGCAGAGTTCTGTAATATGGATGTCCTCACGTTTGCTTGTGTTTTGTTTTAGTTTTTTTTTTTTGGTGCCCTGTATTTTGTACTGCTCTTCCAAAGTAGAGCAGTACTTTCAACTGGAGAATAACAAAGCAGTGATTATCACTTCATCTTTTGAACCCAGGCCTAACATCTCATCCATCTGCTTTGGACTGACTGTTAAGGTGCAGCAGTTTGTGGACTGAAAGAGGGAGGGTGTTGGAATTGGGAAGAGAGCTGGAGAACTCCTTGGAGTTCAGCTGTCTGAAGTTAGAAACAGGAGAAGCAATTGCGAGCAATTCCAGTGCCCAAAGCCCGTCCATCTCCCTGGGATCCACATTCTGTTCTCCTGACCTGTACTTAGGTGTCAAATTCTAGAAGCTAGAGTCTTTGTTCTTTCTGGCAAAACTCTGCACTTTCCATAGGAGCATTCAGTATCTTTATTTCTGCTGGATGAGGAAGTGACAGAAGATTCTTTCTGCAGTGTCTTGTAGGAAGTTCCATCTTGTCTTTCTCTGCAAATGAAGTTGGTCCAGGCTCAATATTCACTTGGATGCAGGAAGATGCAGGGGGCAGGGAAGAGCTGTCACTGAGTGTGTCCAGTGCTTCTCCTGCTGTTGTCTCTTTCAAAAGAGCCTCGAATTGGTGGATCCTACCATCCCCAGGATGTGCTTGGCACAAATGCCAGTGTTCTTCTGCTGTCTGCCCAGAATGGTGGTTTTCTCTCTTCTCTCTCTGAGTCTTGCAGTCCTGAAATGGAGCACCTTCCCTACAACCAGCATGGAACGCACCTGCAGCTGCAGTCATCTTTCTCCCAGGGAAGCAGGGTGTGGTCATGGCATTTCTGTGCTGCAGTCTCACAGACTTGCTGGCTCATGGGCCCTGGAGGCTGTCTTTCCACCTTCCCGAAATAGATGGAAAAGCAAAAACGCATCACTTTGATGACAATGAAATACAGCTTTCTGATACTATGGAAATAATTTTGATACGTAGTCTATGAGTTACAGGCATCTGTAAAAAAACTTCAGCCTTTCCTTCCAGCAATCCTGTCCATCTAAAAGCTCATGTGTTTAAAAGCAGGTCTTGTGTGTGGTAGCTGCATTAAAAATTAAATCTAATGTGTTCTGCACTATTTAGGCCTGGAGTTTTTCTACAAGTAGAAACAAGGTTAAAAAAACAGGTTAAAAAAATATCTTTGATCTATTTAGTCAGGTTCAGTCACAATTTTTAAAATCTATTGCAGAGCTTTACTGTGGTATCAAGAAATATTTGATTAGACAAGAGTGTTCTTTGAAAGTCATTGGAAAGTTTTTCTCAGTCCTAGTTTTTAACAGCTTGTTTCTGTGAAATGTAAACTTCTACCGTTGGGATTTTGCATGCTTAATTTATTCAGCATGTGAACCATAGGTGCCAGCTCAGTCAATAAACAAGTCCTTCTCACTGTAATTTTTTCCACCTCCTTCAATATTACTGCATTTTAGTCTTTAATTCCAGCTATTTTTGCTTTTAAAACTATTCCTGGTTTAGAGACAATTTTTTAGGAGAAAACACTCTGGAATTAATGTTTCCTCTAAAGAAAATTAGTTTCGCCACTCCCTTCCCATCAATACAAAAGGAATTTCTGGGATGAAAGAGACAAAAACTCTTATTTAACAAACAAAGTGCCCACAGGGCACGGGAAAAAATGAATAACTGTTAGATATTGAAGTTCCTCACTGCTGGTGGATTTAGAGTTCTGTCTTTAGTTGGCCTGGCCTTCCCTGCCCCAAGGTCCAGAGCTGGGATGTGACGTCCAGCTCCCACCAGTGGTCTGGTTGTTGGACCAAAGCTGAGCTGAGCAGTTCCAGAAGAAGCCACAGAAGTCACTGGAGGATTGCTGTTGCAGTCCTGGGAAAACTTATTGTGTCAGCTAACAAAAGCCAAGGTAACCAAAAGCAGAAATGTAACTCCCTCTATGCCACAAAGCCAAGCACACGAGGGAGTGAGTGCCTGAGCACAACCCACACCAGAGTTCCCCAGCTCCCACACCTCCCCTGGACCCAGCTTAAAGTTCCAGGACCCATTTCTGGTCATAAAGCAGATCATAGGGAAATATAGCATTATCATAAAATCACCCCAAGACATAAACAAACTGGAGGCAGGTGAAACTGCATTTCTCTGTGGGGCCTATTTAGAATGTATCTGTGGTAGCAGGCTTGTGGGCATGTGTCAGATTCTACAGGAGAAAAGATCCAGCTTTTGCCTCAAGATCACGTGCATTTACTCGAATGGTACAGAGTAAAATGAAACGCTGTCCTGTGAAGCTGGGTTAGGCTGGGCTTAGACACCAGGCCTGCAGCTCATGGGATGCCCTAATGTCTGGGAATCACCGACGTGTGTTTCACAGCTGGAGCGGGGAGAGGCTTGCTTTTTGTTGCCGACTTTTCAGTTTCCAGAGGCTGAGGGTTTTTCGAGTTCCTGATGTCTGCTTTCTTGTTCTACAGAACTACCTTCGTGTTGCATTCCAGGAAGTTACCAGCGGCTGTACAGGAAAGACTTTGCTAGTAAGGCCATATATCACTACCGAAGACGTATGTCAGCTTTGTGCTGAGAAGTTTAAAGTAGCAAATCCAGAAGAATACAGGCTGTTTCTTTTTGTTGATGACACCTGGCAACAACTGACAGAGGATACCTACCCTCAGAAAATCAAGGCGGAGTTGCACAGCCGTCCGCAGCCCCAGGTCTTTCACTTTGTCTACAAGCGCATTAACAGTGACCCATATGGGGCCATCCTTCAGAACAGCAATGACTGGGCTGCTTAAAACCAGCAACTTGTCATTTTTATATCTGTTTCTTGGTAATTGTTACAAACATCTTTGTTGGCTGCCTTCCTTAGGAGCTAAAGTATGTCTTAAACCTTAAGTGCCTGGTAAAACACATGCTGACGTTTCTGACATTGCTTACAGGACTCAGGTGCACTGTGCACGTGGCCAGCTATGCAGAATATTCCACCAGCATGTCTGAGAACACAGCCCACGAGGCTGCATATCTTGTACCATGGGCTTTTTTGCAGCGTATTCTACTGTGGGCCTTCAGACGCCTTGGCTGTAGTGTGCAAAATACAATTTTCTTTCACTCCATGTTTCCACAGCTGTCATTTGCATTTGAATCTGTGCGCGAGACAAGTGTGTCTGTGAACTGGCCGGGGTGAGCTCAGTTCCACCAGCAGGAGTTTGACAAGACTGTCCGATGCAGGTCATCAGTTCACTCAGCATTACCTGGATGGTTGCATCCTTGTCTAATTTTTTTGATTACAGAAAATCATCATGTTTATTTTTATCTATCTATAGATAGATAGATAGATAGACAGATAGACAGGTAGATAGATAGATAGATAGATAGATAGATAGATAGATAGATAGATAGACAGATAGATAGATAGATATTTTATAGCAGTTGCAGGTAAACTGTCTGGATTGGTTTTTGAAATATTTTTTAAACTAAAATATTCTATAATTATGCATGTGATTTTTAACATTTAATACACAAGACTAAATCTCTTGCTGGTTTTAGAGTCTTGCACTGAAAGTCTGTGTGGTTTGTCTTCTTTCCCTGTTCCAGGAGAGTTCTTAGGAAACTTCTGTACCCTCGAGGCAGCTTTGCTGTCTGCTCTCAATTATTGTCTTCTGAAAATTAGACCATTTTATTCATTGTGCTGTGCAAAACACTTCTCAGCCTCTCATCACATTCATTCTGAGCACACTGAGGGGAAGAGAACCAATAAAGGTGAAATTTCCCTGAGAAAGGAGATCAGGGTGTTCACTGGTGGCAGGGGCTGGGATTAGGGATGAACAGCACCAAAACTGGAGCACATCATCCATTCAGCTTTCACCCCTGTTATCAGGGGGTTTATGGCCCTGCCAAGAGACAGATGTTTATTAATGAGTCCCAGGCCAAGCCATGACAGTAACCTGTTCTGTTTGAGCTGGTGGTTTTTTGACATGTGCATCAGCCACACTCTGTGTCCTGGGGCTTGGTCCTGATTTTCTTTCAGCCTTATATCCAACTATCATCCCCTTTTCTTCTCTGTGCCCGGTGTGTCTTTTGTGTTCCTTTGTCCCTTGTGCTCCCCCTTCCATTTGCTTTCACTACTTCACTCTCTCTTGTTCTTCTTTTTCTTTTAAGAAATAAATACTCAATATTTATTTAATAAATGTTGCTCAATCCCTCTCCCTGTTCTGTCCTACTTTTTGTCTCCCTTCCTCCCTGTCCACATCTTCATCTTTCCTTCTTTCTTCCTTCCTCTTTTTTTCCCTTTGTCCTGCACCATGACTGTATGTCTTTGTCTCTTTCACTGTCCTTTTGCCTCTACCTGTCTGCATCTGCTGCCGTCCTTTGCCCTCATTGTAGCCTTCTCTTGATAAGCCTCTATCATGCTGCCCATCCCTCTCTTTCTCCATCCCTGTGCTGCACCTTGCCCGCCTTCCCCCCACCAGCACATGCCATGATCATTGCCTCTCTCTGTCCTTCTTTCCCTCTTTGTATACCTCTGCCTTCGCTGTGTGTTTGGCACACTGTCTTTTTCTCCATCCTTCTCCATGCCTCACTTGTGTTCCTTTTTTATTTATTCTCAGTGGCTCTGTGGTGCTCCCCATGCCATTGTTTCTCACTGGATGCTTGTGTCCCGTTCCCTGTCCCTGTTCTTTTCTAATCCCTCTCTGTCATGCTGCCCACCCCAGGTTGGGTTTTTTTTTTTGGTTGGGTGTTTTTTGTGTGTGTGTGTTTTTGGGGTTTTTTTTCCAATTTCATCCTGCATCCCGTTCTTCCTTTTCTTCCTGTGTCCTCTCTGCTGCCACTTCCTTTTTCTGCCTCTCGCCTATGACTGCCCAGCTGAGGAGAAACTTCAACCCTTCTGGGGGCTGCCCTCCATTCTTGTTGCAATGTGGGGGAATTTTTAGGGGAATGTACATGTGGAAAGGGCTCAAATAAAGTGCCACACTGCTGTCCAGCACACCTTTCTTTGGGGGTGAGGAAAAAAGGCTGAGGGGGAGTGGTTGGAGACCTGGGGGCTCTGATGTTATTTGGGGTACCCCAACGTCCCCAGGAGAGAGAGCCACGCTGCGCTGGAGGAGCAGGCGAGCGGAGAATGGTGGCGGG
>VWZP01008081.1:1259-29001 GCA_013396995.1 Dicaeum eximium | reverse complement strand
GAGTGCTGCGTGGCGTCCGGGCTGGGCCAGCTGGGAGGAGGGGGTATTGTTCACGTCGCCGCGAGCTGCTGCTGCCGCCCAAAGGGCAACTCGCAGCAGCTCTAGTGCCGGCGGCCAAGTGCAATTTCTATCAGATTTGTAGCAAATGCGCTGTTACCAGCTGGGAGCGCTCGGTGCCCTGGTGGGAAAGTAGGCAAGCTGAGCCGTTTCTGAGAATTACAAGCCTCGTGTCCTTATGATTATTGATACAGTATTTAAATAGTTACTATCGAGTTGAGACAGTATCAAGTGGATTTTGTTGGGGGTTTTTTTGCCTCACTCGTGTTCCTTTTTAATTCTCTGTGGTGCTCCCCGTGCCATTGTTTCTCTACTGGGCCCTTGTGACCCGTTCGCTGTCCCTGTTCTTTTTTAACCCCTCTCTGTCATGCTGTCCATCCCAAGTTTTTTGTTGTTGCTTTGAATTTCAACCTGCACCCCGTTCTTCCTTTTCTTCCTTTTCTTCCTGTGACCTCTCTGCTGCCACTCCCTCATTTTGTCTCTCGCCTGTGACTGCGGGGCTGGGGAGGAACTTCTGGGGGCTGCCGCCCGTTCTTGTTGCCCCTTTTTGGGGGCATGTACACGTGGAAAGGGCTCGAACAAAGTCCCACGCTGCTGTCCAGGGCAGTTTGACTCATTCTGTGTCTTCTTTGGAGATGAGGAAAAAAGGCTGAGGGGGAGGGGGTGGAGACTCGGGGACTCTGATGTGATTTGGGTCACCCCAAAGTCCCTAGGAGAGAGAGCCACGCTGCGCTGGAGGAGCAGGTGAGTGGAGACTGAGGGATGTCATGCTGGATTGCCCTCGGTTCCCTGGATGGGAAAGTCCTTGAAGTAGCCAAGCTGAGCCGTTTCTGAGAATTCCAAGCATCGTGTCCTTACTATTCTTGATACAGTATTTAAACAATTATTATGGAGTTGAGACAGTATCTAGTGGATTTGTTACAGCGGCAGAAATGGTTTTTCACTTGGAAGCGTGTTGGGATAAGCAACCCTCCCTAATGTCAGAATGACTTGGTCTTCCTTATTTTCCCTTTTTTTATTTCTAGATTGCTGAGCATAGGGGAGAATATTTGAGATAAAGAAATAAAAGGCACAAGGGAAGCTCCATGCTCCCAAGGGAATGCTTTAGGCACATACAGCTTCTGAACCACACCAATAATCCTGGCTGTCACAGAAACCTTCTGATTAGCTGGAAGGGACAGGGAAGACAATTCCAAGAGCAGTGGGAAGTGCTTTCTCCTGGGTCTGGATAGCGTTGAGGTCAGAACAAGTTTCAAATTATCCTTGTGCCTCTCCTGTTGCCAGGCCAGGACTAAATCAGTGTTCCCTGGCTGTGGAGGGAGGAAGTCTGCGCTGGAGAATGGGAGAAAGTTACCTGCTGGTTGTGGTGTCCTCTGTGGGCAAAGAACTCTGACCCTGGCCAGATGGGTTGGTGGGTGTTGAATCAATCCTGCCTCCTTTTGACTGAGTTGTTGTAATGAGTCATCAGCATGGACTCAGTCACTCAGTTGTTGACTGAGTAATCAGCAGGGACTGCTTTTAGCCGGCTTTAGTTCAGTTTATTTTTCACAAGTTTCTGGTTGTTTTGATCCTGAAATCGCCAAACCCTTAAGTTTGTTAAATTAACTCTGAAAAGGTTCAACAAACCAATGCTGAGGGAAGTGGCGATTGGCTACCTGGGATCTTATGGCCCTTCGAGGCTATGTTGGGTTCACCCCCTGATTTTGGTGCCAAAGGAAACTCCAAGTTGAGACTGATCCAAATAGGAAGCAGTTCTCTCATGAAAGTCAGCTTTCCAAACCTTTGTTCAGGATCAAAAAGAAATGGGAATGCCCGTGGTACAAAAGTGCCTTTGAGACAAAGCAAACTTAAAGTGCCTGTGACATGAAATCCAGGAGAAATGGCTGCTGGCTCCTGGCATCCTGGGCTCGCCAGGCAGGTTTTGTACTTGTTTGCAAGGCAGTTTGCCTGCTTCTGTGGGGGGGTAGCACCTGCATGCTACTGGAAAGGGGAGAGAAAAAAATTCCGCTCGTTCCCTGGCACAGCCCTGGAGTGGGAGCAGCTTGTCCTTATCCTGGAGTTGTCCTGCTCTTGCCCAGCATCCCTCTGGTACCATGTGCTTTCCAAACTCCCAGCATTGATGCATCTAAATGAGGAGAACAATCCCTGTTCCTTCTCTTCTCCATCTTTGATGTTGCCAGGCCCTGCATCTCCCTGGCTATTCCCTGTCTGACTCCTCATCTCCATTCCACATTCTCCTGGTCATATCCGGGCCTGGTTTAGCAGCAAATCTATTCCTTTAAAGGAAGGCAAGTGCAAAGAGCATCTGGCTGAAGAGAAGTCTTTAGAAAAGAAATGCAGACGTGCAAAGAAGGGCTCTGTCTTCCTGCATTTCCTGTCATTTTTCTCTGTCCAGTTTCAGAGGGCTTTCTGTGCTTCCCTGTGATCTGGGTGTGTCTCTAGCTTTGTCCAGATCCAGTGCCAAAGGATCGAATGACTGACGAGTAGGGTCTGGGATGAGAACGGTTCTGCTAAAATTAGGGAAACAACACTAGAACAAAAATGAGCTTCCTTTGAATGTCTGGAAGAAAAATGCTGGGAAAGAGCACTTTTCTATTTGACTTGGTGCCACCTCTCCTTTTTTATGGGTAAAGCTCCATAGTGGACAATCCAAGCCAAAAGATGAAATGCAGGAGTCTTTGATTCCACAGTAGGCTTAACTTCCCTTTTTTCTTCTCTTTCAGGACAGGAAGAATCACTGAATTTGTCCCATCTTTGCCAAGAGCTTTAGTGTTTAAGGAGCCAGAACCAACCTGGTCCTGCCCATGGTGTGGGTAAGTCACAGGTTTCTCTTCTCTCTGCTGTGATGAAGACTGTAAGGAATGCCATTTCCAGCAGCCTGGTCTGCTGGAAAATGGGAGAGGGGAAGAGGAAATGTAGTGCCAGAGCTGTGTCCCAACAGGTTTTGTTTCCTTCCCTCTGAGTACAGAGAGTCTCTAGGCCAAAGTGAGATTGCTGGCAGTGCTTAGATGAGCAGTCCAGGGAACAGGAAGCTCAGAACTGCAGGTGCTGCAGAACCAGTGCCTTAGGTCTGTTAGCGTAGGAAACGCATAATCACAGGATAGCTTTGATTATATGCAAGGTGCTTTATTAAAAGAGCTCCGGGAGCCAGGGGTACAAACCCAAATCTGATTCCGACATGGGTTTGAAATGGACATGTTTTATACTTTTCTTGTTACATAAATATATGTTAATCATTAAACTTATATTGTTCTATTGTATTCATTGGTTTCACCCAAGTGTGAATTCACGAGCCCCCCGAAACATCATTTCCATGATTCATATGTATACTCAATAATTATGTTCAATTATCAGATAAGCATCACACCTAACAATCCTAGTACAGACATGATGTTCCCAGGCCTAGCTTATTATCTAGTACGCTTAGCCCCTTTCCACCATCTCCAAATACTAGAAACATTTTAACCCTATGCTATCACTATCAGGTCTGCTTACCTTGCAAAGATCAGATCCTACAATCCCAGAGCGATGAGGGGAAAAAGGAACTTGTGCAGTTCATGGCAAAGCTTTGGTTCTTCCTTGTGCAGTCTTTTAATTCTGCACTCTGAGTGACTGTCTGGTATCTTTCTAACGAAACTTGTCAGATATTTAGATGGAGGAGTTGAATTTGGGTCCATTCATTACAAAATCTTGCCAAGCCTGAAGGCCTGGGGTAATGACTGCACGCAGCAAAGGTTCTTTATTAATCCTCTGTCAGATTTCTCTCAGCATTGGGCAGGAAAGGCAAGGGTTAGGATCAGGAATTCGGCAAGTGGGGCCTGTGTGACTCTCAGCTTCATCTGTGTGTGTCAGTGAGCCAACGTCAGGAGCCAAGGTTGGTTTGGTTTTAAGACCTTCAAGTAACTTTAAAACAAAATAACTCAACTTTTTCTTCTTTTTTTTTTTTTTTGTTTTAGATGCTGAAACTGCCCGTCTGAATGTGTGCTGAGCTCTCACTGCTCTAGACAGTGCAGCCTTAATTACTGCAAGGTTCTGTTCTTCTCACTGGGGAATTGGTAATAATTACTAATTAGAGGGCAGAGATGTTTTCTGAAACCTCTCCCTTTTTTCTGCTTTCTAATGGTAGATCTTCTCTTTCTGCCTCTGAATTTACAGCGATTCTCAGATGTCATTGCACCTGCCCAAATTCCTTGCAGCTTCTGGGGCAGAGCTGAAGCTTCTCCTGTGACTGAGGTTCAGTGGGAAAATGGTACTGTGTGTCCCACCTCCTTCATACAGTGAACTGCTCTTTATATCTTAGAGCATACACTTAGTTGATGCTTTTTCAGTAGAAACTTGCAGGCTGAACTCACCTGAATTACTAAACCATGCTTTAGATAGCTGAGTTTTTTTAAAGGAAAAAAAAAAACCAAAAACTAGGCTTTTCATCTGTGGGCTTTATTGGTATTGTTCCTTAATTGAGCCACACCTTTAAAGAATGACATGGGCACCTTCTAGAAACAATGTTCAATACATTTTGCACTCTCATGAGACCTTCAGGCTCACATTTCTCCATTGCTGAGTTAATTGCAGGTCCAAGCTGACAGTGTCCCATGCATCTGGCGTTCACTGTTCTGTTTGTGGTGTTAGTTTCCTCTGGGTGCAGAGTTGGGCTTTCTGGGCAGATGGTGCCCCTCAGGCCTCAAGGCTTGTTTGAACCTTGTACAATATTTCACGACGACACAGGCTGGGGGAGGACTTTGTCTTCTTGCTGCACTAGGGAATGGAATGCAGGCCGTTCCTGAAATATCCCCATGGAAGCCGGAATGTCTGAGGCCACTGGTGTGATGGTTCTCGGGGATGAATTTGCTGCTGGCTCTCTGTAGCATGGTAGCGTAGGACACGACAGAACAGGTGCTGAGGGACAGGGGGTAAGGAACAGCAAGGTATTTCATGCCAGCAGCTTAGTTTGGTGTCGCTGATGTTTTCAGAGCCAGACCAGATTGACTTGGTTCTGGTGCACTGGAATAGAATCCAAACCTTAGAAAGTGTCTCTATTTGAGACAAACCAGGAGGAAATGTTTTGAAAGGAATGTGTTTCTGAATGGAAGGCAAGTTTCAGTAATTTTTTTAATAGGCTTTAAAGGAAATTTTTTTTGAGAAAAAGTGAAAATAATTGTTTATTTAATAAGTAAGGTGTAAGTAGATAAGAGGAAAAAAAAAGAATGAATAATATTAGATAATAATTTTTTTGTTGAGGAGAAAATATCAGTAGATGTAGAGGGTTTTTTTCCAGGTGTGGTTTGGGTTTTTTTGGAGTTGGGGTGTGATATGGGTCTTTGTGGGCCGCGGCGTGGGGTGTTTTAATGGTAGCTTGGTTTTTTGGATTGCAGTAAAGTTGAATGGTTTTAGAAAAAGAAGTTACTGTTTTGAGAATTTTTTTTATTTTAGCTAATAAATGAGAGGTTAGTTTAAAAAAAGTAAAACATGATTCTTTTTTTTTTTGTGATGTTAGACAATATAGCTGAGAGAATTTGTGGGAGGATGCGAGTATTGTATATAAATCGTGTGTTGAAAGAATTTTATTGGGTTTTTAAATTTTAAAGTTATAGAATTTTTGTTCGGGCATAAAGTAGATGATAGGGGATATTGTATTATATCATTTTAGGATGTTTTATTTTTTATTTTGTATAGTTGGCTTATTGCTCAAATTTATATATATACAGTTAAATATAGATAGTGGTAGTGATATTTAGTAAACAGTGGCATATGTGGTTTTTATTCGATATTAGATTTTTTGCAGTATATAGTGTGTTGTTTTATTATTTAGTACTATTTACTATGTGTAATTTGTTTTTTGAGTCAATGTAATTTTATGGATGGGTTTGTATTTGAGGTAGAACTAAGTTAAATAACTTTTAAATAGACTCTTGATATGTATTATTGAGATTTTGTTTTTATTTTGTATGTGTAGGGGTTCAGATTGGGTAGGGTTTGGTTAGTGGAGTCTTGGATATTAATTAGGTGGCTTGTGTTAGATTCAGTTTTTAACTTTTGGAAGGTTTTTATGTAGTGATTTTAGGGTGGTTTTTAATAATTTATTGTATTATTTTATTTTCTTTGTAGTAGGTATATGATAAGGGATATGGGATATTTATTTAATGTTAGGTTTTTTGTTTTAGGTGTTGATCAGGTTGTTTTTGAAAGCAGGTTTGTTCTTGTATTTAGTTTTTTTGGGGGGCTCTGATGTTGTTAAACAGTTTGTTTTTTAAGATTTGGATGTTATGGGCTGTAGTGTGAGATATAGGATAGGTTTTTAATTATTTAGAGGTGGCTTTTATTGTGAGTATGTAGTGGGGTTTTTTGGTGGGTTTGAGGTAGTGTGATGTAGTTCATTTGTTAGGTATTTTATATTTATATTTGGATTATTGTTTATTATATTGCACAGGTTTTATTTATTTGGTTTGTTTGATTATAGTATATGTTTTATGGTTATGGATAATTTGGGAGATATTGTTTGGTTAAATTTGTTTTTTGGTTTTGTGTATATTTATAGGTGGTATTTTTGTTTTGATGGTTTGAGGCATTATGGGTTTATTGAGTTAGGAATTTTTTTTTTGTGTTGTTAATTTAAATTTACTTGTGATATTTTTATTTTTCTAGTTTGATTTATTTGTTGTTTTGGTGGGTTTTATTAGTTTTGTTTCTGGGAACACGGGTATGTATATGGTGATTTTTTAACATAGTTTTTTATTTGGGTCGTGATTTTTTTTTTAGTAGTTTAGATTGGGTTTTTTTAATGTTGTTAATTAGTTTGGGGATTTTTTTTTAGTTAATTTTAGAGAGTACTGGTTGTTATTTATGAATTAGTGTAGAGGTAGAGTTTTGGTTATTTTTTTTTAGTAATGTTTAGGGTTAGTTGAATGGTTTTGAGTTTAGTAAGTTGATTTGATTTTTTTTTTAGTTTTTGTGATTTGTTGCGTGGAGTTCTCTATGGTTGTTCTTTATTTTTGTTTCATTTTTCTGATGAGACAAGAATTGTTAGTGAAAAGAGTAGTGTCGTTTTTTTTGGTGGTAGTTGGTTGTATGGTGGAGTTTTTTTAGTTTGTGTTAATTGTTTTGGGGATTTTTTGTTAGTGAGATTAAAGTTTTTAATTTTAGGTTGTAATTTTAAGATTTTAGGGCGATTTAGATTTTTGATATGGGTGTGTTGTACAATGAGAGTAATTTATTTGTTTTATGTGGTATTGGTGGTGTGGTGGAAGGAATTTTTGTTTTGAACATTTATTTTAATACTGATAGTGGGGGGTGTTAGGAGTTGTGTTGTAGTGTAGATTATTTCTGAGGTCGCTTGGATTTTTTTAAGGGTTAAGAATTTTTTTTGTTGGTTGGTGGAGCTATTTTGATTTTATTGATTATATTGGTAGGAATTTGATTCTGTTTGTTTTGTTATTTTATTTTTAGGAATTGGATTTTTGAGTAGGTTTTTTGATGTTGTTGTTGTTGGTAAAGTTGGTTTTTAGGAGAATTTAGATGATTTTTTGTTGTTGTATTTTTTATATAATGATGTTGTTCATGTATTGTAGATGTTTTGGAGTTTTATGTCTTTTAGTGTAGTTTGGAATGGAGAAAAATGTATTTGTAATGTTAATAGCGGTGTATTATTTTATTGTTTTGGATTTTAGTTTGTATTGGGGTTTTAATAGGTTTGGCAAGTAGTGTTTACTGTACCAGTGCTAGAGGAGGAGCTGGGGAGCAGGCAGACACCCCAGGCACAGAGCATCGCTCCAGAGAGCACCGAGGGAAAAGCCATCACACCAAGGAGCAGCACTGGAGCCCATGGGGCAGGGCCCTGGGTCCCAGGGGCTATCTTTCAACTTTTGCTTTTCATCTTGTCAGTCCCTCCTTACTGCCTGTAGTCCTTATCGAGTACCCCCATGAAAAAGGGGGGTTACTAGGAGAACAGGGGGGTTAAACTGAGGTAGAATACTACCTTTTTATATAATTGCCTGTGTTTCAATTGAAGCGGAATCCCCTTCCATTGCATTTTTAAGGGTATCCATTGTAGGACACCTTGCCTTTTTCCAGCTGTTAGGAGTGTTAATTGACAGGGAATCCCCATTTTGCTTTAGTTTCCAGTTTAAATGGAAGAAGAACACCTTGACCATGCTATTTTACAGGTTTGAGGGTAATATACCTATTTAAGGGTAATAGGCTAAATAGGGTAATAGTACCCTATTTAAGGGTAACTACGCCCTTTTCATTGTTCTAAGGTTTAAATTGAGGGGGAAGCCCACTGCTTTTTAACGGTTGTCACTGATGTGAAAATCCTCTCTTTCCCATCATTTGAGAGAATGAAAGTGAGGAAAATTCCTCTTTTGTCAATATTTTAGGGGATTAAAGCAAAGGGGAGAAGCCCTTCATTTGCCATTGTATTGGTTTAAGTGGAGGCACCTCCCCTCTTTCCTCATTTTAAGGGGTTCAGTTGAAGGAAGCTCTCCCTTTTTCAGCATTTTAAGGCCTTAAAACTGCACTTCAGGGCACTTCTACCCGTGCCCCAGTCCCAAATATCTCGGACAGGAGCGAGCCTGGCATGTATATGACCCTGACACTGCCCAGGGGTCTATTATTTTTCTGATTTTTGTTTATAATGTAGATAGTAAGAGGTAATAGAGGTTCCAATGAGACACCAGTCACATCATTACTATTCTTCTCCATCCTACTTTGTCACATGTGGAGTACTACTTAGTAATCACTAAGGAATAATTACACAAGTTAACAACAAATTATCTAACTCATCTAGCTATGATGCTGAAACACAGTTTTATTTCTTACGAGTTTTCTGCCCTTTTGCTTAAAGTAGTTGTAGCAAAATAGAAAGTGGTGTCATTTCCCTGAAGAGTTTTCTTCTATATGGAGCCCTTTACTCACCTTCAATTTAAGTCAGAGAAGCCAAACTGCTGTAACTCTTCTGAGGGCTTTTATACCTTGTGGGATTTGCCTCCTCCATTTTCCTGGGCATCATGGGAATGAGAGGCGGGCCCAAACAGGGGTATATTAACCTCACCCTTTGCTAAGGGGCTTCATTCCCTCTCTAGGATTAGCTGGGATAGGAGCTCTCATTTCAGTGAAAAGGATCTTTCATCTTATCTCAGCTTGCTTTCAGCAGGTGCTTTTGGGCATCTAAAACAACAGGGGGGTTTGAACACACCTTGAAGAAGATAGCATTGAACACAGGGAGTATTTAGGTTCACAATTTTGGGTTGTGTGTTCAGGGGTGATAAAGTGCTTTTGTAATTTCTGGTTTTGTTCTTTTCTTTTTTTTTTTTTTTTTAGGAGCAGGGCAACTTCCTGAAATTCCAGGTTGTGTTGAGTATGACACTTCAGATTTTTTTCAGCAGATTCATCGTGTCAGGAAAGGGACTTGCCCCATGTCAAAGATGATTTATGAGGTCAAGGCTTCCAATGGGTAAGGTGAGGATTGTGACCAGGAGAGGGAGGGTGAACAGGGTATCCAGGTAGGAATTACTGTGGGGGGGTTTATGGCACACAAGCACATCCATCACATTCACAGAAATGCCATGTAACTTGGCCTCTCACTAATCCAGGTGCCAATCATAATAACATCCACTGCCATAGACTTGAGATGATCAGAGACTTGAGGGCCGAGGTGCACTTAGAAGAGGGCAAATATCCAACTTGTTGGGATTTGGCCCACTTGCCATTAAACTCATACATGGATTTTGGCTTTCTTTATCATCACTGACTAAGAGGCTAACTGGCGATCATGGGGCCTTCCAAGACAGCCTCATTTCACATCCAACGTGGATTCATGTTGCCGGTCATCCAAAAGGTAAATCGGGGCCCACAGCCTGGGGATGGGATGATAGTAGAGTAGTGGGTTGGAAATTCCTGAGACAGATTTAAAAATTAGTAGAGGGGAAAGGGATGTCCTCCAAGGGGCCTTTCAGGGCAGCTAAAGGGAGCGGCTCTACTTTTGACCACAACCCTAGGGTGTGTGGCACAGCGCGGTTCCAGTCTGTCTCGGCGTCGTCTAATGTCTTGTGTTGTCTAGTGTGTCTTCAGGATCCCTTAGATCAGATATCTTTGCTTTTTCCCCTCGAAGGCCTTATCTCATCAATCAGTCAATCAATTAATAATTTCAATCATCTCAATCAATCATTGGCCATTATCTGTAGATCTTTGAACATACACACTTCTTGGCACGATGCCAATATAATGTGTTCTTTTGCCGCTGACCTTGGCCATGTCTTGGAGTTGCATCTCGGAAGCATCGAGTCAGATGTATTTTGAGGCCTTATTTGTGGTTGTATTGCCATCTGTCCTTTCCAACTGTGAGTTTTAACATCCTGGGGCTTGTAAGATTGTATGGCTATGGGGGACCATTCTAAACATAGCATTGTCTCTCAGCCACCTTGATCATCGTGATCAACAGTTCTTTTAACAGGTCACTCTGTTACAGTCTTCTGTTGTTTTAAAATGGTTCTGGACTGCCTGGTGAGGGTGTTTGTTTCTCTGGGTCTTGCGTTGGGTGCTGAATGAAGGCTCCTTGACTCCAGTATCAGAAGGCTTATATGATTTATTAGAATGACTCCATTATTCAGAAGGTTTTAGGGCTAAGGTGCCCACGTTCAGAGTTACATGTTTCCTCAACCCTGTCAGAGCAAGACTCTCTAATTGCTTACAAAGCTAGACAGATAAGAACCTTTACATCATAGGCTAGAAAGAGAAAACTACATCTCCTGTATCAGGAGACAGACAAAGGAATGCATCTGTTGTCCTTGAGTCCACACACAGACATGGGTTTGTTTTTACAGAAATCTGCAGAGAAATCAGCTTTCCCATGGAAAGAAAATGTCCAGCAAGTTTCCATATAAGAAACTTATAAAATGGCTGTGACAGTCTTCTGCTTCTTAGAGCCTTCCCTGTCCACTGTCCCTCTACCATTGGTCATCTCTTTCGGCATCATCTCGGTCCTTGCCATTATTCTTCTTGCCGGGAACTCTTTTTATCATCTTTGTGTCACAGTGTTTGTACCTTAATGTGTTGTTTGAGTTTGTGTGTAGCCTGGAACTTCTCTGCCCTGTGGAATAGATTGGGGAGTAGGTGGAGGAGAAAGAAGATTTGACAACATAGCATTTTGCTTTGCTTAACCACCCAAGCCCCACCTCAGACGGAGCAACCATGGCTGGTCCACGCAGAGCTGGGCAGAGACAGCAGGAGCAGTACAGCGGCATCTCATAGTTTTTTAGTCATTTGTCTTAATGCATACTGTTGACAGATCCTAGGCAGTTTGCTTTGAGAAATTAGAACTTTGGAAAGGTTAAGCTTTCCCTGTGTGTCTGAATGACTTGGACAAATAATCTTTTTGCAGAGCCAGAAGGATAGGAGTGCAGTAAAACCCAATACGAACACAGGAGGCCAGAGGAGTATGGTGACGAGGCAGGTTGGAACCCGAAGTCCGAGCTACAGCCTGACTTTCTTCTCTACGTTTAACTTGTCATTCAGCTTTTCATTTCATTTTGAAGATGCAATGTGTTCAGCACAGCTGGGTATTGGCACCGGGGGGCTATGACCGGATGAGTACCAGTGATTGAGATGATTATCGAATCCAGTGCAGAACTGGATGGTACTAGAATTTTATGAGTGATGAAACTATGAGCACCCTTTGGTTTTTTGTGTTTAACAGGTGGTCTGCAGCATTTAAACTGCTGGTCCAAAATTACCAAGACCCTTACAGCAGGAGGTCACATTCAAGCACTTTCAGACGGAAACTACTCCAGCAATGCGCGCTTTCTGACCCTAAGTCAGTACACGCCTTTCCATTTTGTTTTGCCCCTTCTTCCCCCAGGAAGGTCAGTCATCATTTGGCTTTTTAGGGGAGGTGTAACTGGTGGCTTTGTTATGGCATTGTTCTTTGTCTTTATTTTTAGGAAGTAAAACCAGATATTAATAGTCAAGGTGAGCAGTGACCAGCAGACAGAAGCAGTTGTTATTGCTCAGATCTCAACCTCTGGTGCAACTCTAAGCATCCACTCTTGTTTGTGTGTTTTAGGCAGTCCACTCATATTACACCGAGCCCCCCTCACCAACCGGCCAAGAGACCTGGTTCGCCTGTCTTGTGAGCCCTCCTGAAATATTACAGGACTCCGTGATGAAGCCTTTACCTTTTCCATTTGAAGGTGCCATCTGGATAGCCTTCAGGAATGGCCAAGGAGTTGTGGTGAGTTGGGGAGGTAAGGAGGAGGAGCAAGGGTCCACTCAAGTTTCAGCGATGCCACATCACATTGTCTCCTCTTCACTCAGGCATACCCTGCGACAATGGCATCAACCTCCGAGCACAGCCGCAAGCTTGCAGCCCAAGGACCTGGGCATTCTTAGAAGATAGTGAATAGTGGAATTGTTAGGTTTTGGCTGATGTGCTGCTAAGATCATGCATTGATATTTGTTTTTTTCTATTGTAGCTGACTAAGAGAGAATAGCCCAGTGATGCAGGAAATTCCCAGAGGGTGAGGTGGCCTTCTTTTGCACCTGACACAGATTTGCGCCCGAGAGATAACTCAAGGGCTACGACCCACAGAGGGGATGAAAACGGGGTGCCGGATCAGGAGTCACCATGAGGGATTTTTGAGTCAGCTTTGGAAACAGGGATGTCCAAGAAGTGTCCCCTTAGGCCACATAACGGGAAAGTCTCACTTTTGATCATAATGCTGAGGTGCGCAGGACAGAGCAGTCCCGGTGCGTGTTGTATCGTTTGTCTATTCTGCACTCTATGTCTTTTGGGCATCTCATCTCACATGTCTTTTGCCTTAGCCATTTGAGGGGCACATCAGAAACACTGGGTGTCGTTCTTAGTATCTCTGATCTCTGCGTTCCTTGGCCTGGCGCTGATACCATCGAACTTCTGATTCAGATGCTCAGACAGGTACTGGAATCACATCTCTCTTTAGAAGCATCCAGTCAGATGTCTTTTAAGGTCTTGTTCTGAGCTCTTATCAACAGCCTTGCATCGCAAGATCCATTATAGCGTATTAAGACTTGAACAAAGGTGAAGCTAGGTAGAGGATTCTGACCATAGGATTCTCAGGCATCCATCTTTGCGGTTCTTGGAATAAGTAATTCTGTTAGCATCTTGTTCTTCCATGGTTCTCTGAGCCTCATTGACTCACTGGCCGTCTCATTTCGGTCATCTCATTCCGCATTCACTTGGTCCTCGCAGTCATTCTTCTTACTGAGAGTTTACCTCCTTGCTCTCTCCCCTCATTTGTCATCTCCTGTTTCACAAGTGTCTGCATGTATTTGATCTGGAATTGCCTTGCTGCTTAGTCTGGGTGTAGGTATAATAGGACAATTCCTGGGGTCTTGAAATTTGTAATGTAGGGTGTACTTGGACTCTAGATAGTATTGATAGATTGACACACAATGTCTGGACCTGTTAAGTTATCCTGCAGCACTTTGACTTTTGTCCTAACTTTCTTTCAGGTTGTCTTGGTTTGAAAAGACAAGTGTCTGCTAAGGAAGGCAGGAGCCTCCCCTGAAATGGAAAATGTGAAACCCCCTCCTTGGGAATTATTATAATTTTGAAATTAAGAGGCTCTCAGGCAAAGATATGGGAATAGGAATAACAGGTCTTTACTAGGGAAACTGAAAATACAAATGTAATTAATACAAACAAAACTACTGACAGAGTCAGAATACGAACTGACACCCTATTGGTCAGGGTGTTGGTAACAGTCCAGTTGAATGGTGACTGCAGTCTTCCTGCAGTGACAGATGTGGTTTTGCTGAAGCAGTCATCCTGCTAGATGGGTGGAGTTTTTCTCTGAAGGGTGGTGGTGGTGTAGATGGGCCTGGTCTTCCTCTGGTAATGCAGAAGTGGAATGCATAATGGTAATGGAGAAGAGGCTCCCCCTCTGGGAATCCAGTGAAGAAGAGGCTCTCCCGGTGTCTCAAAATCACTTAGATATGCAGGTAGGAATGCTTGGCTCCTCCCTCTGGGTGGAGCATCTCACAATGGAATAATTTAATTTTATCAGTTATGCAGTGAGGCTCAATGGCCCATTAACAGAAGATATCTCCCTGGAGGGAGAGATTGGTTGTGGAAGAGAAAAAAAAAACCTGCCCAATGAACAGAAGACAACTGCCCCACCTTTGTTACGACGATCACAACCGGGATCCCGTTTATTTCTATAGGTTCTTTCATGGGGTGATAATTCAGAACTCTTTGAGTCCATCATCAGAAGGCTTATATTATTTATTAAAATGACTCAATTGTTCAGAAAGTTTAGGGCTATAGGTGCCCACATTCAGAGTTAACATGCTTTCTCCTCCATGTTCAGAGCAAGACTGTTGGAATGCTTAGAATTCCAAGATAAGGATTATTCACCTCATTGGTTTAGAAAAGGCTCCAGATGCCAGTAAGGACTGGATCTGGACTCCCTCCCTCTCTTCCTTATGCCCTTCCCTCCCTCCTTCCCTCCCTCCTTCCCTCCCCCCCTCCCTCCCTCCTTCCCTCCCTCCCCCCCAGAGGCTCCTCTGTCATTGACCAGGCTCCCCCAGGGAATGGGCATGGCCTCGAGGCTGCTGCAGCTCCAGGAGCCTGTGGACACCCTTGTCAGAGATTCACAGGCTGCGCTTGTTGGACTGTCTGTGCAGGGACAGGGGCTGGACTTGATGGTTCAGCTGAGTCTCCCAACTCAGCCCCTTCTGCAGTTCTCACCCTTTTGTTCAGCCCTCGTGTCCCTACGAGGCACTGGCAGAGCTAATGGGGGCAGGGCAAGAGGGCAAGAGCATCTGTGACACCACAGCGGTGGCATTAGGAGGTACTTAGCACTGAGTAGGTAAGTGCATGGCCCGAGCATCTTTCAGCAGACGCATTTTGCTAGGGCCCTTTGCTGCCAGTGAAATGTTCGATGGAAGAAGTAGACGACAATTAGCCTCTGTGAAAATGAAAGAGAAACAGGTTCCAAAGGTGAGGAATGAAAAGGAGAGCACTGGGCTGGTGTGCGCAGTGTACTGGCTGCAAGACAAGCGTGCCTGCCACACTGCCCTGCTTGCCGTATTTGCATTATCAGTCAGTAGGATGAAGTTAAACGAGAGCTGCTTTTGCTGGTACCTATTCCTCTTTCAGCCCTTAGTGGAAAAAACTGTCCTTACATTTAGGCCCTGAGATCCAGAGAACACCATGGTGGATTCAACTGAAAACAGATAGAGAGAGTGCACCTGAATTTATCCATAGCAAGGAAGAAAGCAATGCCATTAGCATGGAAACAGATAAAAGAGATACATATTTGCATTTCAGGGATACGTGCCTTAGTGAGCAGCATACGTGACTAAATACTTTGTTGTAAACTCTTGCCAATTAATTATTGACGTTAATTGCTTTGTACCAATAAAATACAATAAGCTATTGTCCAGTAAATATAATGAGCTGGTTTAATGTAACTAATGAGTTACACATTACACGATCTCTCTTATGTTGAGATCACGCTTTGTAAACAGTATTAAACTTGAGAACACCTTGTAATAAAGTAGTAGCCAGTGTTGTCCCTGCACAAATGTGTGTGCGCGTATGTCATGTGTCCGTCTCAACAGCGACATCTGGTGACCAACATGATGAGCTGCAGGGCAAAGTGCAGCACAGGCGGAGCCCAGAGAAGCTGAGAGCAGCAGGTGAAGCTGCTGGTCCAGACCTGATTTTGACATCTGGAATGAAGGTGAGCCACTGGGGACATGATGAGAAATAACTTATCAAGTGAAGAACAGACTATTTTATCTACATGGAAAGGTTTGTTGAAAAGATAAGTTCTTAAGACTACTGACTATGCCCTTCATAGTGTGTTATTGTGGGCAAAGTCACAAGACTTTGACACTGCTGCAAGTACTCCTTTTAGTGTTAGAGCATGGAAAGAAGTTTGGGAAAGATTGTGGGACTCGGTATCGAAAGGAGAAAAGCGGCTGCAGATTTGGCTACAACATGGAGATTGTGCTATGAGACTTTAAAATAATGGAAAAAAGAGGAGGACAAGAGAGATGAGTAGGTTGAAGAAGAAGAGTGAAAAATCAAAGTTAATGGAGAACAACAGAAAAATGAGGTTCATCTTGACAATATGCTGCTCCCTGACATGGAGCCTGTTTGGGTTGCTTCTGAAGAGGCTTCTCCAGGGTCGACTTTTGTGGGAACTGAACAGCAAACTGATAATACCTCTCGATATCTGTCCCCAAAAGACTATGTTAAGCTTGCGTGTTTTTCGGTGTACAACAGTTAGCTAAACTAATTGCCAAATAGAGATATGCTATTTCTGTGCAACAGCTAGCTGAAATGACCTTAGAAAAGGAACAAGCTGAGCCATCTGCTCTTGAACTGTACAAACAAGTGAAATCATTAACTCTATGCCCTCTATTGCCTGATAGTGACGAGGATGAAATAACAGTGACTAAAAAATCTTAACTGGTACGTGGATCTGTTTGCTGTAAACCCCATAACAGACCTAAGCCTGCTGCTTCGTGTACTTTACCCATCGGCAAAGTGACTCTAACTTCTCGATACCCTGCGCAGTTATGGGAATATGTAGAAAGGAAAGAAGATGAAGTTGGGGACTAGAATTTATTGGAAAAAATAGGTATACCAAGGACATCTGATATGCAAATGGTTGATATAAATCTTGTTGGTAATAATACTAATAATAATATGGCATTTTCAGTTTTTAAAGCACCTCCTAATTCAGGGCAAAATTATAATCACCTGGTTTTTGCCTAGAAGGTTGTTTGGGACTTGCAAGATAAAGTAGCTAAATGTGGTATCAATTCACCTGAAGTAATGCAACTCATTTGTGTTATTAATTCAGCTTTACTTGCCCCCTGTGACATTATACATCTTGCTACAATTCTGTTCCAAACAGTGCAGTATGGTGTATTTCAAAATACTTGGAGACAATTAGCTGAGTGTGTAGCTTTAAATAATAGGCAACTGCCTCATCAGGACCCTTGTCGTGCTGTGGGAGTAGATTACTTATTGGGCACTGGATCTTTTTCTATCTCCAATTTACAAGCAAGCTGGGTCTATCTGGTTTTAACACAACCTCAGCAAATTGGTATGAAGCTATATTTGAACAATGGAAATAGCAGCTCCAAAACAGAGATATTCTATTATAAGGCAAGGGGTGAGAGAGCCTTTCTTGAGTTTGTAGAAAAAATAGCTGCTGCATTAGAAAAACAAGTAGACTATGAAAATTTGAGGCACATTATGTGCAAACAGCCAGAGATAACACATATGAAGACTGCAAAAAGATTGTTGAAACTGCCAGGAGATCACTCAGTTCCTAATATGGTGACTGCTTTTCTCAGGGTTAGCAGAGTTGAACATAAAATGGCTGCATTGGCAGCAGTGCTAAAGCCTACACAGAAATGCTTTTCATGTAGGGAACAAGGACATATAAAAGCAAAATGTGCAAAAAATAATGAACAAAAAGTGGTATCTAAAACAAATCCAGTAAATAAAATTATTTGTTACCATTGTGGTAATTCTGGACGCTATGCTAAACAATGTAAATCAAAATATCATGCAAATGGACAGCTATTGCTGGGAAACAGGAAGAAGGGGACAAGGGGGTACATGTGGACACAACTACTTCAGCAGCCACAGCAACACAAAGCTATCCATTTGTGAACACGATTCAGCAGCAACAACTGGATCAATGAGCATTGACATACCCACCACAAATACAGTAATTATTAATACTGATAGTGATATTGTTAAAGTGTCCTTGGAAGCATGGGGACCTATTGGCAAAGGTTTAACTGCTCTTTTGAGTGACGCTCTAGTGCTACCTTATTAGGACTTAATGTAGATATTGGAGTAATTGATGCTGATTATACAGGACAAATTTGTGCTATGATTTCAAGTGATTATCCACCTGTTACTATACCTAAAGGAAACCATCTTGCTCAAATTGTTCCTTTTGTGAGTTGTGTTTGCAAAACAGAAAATTGACTAGGTTCTACTGGAAGCTTCATATCAACTGGGATGCCTCAAGTCCTTTGGCCACAGACAGTTACCACTCAGCAACTTCAGCTGACCTGTGTGGATACGCTCAGTTCAGTTGAAGAAAGAACAGAGATAAAGGTTTGGGAAACTTAAAATTCTAGACTGCTGTTATGTCTTTCTCTAGCCGTTGTTTATAATAGTTAGCTACTGTTTGTAACAGTTTGTCCTTCAAGGAACGATATTCCCAATTCACCAATGAAGTGAGAAATTTTCCTTTTGTATCCAATCATAATTCACCTTAGCGAACCATGTTATAAAAGGCATGGGATTTGTAATAAATTTCCCTTTTCGCTCTGCTACCTTCTGAGAGTTGGAGTCTTTCTTTCTCATGCCTGGCTCAACAGTGACAGACCTGCACTTTAACTTCTCAGAATGCAAGGCCTCGACAGATACAATTTAATGTCTTGCTGGACACTAGAGCTGATGTGACAATCGTGTCTTTACACTCATGGCCAAAACAATGGTCTTTGCAAATAAGTGACACTGGTGTGATTGGACTGGGGGCGCCACAAGGAGTAGAATTTCACTCACCACTGTTTTAATCACAAACCCTGAATGGCAAGATGCAACCATAGGACCATGTGTTACATCTACTGCTTTGACTTCATGGGGTCAAGACTGTCTTAGTCAACGGGGAGTGAAAATTACTACAAATTTTTAACAGGAGCTATGCCGTTGCAGGGTGTGAAGCAACCCACTTTTGCTTTGACCTGGTTGACCACCACACCTGTGTGAATTGATCAGTGGTCTCTTCCTGAACAGAAATTAATTGCACTACAAATATTTCAGTGACAAGTAGCTGCAGTGACAAGTAGCTGCAGGACATATTGAATCCTCACAAAGTACATGGAATACTCCTGTCTGTTATAAAAAAGAAATCTGGCAACTGGCAACTTTTACATGACCTGAGACAAATTAATGCTGTAATGGCCTCCATCAGAGCTTTACAGCCTGGTTTACCATCCCTTGCCATGATTCCTATGGAATGGAATATTGTGGTAGATTTGAAAGAGTGTTTCTTTACTATTCCTTTAGAAGAACAAGATAAAGAGAAATTTGCATTCATGGGGCCAACAATTAATCATTCTGCACTGACACAGAGGTATCAATGGAAAGTTCTTCTGCAAAGCATGAAAAATTTGCCAAGTATTTGTCAATGATTTGTAGCACAAGCTTAAATCCAGTGAGAGAAAAATATCCTAGCTGTTATTGTTATCATTACATGGATGATATTTTATTAGCAGCCAAAGAACAAGAGCAGTTGATTGGTTTGCAGTCATTTACAGTACATTGTTTAAAAATTAAGGCTTGATTATAGCCCCAGAAAAAGTTCAAACTGTTGAACCTTAGAAATATCTAGGTCTCATCATGTCTCAGTGACAAGTGAGACGTCAAAAGATACAATTACAGAACAAAGTTGAAAATTTAACCGATGTGCAAAAATTAATGGTGTCAATGAATTGGATAAGACCTAATTGAAGACTTACCAATTCACAATTGCAACCACTTTTAGAAATGTTAAAGGGGTCAGAAAACTGTACTGATACCTGTGAGGGACCCCAGAGGCCCTTTTTTTCTTGAATTGGTTGAAAAAGCTTTGCATAAGAAATTTTTCCTTTGCATTGTCCTGGCACAAATAATACAACTATTTGGTTTTACTATTTTTGTTTTTTCTTATCAACTATTTGTTGATAAGATGACTACTTTTGCAATTCTTGCGCAATAGAGCGGTCAGTGGGAAGATCCTTCACGTATTTCAGAATGGTTATTTTTACCTTTTTAATCTATAAAAACTGCACCTGGTGTTTTTGAATTAATTGCTGAAATTATTATTAAGGCTCATAAACGCTATGTTGAATTGACCCGTCAAGATCACGAAAGAATTGTTTTTCCATGTAGAATTGGTATTTTGGGTGATGTCTTGCCAACAGTTATCAGTTTCAAGCTTCTATGGCTGCTTTTACAGGGCAGGTGTCTTATCATTTACCAAGTCACACTTTATTGAAAATTTTTTTGGGAAGTACCAGTTGGTCAGAAGCAGTTAAGTATGGAAAGATATGTCATTTTCAAATAGCTTTTACTGTTCTAGGAGTACCTCAAAAATAAGAACTGATATCTTGATATCTATCTCAGAAAATACAAAATTTTTTTGCTGCATTGGGAATTGTACATGATACAAGTATTCCTCATTCTTCTACTGGACAAGCTATTGCTGAACATACCCATGGCACACTGAAGTGCCATCCTAAAAACAAGAAGGGGGAATGCAAGGAGAAACCCTTCAGGCATGATTGGACAAAGCAGCTTATGTGTTAAAATTCTATCCTATACAGAGAAAAATTCCCTACCTCCTTTTTTTTCTCATTTTTTCTTCTTTGATTTCAAAATCAGATGCAAAACCCTGCTTGGCTGGCAGGTTACGGATTTGGCAGGTGGCCAAGGAAGGGGTCCTGTAGATTTAATAGTGCAGGGAAAGAGCTATACTTGTGTTTCCACAGAAAATGGACAACACTGGATTCCTGCTTGCTGTGTTAGTCCTTATTTGTAGCAGACAGGATGGAACAAGATGTGTGGTTCTGCAGCCAGAAGAGAACTTGTAGATGACAATGACTAAACCCACTCATCAGGATACACTGTGTTTATCAGTTGCCAATCCTGAAAAACCATCTTTTACATGTCTTGTTGATGTATCATTTGACAATTGGCCTTGTCCCTCACAAGATTTAATTGTAAATCAAGAAATCCTGTACATACTCTAGACTCTTGGGATAGCATTTATACACTCTTGCCTCAGGTTACAATTGAGCCACAAGAATTAGAATTGCTAGGATCATTGCAAACATATGCTTGCATAATGTTTAATAACGGGGAATAAAGACCACAACAGGGTTGTCTCAGAATGTAAATGCAACATTAGACGTATATAGAAATGCAAGCTTATGGTGTAACTATACCTCATGCTGTATATCACGTGCCACTAATGTGCTTTTGCAGCTGCTAAAAGCTGTGGTTTTATCCTGTGGTGATGGTGCTTGGATTGGTACTCCAAGTAAAATAAGAGGAGGTCCCTACAGTATGGGGCGATTAACTCTATTGACACCCAACACAACAGTGATACATCAAAAGATAAGTACACAATCATGCCAACAAAAAATTACTTCTCAGGGTCAGAATGATGTGGCCTTTTGGAGATGTGGTTCTGTTATTCTGCATCTGTTTGGCACCTGGAGTGGCTGCAGCTCACTATTTAACCACATTAAATAGATGTGGTTGTTGGCTAGTTGTTGGCGATGGAGAGGACGGGGAGACTGAATGTCTGTCAGAATCCGATCCTATTGGGAACTTACAAGGACTTATATACTGTTTCAGGAGACTAACAATGTTTACTACAAAGATTAGGTAACAATCAAATACACAAACTTATGCATATCACAGTATTCCTTGTCTGATAGTGCTTAATGAAATTTCCTTTTCCTGGAAAGCTGTATGACAGGATCTTCTTGCAATCTTGACTCAATCTCAGAGTTCCGTTTGCTTTTGCCGAGGCATTTTGTTTATCAAGTCTTTTATGCTAATAAGTCCAAAGTACTCTCAGTCTTGTGTATTCCCATAGCTAGTCAAACAAACCAATGACACATGAGTAGCTTTAAGTGGGTTATTGCTGGATGTAAATAGCATTAGACATGCCACTTTGCAGAATAAAGCAGCTATTGATTTTTTTTATTGGCACATGATCATGGATGTCAGGATTTTGAAGGAATGTGTTGTATGAATTTGTCAAATTACAGTGAACCAATTTACAAGAGCATTGCAAATTTGAAACAGAGCGTTGATCAATTACACATAAAAGAAGGCTGGCTAGATAGTCTTTTCAAGGGGTGGGGCATCACTGGATGGTTTGTATCTTTGTTGACTATTAGATTGTTAATTTTTTAAGTGGTTGAAATTATTGCTTTTTGTCTCCCTTGCCTGCTTGGATTTTTGCAAAGGGCCCTGCAAAAATCCTTGACAGCTGTGTTTGTCGCTCAAATACAAAAAGTGGGAAGTGTAGATGGGCACAGCAGCTGGTCTGCCGGCCAAACAATTGAGTATAGCAGAAGAAGAAATAGATAAAATAGGATTTTATCCATAGTAAGTGTTGTGGTTTTTTTCTTGGTCACAACAAGGATGGGAGCCCAACCCCCAGGGCCCTTTGGAGGGAGCTCCCCTGCCGAGTTCTTTTCCAGGGGTGAAGAACGAGCTGGACACTGTTTCTCTTGGTCTTCAGGGCTTTGTGTATTCTTATCTTATCTTAAGTTCAGCACACCGTCTGCACCAGACTTAGCATGCGAAAGGCGAGGCACAAAATGGACCCTGAGCACCCAAAACCAAGGCCTTTTAAAGATATTTTACCCAATTATCTTCTAATACGTACTTTGTTTCTACTTTTCTACCAATAACTCCCACTAACCCATACATGTAACTTCCACACTATTACTCACACTAACCAATAGTCTTTTACAAGAAGTACTACAAGAAATGGAGGTGAAAAGGGACAAGAAGGAAGAAGGGGCGACACCCAAATTCCACCGTCTTGTCCTATTCCCTCTCATATTAAAATCCTAAAACCCTAATTTCTACACTCTATGATACACTGTGTAAAAAACTACTACTGCCATATATTAAAATCCTGTGTGCTCTAACTCATCCCAAAGTTTTGGCAATTTTTCCCAGGGACGAAGGTTAAAAGCAGTGTTCTGCTGAGGGTCAGAATTTCTTAAAACAGGCAGAGAGATATTCTCTGTGCCCTGGATCCCAACAGCAAGGAAGAAAGCAAGGCCGGTAGCATGGAAACTGATAAAATAGACACATAAGGGACATTTGCAGTTCGGAGATACATGCCTTAGTGAGCAGCATATGTGTCTAAATACTTTGTTGTAAGCTCTTGCCAATTAGTTAGTGACGTTAATTGCTTTGTACCAATAAAATACAATAAGCTATTGCTTTGTCCAATGAATATAATGAGTAGTTTCCATGGACTAACTAATGACTTAACCTCATGCTTTGTAGAGGGTATAAAACTTGAGAACACCTTGTAATAAAGCCATTGTTTTCTCTACAAAAGTGTGTGTGCATATGTGTCCATCTCAACAGCGACATCTATGTTGTTTTCGTTTCGATTTTTTTCTCATGCATTTTTTTGGTGATCCTGTGAGCTGGGAGATGCGTGGGTTTGAAGACTTGACTAAGAGGGTGGTGGGATGAGATGGAGTGGACAGAAATATAGGCGGTGAGGAGAGAATGTAATTTCCTGAGTACCCAACCAATGGGATAGGGGACATGGGCGGCCGGGCTGCGAAATGTAATGTACCGGATGTGAAATGTAGCCATTTTGTTGAAGAGTGCAAATGTGCTTGGCTCTCGCAGCCCAAGACAGATACTTGGCTCAGCTGGCTTGTAAATACTTCACAGTTTTCTCTTGCTTCAACCACTTTGTCCTCAATAAATTGTATCAAAAATCAGTTCAATACTAGCACACAGAAGAGTGGCTTTTTTCCAGCAAGCTACTGCTTGAAGGCTTTATATTCTCAATCCTTCACTTAGCTTTTGGGAAGATCCAAAAGGCCTTACAATTCTTTGAAAACTTACCCTTTTTTCAAAGTGTAGGCAAGAGTTTTTTCTTGGTGGTTTTTGAATTCCCTAGCAGCATGCCTGCTAGGTTCTTCTTTCCAAGGGAAAAGATAATTTTTCCAACCAGCAGTTCTATAAACATTTTCTATATTCTCAAAATAACACCTGCTGTTTTCTACCCTGTTCTCATAACATGGGATGATAAAGGTCATTCTTCTATTAGACAGAGGAGCATTCTCCACCAAGCAGAGAAACGAAGCAAAGTGTTCTACTAGGCTGCACGATACAAGGCATTAAGCCTCAGGCTTGGAACATGGAGCCAAATATAATAAAATTATTCTTAAGCCTTCTGATATATGAAGCAGAAGTCTTTATGCACTAGGGAAACCTAGTGAAGAGCAACAAAAATGGCACCCTAAATGTGGGAGAAGAACCCCCAGAAATAGGGTTCCACTAGGCTTTGGAAATGAGCTTATTTTTGGAAATGGACTTGTCTTCAAGCCTCAGTGATTCTGGAGGGTTTATTTTGTGGTAATATTTTGTGTGTGTTTTGGGGCATTTTCATTAAATTATTGCATTTAAATTATTTTCTGAAATATTTTCTTCACATTATGGTCAGCTTCCACAGAAAATATATGTGCTCTGGAAGAAAATGTTTAAATATTAATCCTTTGGGATTACAATGGAAAGGAAAATACCTCTGCCAGTCATTTTGCAGCATAGAATATAACAGTCAGTGACAATGATGAGAATCCTTACTTTGATTGGAAGCTATTAACAATCAGAACCAAGACATGCATAATCATCTCTTACAAATCCTACCATTCCAACTCATCGCGTTCTACATTAGTGTACGGAATACTTGCAATTTGCTTCTGAATCAGTGCTTTTTCTCAAGTCATGTCATTCATTTCAGGTGATTTAATGTTCCTCTAGTGGATCATACACTTGGGAGAAGGGGAATGTTGAAGATGGTGATAGAAAGCAACAGTACTTGCAAGATTGCATTTAGGTTTATGTGTGTCTGTCAGCACTTTCGGGGATTGACCTGCATAACTTTTTCTCAATTACTTTTTTCATCAGATGCTCTAATATGAGGTTGCTAAGCTCAGATGCCTTTGCGTAGTGTTCCAAAAGCCTGTGGGTAGGTATTGAAAATGATTGCTGTATATTTGGAAAATGTTGTGATATTTCAGAGACAAAGTCCAAGAAGTAGCTATTTGCTTTATTGTTTTCCTTAGGAAACCTTATGCAAACTATTTTTTAGAACTCATCATAAGCATATGCAAAATGCAGGCACATTGCCTCCAGGTCTCACTGTGGAAGGTCACACGTTTTCCTCTGTGGTCCACTGATGAAGACTGGATGTCTTCATCACCATGCCCTTTTCACCTTTCTCCTGTAGACATGCACAGTCTGTTGTTAGTTTTCAGCAATTTTCTCAGTGGTTTCAGCAAGCTTTGTGTTCCATTTTTTGCAAGTTTTGTTCCCTACTTCTTGCCTAGTTTCATCCTCTGTTTCTAGCTTTTTTCTAGAAAATTTGCCAGTTTCTATATTGCTTACAATATATCTTATTCTTCTCCAAGTATGCCTAGGCAAAATGTGTTTAAAGCTTTCAACATTGTCACTGGCTTCCACGAGGCCCTTCTGTGTTAACAATTCACACTTTTTTCCAGGAGATTCTATTGCCTCATAATGGTTAGCTTGGTTTCATGATAGGACTCTGTCACAATAGAGCCTTGGTGTCTTAAGATTCTCTTCTGTCACAATGATGTCCTGTGTTCCAATAGGATTGGCTGTGTCATAATAATGGAGATTTGTTTCCATGAGTGATGCTATGGAGTCAAAATGGTCACTTAGGTTCCATGAATTCCTACTTTATTTAAAACTGACACAGGATTCCATGGGTTTCCACTGCCCCACAATGTTCTCCTTGGTTCCAAGAGGCCCTATCACAATGGGTCGTTGCTTCCACAAGCCATGGCATGGTCCTAGTTGCCACTGGATTCCATGAGGCCATGTTGTGTTCACAACTGATGGTTGGTTTTATGAGATTCTATTGCTTCACAATGGTCCCCAAGTTTCTCTGAGGTTGTGCTGTGCCACAATGGACACTGGGTTCTACAAGAGCTGGCAATGTCCAAGTGGCGCCTGTGCCCTGTGAGCCCCTACTTTGTCTAAATAGATGCTTGGATCCATGAGAATTAAGGTCGTCACAATGATCTGCTGAGTTCCATGAATCTATGCTCTGTCACAATGGACACTGAGTTCCTTGTGCTGATGCCTAGATAACAAGATAATGCTACAGCTATGCAAAGGCTGTGACTATGCAAAAAGTAGTTACTTTGTAACAAGCTATGTGACTGAAGCCATTTTTAGAAAACAGCAAATCCAGCAGAAGATGCCAACTGCCCATGCTAACCAGTGGCTCTATCAGGAGAAAATCTTATAGAGCATGCACAGAAAACAGAGGTTAAAATTTCAAGCATGAAGAAGACTTATGGGCCTTCATACAAAACGACCACCAGGACCCTTATGACCACAACGTGCAGAAACTGCACACATGCTACAAGGGCTTACATAATCATATATGTAGAAAAAATGTTGCAATATGAAGATTAAGGAAGAGTCAAGTACATATCATGTAAAAACAGTATAAAATGTAGTACTGCGCAAAGACCGGACAAGTGAGTTTGTGGTGGAGGTATCCCCCTCAATCCCAATATTAAAAAAATATCTGCTCTACAGGCCCTCCACTATGGACTACTCTTTCTTGCTTAGTTTTCCAGCCTCAGTTTTCAACATCGGAGTAGGACAACACTCTGACAAGTTCTACAAGACCCAACAGAGTTGGGGATTCCCTTGGCGCACCCCAAGAATTTCTTGGCGGGACTCTGCATTTTGCCGGCCCTCTGCAGGGTAGACAGGGACAGACTGCAAGATATCTATAATATCTGTTTTTGTTCTTGAATTTTGTTTCTGGTTTTAGTAAAGTAAATCCCTTGGAAGACGTTCCACGCTGGGTTCTGTATGGCAGGTGAAACTCCTGATGCTGATACAAGGGGATAGAGTACCTGAAAGAGATACAAGTGTTTAGAGCATACAAAACAAGTCTAAAGACTTTTGTGATATCAGCCTTCATCATCACATATTGGATTTGACTGTGATATTTCTGGTATATGTTATTTAAACGTGGTATATGTTATGTGGAATTTGTTAAAAAAAATGCATGCTTTGGCTGAGCTCCAGTTCTACGCAGATCACAAAAAGTGAAGAATGAGAATGGAGAGTAGAGGGTTTCTTGGTGCCTTTGCCTCAAGGAATCGAACCAGTCCACCAGCAGCTCATTTACAAGCAGTGTCAAGCTGGGCATGTTTTGCAGCTTGAAAACCTAGCGCGCAGCAGTGGGATGATTTCATAAAATGTGAAGAACTTCCTTCAAGAGTCGTTGAAGCAACTTTTGGCGGAAAACAAGGACTTCCTTGTATGTGGAGCTTACAAAGAGAGAAAAGCTCCCTGTTGCTTGCCACATTCTTTCGCAGAAAAAAACCAGTTTTCTATCTCACAAGTATCTTAGTAACTGTCAGCACCTACTCCTGTAGCAATAGGCAGTGAAAATAAAAGCCGATCATGGACTGCACACTTCCACCGCATCAACACAAAGCAGAACAAAGCAAAGCAGAGGGAAGCAGAGGAAAGCAAAGCAACTGCTTCACGCTGCACTACTTTGCTCCGCTGCAGCCAGCAGCCAATTATCTTGGAGTCTAGCGACCAGGGCACCTCTTTCCGCGCAGGGCTGCCACTGGAATCGCTAGCAGCACAAGAATGTCGTCCATGAACCTCTTCCATCCCACTGCTGACGTGAATTGGGCAAACAGGCCACCGGCAGCCGCGCTTGTCTTGCAGCCGAAAAGCTGCGCACAGAAGCCGGCTGCTTGGCGGCTTCGTTCTTCGCCTCCGGCGAGCTATCGCGCTTTCGTTCTCCCGGAGCGAACTTGCCGCCTGCGTCTCGCACGGATCGCGGTCTCG
>VWZP01008079.1:284087-336313 GCA_013396995.1 Dicaeum eximium | reverse complement strand
TTCCGCAAGGACTAGGATGTCTCTCAATATCTTTACTATCCCCTTTGTGTTGTACATCCTTTCTGGTATCTGCCCAACCTCAGGTATCTGCACTGCTCCTCTCGTGTCTGTAGAGCTCCCCGCTACTTGCACAGCCCCATGTGCTATCTGCACCGCCCCCAGATCTTTGCACAGCCCCCTGACCTCAGTAGAACCTCTCGGTGTCTGCATAGCCCCCCTGTCTCTGCACAGTCCTTCTGGTCTCTCTTCAGCCTCCCAGTCTCTGCTCAGGCTCCCCCCCCCAACTCTGCACAGCCCCTTTATCTCTGCATAGCCCTCCAGTACCTGCACAACCTCCCCGGTGTCTGTAAAACCCCCCCGATCTCAACACAGCCCTCCAGCTGTGTGAGGCTGTCCCACTGCTGGCTCACATCTGGAGTGGAATTCCTCATTTATTTGCACTCGATGGCAGCCAGCCTGTTCAGCACAGATGCTCCTTGGGCAGCACAGAGTGACAGAGCTGCTGTTGGTGAGTGACACGTCACCGCTGTCTCCTTGCCCGGTGAACACTCCTGTGAAATCCTCAATTGTGCTTTTTGTACGGGGAATTACAGGCAAACTGCACACAGAACACCTTCTCTGCAGCGGGCTCAGGCTTCGGGCCACCTCCAGCCAGCATTTGGCTCTTTCCAGTGGCACCACACCGTGTTCAGGAGCCAAACAAGAATATTTGTTCCTGCATCATCATTTTCAAAGATACTGCCATCGCTCCACTGTATATTTTCCTCCGTTTATGGCCCACTGGAGAGCTTTGGGAGCTTGAGGTAAAGTCCTCAGAGCTACAGGTTACTGCTGCCTCTCTCCTGGCCCATGGCCATTCTGGCTTCCTCAGCTGCTGGGAAGCCACCTCCAGGTTTTAACTATTTCTATTTCCATTTATATTTACATTTATATTTACATTTATTTCTGATGTTTTGTCCTGTTCCTGGGGAAACCCAAGCCCTCCAAACACCAGGGGAAGCTGCCTCTCTAGCCCAGGCGGTGATTTGCTCAGCCCATGGGACCCTGCCCCAGCAGATCCACGCTCACTTCGGAATAAAGCTCCGCTTTTTTGCACAGCCCCACTCTCCGTGGAATAAACCCTGGATTCCTGAAACCATCACAGGTCAGTTTTGTCCCTCTGGAGGGTGAGGAGTGGGGAGCACTGCAATCCTCCTTTCCTGCTGCTGTTTCCTATGCAAACAGTGAGTCGAGGTGCATGTGTGGGAAATGTGGCTTTTGCAGACGCTGCAGGGATGGATCCTTGGGGATGCTACAGGATCCCTCACCGGGGTGGGTCAGTGCCACGCCGAGACACCCAAAGGCCGTGTCCAAATCTTGGAGCGAAGCCAATCTGCACACGCAGCTCATGGGAGAGAGGCTGCAAAAGCTAATTACTGGGGGGGGGGGGGGGGGGTGGGGTGTAATTTAATTGCACCCTGTGCAATTAGCGGAAGGGTCGCTCCCGGGGCTGGCGCTGTCGGATCGAGGAGGTTGCGGGCGAGCAGGGGGAGAGAGCCGGGAGCCTCGGGGAGCGGGGAAGCTTTGGGGTTAGAGGTTGGCTCCACACAAAGGAGCGAGCGGCTGCGAGCCGCTTGGACGCCGAGAGCCAATCGCTGCTGCTGCGGCCCCGCGATAAAAGGGCTCGGATCCGGCGGTGGGAGCGCAGGAAGCGGCTCCGCTCCACGGCCGCGGCCTCTGCGGCGGGACACGGCCACCAGAGCACCGGGCACCGGAGCCCCCGGTACGGCCAGCGGAGCCCCCGGCCCCGCCCTGCCCTGCGGACCNGGATCATCCCCGACCCCCGGAGCCCCCCCAGCACCGGGGCTCACCCTCGGCCCCCCCCCAGCACCGGGGCTCACCCCCGGAGCCCCCCCAGCACCGGGAACCGCTCGGCCTCGGGGATAGCGGGAGGCAGATTTGGGGTCTCAAGGGGGGCTGCTGTGGGTCGGGGGCAGGGAGCGGTGCTGGGGATCGGGGGCGAGCTCCCCATGCCCGAGTGAGCCCCGGGCGAGGCGCCGGTGGCCGGTGGGGCGAACAGGCCCGTGCTGGCTGGAGCTGCTCCGTGTTCGGGGCCGTATTTCGGGGCTGACGCTCCCCGTTTGGGCTGTAGTTGTCTCTTTGTTGTGTGCTGCAGTACATGCCGGAGGGAGGCTGGACAGATCCTTTTTATTAAGCTGATCAGAAAGAGCAGAGATGGAGGAAAAACCTGTTAGATCCCGTTGCCTTATCCCCCTTGGTTAATGCCTGCCAATTCCCCATGGTGTGTCTCCTAGCGCATCATCCAGCCTGCGTTTAAACCTTTCCAGCGACAGGTCTTTCATCACTTCCCTGGGGAGGCTGNCCGGCGGGGAGCGGGAGGCAGGCGGCCGGGGAGACGGGATGGAGAGGAGCGAGGAAGGCACGGGGAGAGCCCCGGGGAGTGGCTGCGCTGGCCAGGAGCCCCCCCAGCACCGGGGATCATCCCCGGAGCCCCCCCAGCACCAGAGATCATCCCCGGAGCCCCCCCAGCCCCGAGGATCATCCCCGACCCCCGGAGCCCCCCCAGCACCGGGGCTCACCCTCGGCCCCCCCCCAGCACCGGGGCTCACCCCCGGAGCCCCCCCAGCACCGGGAACCGCTCGGCCTCGGGGATAGCGGGAGGCAGATTTGGGGTCTCAAGGGGGGCTGCTGTGGGTCGGGGGCAGGGAGCGGTGCTGGGGATCGGGGGCGAGCTCCCCATGCCCGAGTGAGCCCCGGGCGAGGCGCCGGTGGCCGGTGGGGCGAACAGGCCCGTGCTGGCTGGAGCTGCTCCGTGTTCGGGGCCGTATTTCGGGGCTGACGCTCCCCGTTTGGGCTGTAGTTGTCTCTTTGTTGTGTGCTGCAGTACATGCCGGAGGGAGGCTGGACAGATCCTTTTTATTAAGCTGATCAGAAAGAGCAGAGATGGAGGAAAAACCTGTTAGATCCCGTTGCCTTATCCCCCTTGGTTAATGCCTGCCAATTCCCCATGGTGTGTCTCCTAGCGCATCATCCAGCCTGCGTTTAAACCTTTCCAGCGACAGGTCTTTCATCACTTCCCTGGGGAGGCTGTTGCATGACTGGGAGATTTAATAACAACACAAATGCCCTGGGCTCTGACATAACCCTTAACAGCCAGGGATCTCCCAGGGCTTCACAAAGGACTGTTTTCATCGAGGGGAGGGGGAGAAAAGGGAACAGAAAAAGATGAAATTATTTATCCGCTGCCACCCAAAATTAGCAGCAGATTTAGGAATCAAGCCCAGGTCTCCCCGAGCCCCAGTCTGGTGCTGTAACTACTGTGTTTTGAGCCAGCCTGATCTGTCTAATCTCCTTGGATCGCTTTAAACAAGCTAAGATACCTTGTAGATCATATTTATGATCAATTTTCTGCTGATTTTTTTTCATGGTATGGATATCAGTTTTGAAAAAAACTTGCTAATCCAGCCTTGAAAATTGGGCTTTGTCCACCAAAGACGTCGTGTGAGGGCTCTCCCAGGGAAGACATCTGGTGGCTCAGCTGAGCTCTTGTGTGTTTAAGGCCAGGAGTAGCACATCTTCAGCATTATTAATGTAGATCAAAAAATAATTGCAGGGCAATCGACCCAGCTTAGTCTGAAACAGCCCCAGTGTTAATGTCCTTTTTAAATGGGAGCCCTGCAAGAAGCAAATTCCCACTTCCAAGGTGAGGGTCTGCTGGAACCAACCCCTTGGGCTTTGCAAAGTGGCTGGATGCATCTTCATTCTTATACAGCTCAAAAGCAGGTTCCTGACCTTTTCTGGCCAGCAAAAATCCCACGAGACTCCTCATTAGGGAAGGGAATTCCTCTTCTGGTTCCCTTCAGTGGGTAACTCCTGGGAGTCTTCAACTACCCCTCTGGTCCTGGAGGGTGATGGAGTTTTTCTTTTCCTTTTCTCCCACCCTCAGCTCCTGCAGGGTTTTGCCAGGCAGCTGCCATGTCCCCCCAAGACATGTCTGCTTTTCCCTCCCAGTTAAGTAATTTTTATCTGCCATCTGGGGGTGTTGCAGCGCTTACCTCGCTCTTAGCAAAAGCCCTGGGATGGGAAACATTAAATCTGGACAAAAGGATTATTGCAATATCAATGTTAAGCACACTTTAGACATATTTCTCACTCCTGTGGTGTGCCCATAACCCTCTCCATATGTCCAGTTTGGGATTTTCAGTGACAAGATGCCTCAGCAGCCTCTGATGTGCTTCTCCAGGGATTACTTTTCCCAGCACACTCACTGCTCCACTGCAATCCTGTGGATTTCAGAGAATCTGATCCTATGCTGGGCTCTATGGCACCTTGAATCCTAAAAGGGAGGATAGGGGTGAAGGCTGAAAATCTCATTCAAAAAGAATGAGATTTGGAGAGATTTAAGTACTAATATGAGTTTGGTCGTGTTTTCTTCTTATACAATCTGCATTTGGACAGCAAACTGCAGCTTTTGTTGGGCTTGTGTGGAGGCAGGGATCATGGAGAGGGTTTGTGCTGTGTTTTGGAGTACCTGGAACTGGACTCACTCCTGCTCTTGCTGCATCTGATGAAACAGCGAAAGATTTTTGTGAGGTCTCTCAGGGCTCACCCCATGGAATCAGAGAATCCTTCAGGTAGGAAAAGTTCTCCAAGATCATAGAGTCCAACCTTTCCCACAGCACTGCCAAGGCCACCACTAAACCATGTCCCCAAGAGCCACATCCCCATTAAACCCCTCTAGGGATGGGGACTCCACCATAGGAAATGCCAGTCTAAAGTCTGCTGAGTAACAGGTGATATCCCACAAGAGGAAATCAGCCAAGGTAGCACTGAGAGGTTGTGTTAGAGGCAGGAGGAAATTACAGGCAATTACAGGTCCATTAATTGGAGTATGAGGAAAGGTTGGTTTCTAGAGCAGGTTCTGGCAGAGGAATCAAAGCTGTGCTGTTGGGAAGCAGAATAAATTAAAACCACCATGCTGGGTGGTTTTAACACTGATTGTGTCACACTGGCTCAGTGTATTCCTTGGATATGATAAATGACTTCTGAAACAACAGGGCCTGGTGATAGAGCCCCAAGGAAATTATTATTTTAGGTGGAGACAGGAAAAAGAGAGCAAAGGGAAAGGAAGACACTTGGATTCTTCTGCAAGGAGGGATGTGAGGATACATCAGGCCAGAGGTTTTCAGGGGTGCTGGGGGTTTGTATCAGAACACCAGGGTCTGAGATCTCCCAGGTGTGGAGCTGCCAGACCAGCTCACCTGTTGGTGGCTGTGGAGCAGAGAGCCCACCCTGTGAGAACAGGTTAGGAGGAATCTTCTCCTGGATGTGGTTACTCTTTATGAACTGAGAGGCAAATCTATGATGGGAGAACTAATGTCTAATGGTAAATGAGTGTGCATTTGTGTAGGAAAATGGGTGTACATTTGTGTAGGAAGCCAGGAGATGATGTTTCCAGGTTTATGGAAGAGATTAGGGAAGAGCTGGCAAGGGGAGGGAAGCCATGAGCTGCTGTTTGCCCACTGTGCTCATTTGCAGGTTTATATTGCACCTCATTAGTCCCTTCTGCAGGGCTCCCAAGGTTTTACTTCTGTCTAATGTCCAGCTTGAACCTCTCAACCTGCAAATTTTGTCTGGCACTACTGAGGATTTGTCCCTGCTTGGAAAAGTCTCTTCTCATCCTCCTGGCAGGATTTCTGTCGTGCTTCTCTGCTCTGTCTGAACTCCCAGGGAGCAGAGACTCCCTCCAGATCATGGTTTTTAATGAATGCCATTAAACACAGCCACAATGCCAGGAATGGGCTGCCTCAGTTTCTGCTTCTGGAAAGCAGGTGAATCTCAGCAGCATCCTCCTGGCCCTGGAGAGGCAGGGCAGGGACCAGCCCAGCACCCTGATGCCTCCAGAGCTGAGCACCTCCTCAGGGGAGGCAGGGATGGAAGTGGGAGAGGGGAGCAGGTGGGCAGGGGCTTCCCTCGGGCTGCCCCTCAGTCCTGTGGGTCCCCCATTGTTGCCCTGACAAAGGCAGCCCTGTTCCTCCCCACAACTGTTCCTTGTCAGCATCCCTCAGCATTTGGGCTGCAGATTTCCTGCCCACTGGCAGCCTGACAAGAGGCAGGACGTGGATGGAAAGGGGATTAGTGGAGCAGGCTGGTGGAAGGTGGCCCCTGGCCATGGGGTGAGGCAGGGGCAGGCCCACACCCCAGAAATCTCAGGAGATGGGTAGGGGTGTCCCCAGAAATGTCTGGATTCTCCTCCCTGAAGTCCTCCACCCTGTGCCAAGCCAGCAGGGACCTGCCCTGGGTCCCCAGCACCACTGAGATCAAGTGGTTGGCTCAAAGCCATACAAGAGCCAAGACCTGAAGCTGAATTAGGGGATTCCATGCCCAGAGCAGGAGCTGTGGCCACTGGGCTCGCTCCATCATCCCTTCCCTGGCGCTGCTGGGCCTGGCTCTGGCCTGGCCTGTGTGATGCTGGTTTTGCACCACACTTTGTTTCATGGTGTGGGTCAACTGTGCGACCCTGAGATCAACTCAGGGGGTCAACTGTGCAACCCCTGCGACCCTAAGGCTGCAGGAACTGAGCCTTGGGAGCTGGGTGATTCCCAGGCTCAGGAGACAGGCTCTTCCAGCTCCTGTTCACCTCCTCCCCACTGGCCAGCTGAGAGGGATGATGGCCATGGAGCTGGAGGGTCAGCGCTGTCCTGTGTGTGGGTTTCACTGATCCTGCACAGGATCTCGGGGACATCCATCCCCACAGCCACCAGCTCAGCCCACGATTTCCTGGGGGAAAGGCCTGACAGCCTCTCTGAGGTGCCTCCCCTGCCCATGCCTCACCGTGCTCTGGGGATACTCCATGTACTCTGAGGATGGAGGAGGAAGGGGGCCTGGATCCCCCAGGCCGTGCTTTGCCTTTGGGAAAGCTTCCTGCAATGGAGCAGTGATCCCTGCAGTAAACAAACCCTTCCCAGGGCTGCTAATGGGAACCAGATGGCAGAGAGGGGCCCCTGGCCCTCCGCAGCCACGCTCCTTCCCTGTGCTGGAAACCCACCGGGCTGGGGCCCACTGGGAACGGGCTGGGGCCACTGGGAATGGGCTGGGATACACTGGGAACGGACTGGGCCCACTGGGAACAGGCTGGGATACACTGGAACGGGCTGGGGCCCACTGGGAACGGGCTGGGGCCCACTGGAAACGGGCTGGGGCTCACTGGAAACAGGCTGGGGTACACTGGAACGGGCTGGGGTACACTGGGAATGGACTGGGGTACACTGGGAACGGGCTGGGGTACACTGGGAATGGGCTGGGGCCACTGGGAATGGGCTGGGGCCCACTGGGAACGGGCTGGGGTACACTGGGAACGGACTGGGGTACACTGGGAATGGGCTGGGCCCACTGGGAACGGACTGGGGCTCACTGGGATGGGCTGGGGCCCACTGGGAACGGGCTGGGGCTCACTGGAAACAGGCTGGGGTACACTGGAACGGGCTGGGGTACACTGGGAATGGACTGGGGTACACTGGGAACGGGCTGGGGTACACTGGGAATGGGCTGGGGCCACTGGGAATGGGCTGGGGCCCACTGGGAACGGGCTGGGGTACACTGGGAACGGACTGGGGTACACTGGGAATGGGCTGGGCCCACTGGGAACGGACTGGGGCTCACTGGGACGGGCTGGGGCCACTGGGAACGGGCTGGGGCTCACTGGAACGGGCTGGGTCAGCACTGGGGGCAGCCCCGGTGGCCCCTCTGGACAGGGGAAGGGGGAAAGGCTCCCTGCACCCCTGGCTGTGGCAATCGTGATCCTTCAGAGGCAGGTTGAGATGGGGGGATTGCCTTGAAGGGCCAGCCTAGATGTTCCCTCTCCCTCCATCTGCCCCAGGCTCAGGCAGGAAGGTGAGAGGGTGTAATAAATCCTGGTGAATCCCAACTTATAACAAGGGGGTGCAGGAGGCTGTCAGGAAAAACCTCTGTGATGCAGAGCTCTGTGTGATCCATCAGTTGCTACAGGGGCAGGACCAAGAGAGGCTGGAAGGCAAAGGGCTTCTCACCTTGTCCTGAGCCAAAAACCTCAACCAGCTGGCACGACCTGGAGAGGAGGACAGTCCTCACTCCTGCTCTTCCCAGGCTGTGTTAAGTGGCTGAGGACTTTAGGGACCCGAGGTTTGGAGCAGTCAGATCCCACAGTTACGGTGTCATTCCCCACTGTGGGGCACAGCCTTGTGGCTTTGTCACATGTGCCCACTGCACCCCTCAAAGCCAGCGAGACCCGAGGCTTCCCGAGCCCTTGTGAAGGCTTTGTAACATCAGGGTGGCAGCATGTCCTCAGGCAGTGCCCGTGTCACCACATTCCCCCTCTCCTGGAGGCTGGGGGTGGCTGCTTTGGGCTCCAGTCCCACCCCGTGCTCCTGGGAAGAGCAGTGACAGCAGCCGAGAGCCTCCAAGAAACCCTCCTGCAGTTTCTCACTTGTTCTGGTTCCCTTATCTCCTCAGCACACCCTTCCCCTTTGAGATTTCTGCTCTTGCCTCCTGCCCTGCAGCAGGAAGGAGCTTTAGCAGCTCCTGTCTCGTGCCTGAAGCAGCTGCACCGAGGGGCTCCCGCTGGAGACACCAACACCAGAGGGTCTGTGCACGGAGGGCTGTGGGGAGGAAAGGGGCTGGGTGGAAAACACCCAGCCATGGGGTGGGATGGGTGGGTGGAACTGAAGGGAAAGGGGTTTGGGGGCATGAGGAGCGAAGAAACAAATGGTAGGTGGGCAGTAATCGTGTGCTTGTCAGAGAAGCCCTGAATGGTTTGGGTTGAGGGGACCTTGAAGATGATCTGGTTCCAAACTCCTGCTGTGTGCAGGGACACCTTCCACTAGAGCAGCTTCTGGGGAAGGGTAAGAGCAGGGGGCTGGAGAGTCTGGAAAAAGGGAAAGAAGATGGCTGGGGTAGTGGAGGAAGATGAGCTGCGAGGGAGGGGAAGTTAAGGGAGGACAAATATCTGTGACAAAGGGTGAAGGTGAAAAGCAGGTGAAAAGGGGGAGGGTTGTGCATCTGTGTTAGGGGGGTGTGTGGAGTGGTTTTGCAGGTTTTCTGGGTCCCTCATGCTCCCTGCGGGGTCTGTGCTGGCTCTAGGACCCGATAGCCCCCGAAGGGACGAAGAGAAGGTCCTGTCCCAGGGAATGGGGGGCAGGGAGGGGCTGTGGGGTTGGGCCCTGGCCCCCAGCAGATGCTGGGTTCAGCAGCAGCTGCCTGCGAGCGAGCTCGGAGAGCAGGAAATAACAACCAGACCGCAGAGAGACGGGAAATGATTTTGATAGAGCAGGGCTGGGGCTCAGCTGAGGCTGTGAAATGTTTGCAACCAGGGCTGTGAGGGGCGCCCACCGAGTGTCCAGGACCTGGGAAAAAGGTCTTTCAGCTCTAAAAGCAGCCATGAATTTGAGGTGTTTTGCTGGGTGTAACTGGTGGCAGCTGCTGGGGGTTTGGCAGCCAAAGAGCCCCCTAAAACTCAGGACATGTTTGCAGATGTCCCTGTGAGGTGGGCATTGAGGAGATGCCCCTGCCCCAAGCCCTCCACCCTGACATGTCTCTGCCCTGGGGCTTTCTCAGCCTCTTGGGCAGCAGGAAGGTTTTTGGGGGGGCAATATGAGGCCAAGGGGGGTCAGTAGGACAGGAAAGCAGCCCCAGGCAGAGGAAGGTGCTGGTTTTCCAGCCTCCAGCTCATCCCCATCATTGCAGACCCCTTCATCGTCCTTTTCGCTGCTCTGCTCCTCCCTTGGCATCCTTCACCCAACCCCACAGCTCTGCCCTGTGTATTCAAACCAGGGCTCATCTTTCATCGTGTTTCAGAGGTAAAGTGCAGCGGGGAAAACCCCCTGAGGAGCTGTCAGTGCCTTTTTAGCTCTTTTTTACCAAAAGGGGTGATTTGCAATGCTGGTGGTTTTTTTCCTGTGCTGGTCCCAGCCCTGTCAGCCTCATCCCCCAGGCACTGAGCACATCACAGGGGCCACAGCTCAGGGGCTCAGCCTAAAGGTGATGTGCATTCCTCGAGAAGACAAAATCCCCAGCCCTTGCTCTGCTGAGCTGTGATCAGTGAGACTTTTCTGGGCTAAAATTAGACTAAAATCACAGTCCTTCCTCCAGCAACAGCAGTCCATTAGTGGAACACGGGGTGCTGGGTTTGCCAGCCTTGCTGACCCATGCCAACTCCTGTACGTGGCACCTTGGGGTTTGCATAGGAATTTCAGCTGGGTTTGGGTTCTCAGGGAGGGAGGGTGCACAGAAGCTGTGTTCCTGACCTGATATTTCAGGGTGATTAAAGGCACAGTCACTGCTACTCAAACAGTGGCCTGGTCATTACCTGGCAGGTGCTTCCTTGTGTGGGTTTGGAGTAGAAACCACCACAGGTATTCCAGACCTACATCTCCTGTCCATTGGCCCAGTTTTGTGTGCCTCAATCTCTCAGCTCCCTCAGGAAGGCCCAGCCCAGCGAGGCTGATCTGAGCCTAAGGAAGCTTTGAGCACACACCAGCTCCTGCAGAGCTGCTGGGTTTGGTGATGAAACCAACCCCACTCCTGATGACATTTCCTTTCCAGGTGTTGCAAGAGGTCTGTCTTAGACATCTCCACAGACACCATCGACCCACAGACTCCAAGCTCAGGATTAAAGAGAAGGAGAAGAGAAAGAAATCATGTTCCAGGCCACAGGAGCCTCCAGCCCACCCCCAACTCATGTACGTGGCATCCTGGGTTTTGCATGGGAATTTCAGCTGGGTTTGGGTTCTCAGGGAGGGATGTACACAGAAGCCGTGTTCCTGACCTCACACTTTAGGGTGATCAAAGGCTCACTCACTGCTACTCAGACAGCAGGACTGGGGACAGGGATGTTCCAGCAGAAGGTGCTGTTTGCTGAGCACTCTGGACTCCAGCCTCGGGCTCTGCTCCATGCACAGCTCTCGCCCCGCGCTGTCTCGAGCTGCTGTCTGTTTGTTTGTGTTTCCATGGCTTTCCGTGATCACAATTGAGAGCTTTCGAGCTGCTTGGGGCTGGAGTGGTTGGAGATGGAAAAACATAAAGGTTCAAGAACATCTCCTGCTGGGACAGGATACGGCCCTTCCCCGAGGGAAGATCTATCAGATATGGAACGGAGAGCGTGCCTGGCCGGGGCCAGGAGGCTGCCGAGAAGTGACAGCCGTGGATTGCCTTGGGAACGGATGTATCAGCTCCAGAGAGGCAGCATTTCCCTCAGCTCTGGTCAGCTGGGCCTGGAAACAGCATATTAAATCCTAACTCCATGTATCAGCTCCAGAGAGGCAGCATTTTCCTCAGCTCTGGTCAGCTGAGCCTGGAAACAACATATTAAATCCTAACCCCAGGAGAGCGCCTGCGGTTGTTCTCCCAGTGCCAAGGGATGCAACTGGTTTTACACGGCCGGAGCCTCCTCGCTGCCCGTTCCCACTGTTGGCTTTGGCTCCGGCTTCCAGCCTCGTGGGGCTGAGAGGAAAATCACGTCCCTGACCTCAGTCAGTGAGAGCAGCTGGGAAACGTCTGAGGAGGCAGCTCAGCGAGGGGAGAGTTTCCTGTGCGTCTCTTAGACAAACTGTTTCCAAAAATACAAAGGAGGAACGATGGGGAAGGGCAAGGCAGGAGGAATGGGGGGGTGGGGATCAGCCTGGGGGCAGAGAGGGGCAGGCAGAGCCCAACTGCAGCCAGAGGAAGGACAAGGACAGCAGGGTGACATCCTGGGGGGACGTCCTGGGGTCAAAGCCCTGACCTTGGGAACAAGGAATGAGGGAGATGAGCCAGCCCTGACAGTGCCACTGCCCCTGGGATCCCGACTTTGGGAAGGAGGGAGCACTTCCATCAGTGCCAGGGTGGGTGAAACTCCTCGGGGTGGCTGTCAGGGACCCAGCAGGTGCCTGTGCAGTTGCCCTGGGGAGGGTGCAGGATATGAAGCAGGTGAGGGATGAGCAGGGGGGATTTGGAAAGGATGAGCTGCTGCAGCTGCAGATGGGACACGGTGCAGAGAGACCCTGCCCTGAAACCTGGGGCACAGGTAGAGGCTGCTCAGTGCTCGGTTCTGTGCCCTGGTGCTGCAGGGCTGAGCAGCATCTGCCCGTGCCCTCTGCCCCTGTGCCCTCCCCAGGCCCCTGAGGGGCTGACACGGGGCAGAGGAACTGCAAACAAAACCTCAGGAGGCTCTGGGACAGGGAGGAGCACCCAGCTATGCCCAGGGGGAACAGGCCACTGCTCCCTGAGCCCGGGCAAGCACCCATGGGGCAGCGTTGCCTGAGCCCTGTGCACCTCCAGCGAGAGGAGTTAATGATCCTGCTCCTGCACAGAGCTGCTGTGTGTAGGTGCAAGCCACAGGTGGTGATTTACAGGTGCAGGTCATAGAGGGGTTTTGTCAGGGGCTTGTGCCAAGCTCTCATTTTGCTTTCTCCTTCCTTTTTTAGGAGGCCAAGAACAGCTCAGGAGGCAGCACAGTGCAGCGCTCCAAGGTACCTTTGTTTTTTACACCACAGAATCATCCCAGAATGGCCTGGGTTGGAAGGGACCTTAAAGCCCATCCAGTGCCACTCCTGCCTTGGGCAGGGACACCTTCCACTGTCCCAGGCTGCTCCAAGCCCCATCCAGCCTGGCCTTGGACACTTCCAGGGATCCAGGGGCAGCTACAGCTGCTCTGGGCACCTGTGCCAGGGCCTCATCTTGCTGATTCTTGGCCAAGGTGGAAGGGCCAAAAGCCCAAGGGCCAAGCTCCAGTGCAGCCCAGCATCAGTGGAGTGGCCCAGGGAGGTGGGGCTGCTTCCTGCTCCCCAGTGCTCCCCTGAATGGAGGGCAGGGAAGAGGGCAGGGGAGGGATCCAGGGTGTCCTAAACTCCTTCCTCATCCTCTGTCTCCCTTTGCTGTGCCCTTGGCCAGTCCTTCAGCCTGAAGGCACAGGTGAAGGAGATGTGCACCGCCTGCCAGAAAACCGTGTATCCCATGGAGCGGCTGGTGGCCGATAAATTCGTCTTCCACAACTCCTGCTTCTGCTGCAAGCACTGCCACACCAAGCTCAGGTGAGACTGTCCCTGTGCTGGGACAGGTGTCACTGCAGCTCTGCCAAGGCCCTCCCAAATAGTGCCCCCCACATCACAGCCCCTTGCTTGGCCAGTAGCCAGAGAGCCCCAGCCCACCCATCACAGCAAAACAAAGGTTCATCTGCACACCTGGGCTCAATCAGCTAAATCCCACCTGGTATGGAAATAGAGATGCTCCCCCTTGAGAGCAGCCCCAGGGGAACACGGAGCTGAGCCAGAGCCTCCTTCTAGAGGACACAGAGCTCCCTTGGACCCCCCCATCTCTACTCAAAGCAGCCCCCAACAGCCTCTGCTGGTGGGAGGGAGCTGTTGGCCCTAAGGGTCCCCTCCTGCATGTCCCCCCCCCAAGACCCCCCACTTTCCCCAGCTCAGTCTCCCTGCCTGGCTAACCCTGCCCTCCCTCCCCAGCCTGGGCAGCTATGCTGCGCTCCACGGGGAATTCTACTGCAAGCCCCACTTCCAGCAGCTCTTCAAGAGTAAAGGCAACTACGACGAAGGCTTCGGGCGCAAGCAGCACAAGGAGCTGTGGGTGCACAAGGAGGTGGAGAGTGGCACCAAGTCGGCGTGAGCGGGGCCAGCCCCGCTCCTGGAGCCCCGCAGAGCCGGAGGGGCTGGGCCGGGCGCGAACCGAGCTGATGGAAAGCAGGACCTGGGCAGGGAGAGGGGGAGCTCCCTCTTTGGAGGGTGCTCAGAGGGGTCCTGCAGGCCATAAGGACAGGGCAGAGGTGACCAGGGTGCAGCCCCCAGACCTGAAGCCCTCTCTCTTCTGGCCCCTCTCTCCAGTGAGATCAGAGCAGAAGCCCCCCAGGGGACCCCCAGCCCTGTTGATCCATTTTGGGGCTGTCACCATGGAAAAGGGATGAGCTGGGGCCTTATCCAGCTTGTGAGTCACTGCAGAGCTCTGCCACACCAGCCCTGCACTGCTGGGGCTCCGGGTGAGGAGGGTCCTTGGTTTCCATCAGCTCAGTTCAGCTGGGATGGTTCAGCCTGAAGGATGTTGCCCTGCCACGGTTTAAGTGTCTCTTTTTTATATTTGCCTTCGACTGGTACGTTCTGCGCTGGAGCCTCACGGCAGCTTCACCTGCGCTCCTTTATTTTTGTAATACAAGGTTTCCAAGCCTTCCCTGTCTTGTCCTGTGTTCCCAAGGGCCTGGGGAGGTGGGACTAGTGGTCAGGTCTGCCTCTTACTGCCCAGGCACTGTGGAAAGAGCTTGTGTCCATGCAGGATCAAGGGAGTATTCCTGGATACCTGTGTGTGAGTGAGGCTGGGAGGGAAGGGAAAGAGGCAGCCCACCCTTCTTTGAGGAGTGCTCAGAGGGTCCTGCAGACCATAAGGACTGGGCAGAGGTGAGCAGGGTGCAGGCCCCTGACCAGAAGCCCTCCTGGGGCCCCCAAGTTTTTGGGGACCAAACCAGGATTTCAAATCCCACATCAGTGTTGCCCTGGGAGCTGCACAGCCCAGCTGGAACTTTCCACCAGCTTCCAAACGGAGCCCAGACCACCCTCAAAAGGCATTCACCAGCCTGTGGATCCCCCAGGATTAAATCCACCCCTTTGCCCTGATGTGTCTCACGCTCTCCCCTCCACATCAGTGGCCACCATGCCCTGTCCCTGCCTCAGTGGCTCTGCCAGGGGCAGGGTGGGCGTCAGTGCTGGGCTGGCTGGTGTCACACAGGTCCCACACCACATCCAACCCCCTGGTTTGGATTGCAGAGTCCATAAATCCATGCAAATTAATGAACCCAGCAAGCCCTGCCAGGCTGGAGACACAAATACAGGAAAACCAGCGAAAGTGGGTGAGTCTGGGTTTCATTATTATTTACCTCTTTCCTCCAGGCACACTTTGTACAGCTGTGCTCAGGAACCCCATGTCTTTCAAATTCTACAGGAATTGGGCTTTTCAGGGCCCCCACATAGAGCAACAGCCTGTGACATCAACAGCAAGAGCCCCTGTTCCATCCCTGCCTGCCTGTCTGGGAGAAGCCAGACATAGCCAAGGGAGCAGGAGATAAGGATGGAAGAGGGAGAAAGATGGGGATGGGTAGTCCAGAGGAGGAAGAGGTGGCACAAACAGATCCTGGTGTCTGTGGTGCTCCCCTTGCCCAGTACAGCCCTCCTGAGGCTCAGGGTGTGCACCCACAGCCAGGCACCAGCTCCACAGTGGAGATGACACAGTGACATCTGATTTTGGGGACAGCAACCTCCTGATGGTGGACAAATTAATTCTCCTTTTCACTGAATGTCTTTTCAAATGGCTCCTGGGCAGGCATGGCCTGGGGACACAGAGCCACCACGGGGACTGTGCACACAGACCCTGGCAAGGCTCGCAGGGGTTCAGCCTCACCAAGAGCTCTGACTGTCCCCACCACGCAGGTGGCACATTTACACCCCAAAAAAGCCACCCCTGAGCAGCCCTGCCGAGGGGCTGTGATGCTGCAGGCCTGGGGCCCCTTCCCCGGCCCCTTCCTTCTTCAGAAGGCTCAGAAAATGAAAGCAGAGCCCTTGGTTCTGCTTCCTGCCTCTGCCTGGCCTCACTTCCCGATCCCCTCAGCTCCCAGGCTGCTGCACAGCGGGACCTGCAGCGTTTTAACAATGCCAGATGATTTCAGGGAAGCACAGAACCCCCAGGTTTTTAAAGCTGGGTTTTCATTTCAGTTAGAAAGAGAACATTAAACCAGAGAAATAACGATGTTATGTCTTTCCTTCTCCCTCATGCAAATTGAAATTTGAGATTTTATCTAAAGGCCACCCCTGGTCAGGAGAGCAGAGATTGGAGCAGTGGCCCCTGGTGAGGTGTGACCTCAGTCTCCTCCAGCTGGGCAAGGCAAGAGATTTGGGGACAGAAGGTGTCAGAGAATCCTGCAGCGTCCAGCAAGAGAAGCAGGAGATCAGCTCTGCCTGCAGCCCTCTCGAGGATGCTGCCCAGAGCTTGCCTGGGCTGGGATGGATCCCTTCAGGTGCTTGTTGGGGCTCAGGGAAGGCAGAGCAGCAGCAGCTCCATGGGAGGGAATTCCCAGCAGAAGTTGCAGCCCCAGGAGTCACACAGGTGCTTGGTTCATGTGCAGGGTTTCTCCTGCATCAGCCCCCCTCTTCTGACCTCTCCACATTTTACACTGCCAAGTGTTTCAGTGTTTCACTGACAGCAGCTACACCCCGGGAAAAGGCCACTGGAGGCTGGCTGTGGGGAGGGACCTCGAGGGACAGAGTGCCACCCAAACACTGACAGTGACACCGAAGAGAGAAGCTGCATCAACAGGAAAAAAAAAATCAGCCTTTCAGCAAGGAGAAGAGATGAATTTTATAGCAGCACCATTTTGGTTTGTTCCCAACACAGCAAGCTGAAAAAAGAAATTAAAGGATTTGGAGATGTGGTTACTGGTTCTCCTGCCCCACTCAAGAGACAGCAAAGCTTGTTCTACCCCAAATCAGTGTTACAGTCAATGAAAGAGCATCCAGATTCCTCCACTTGAGCTGGAAGCTCATGGTATATTCCACTTGTCTGAAAACCAGAGGCTTTCCTTCTCCAGATTTTTGCTTTTTAAAAGGACAGTCACCAAAACCAGGCTTTCATATAAATGATAATTTTATTGTAAATAAAATGATACATTGGCCTGGCTTTGCACTGCAAGCCCCCGGTCGGTAAATAGAGACTACTGGGTCAAGGTCTTCTGCACAATCCAGGTTAAAGCCCTTTCTCCCTGCTTTGCATCATTTATGGTGATAACAAAATCCTTTTTTTCCTTGTTGAACTGCTCCTGGCACACCTACCTTGTGCCTCCTGGTCAGTCAATGTTGGTAACTGGTGCCAATGGGAACTCTTTGGAGCAGCTCCAAGTCCTTTGGAATATTATTCCAAATTAGGCAAAAAACCACCCCAAAAACTGATCCAAATCGATGCAACCTAACTGCCACTAGAATGGGCAAAGATGGGATTTTCTGGAGAGCAAGCAAATAACCTGGAATGCACAGAATCGTCACACCAAGCCCAAAATGTCATTACTTTGTTTCCTAACTACCTCAGGGACAGCCAAATTCCTCCAAGTTCCTCTCCAATGGGAATCTTGGACATTTTTCTAATTAGTTTTAACCATTTCAGAATATTGGGTCTCTGGTAAGAAGTTCTTTGTCAAACAGAATATTCTCTATTTCTGCAGCACCTGCCATCAGGGATCCCAATACTCAATATTCCCTATATATCCCTCCCTGGAAGAACAGCAGGAAATCCAACATGACATTTGGAATTTACACAATAGCTTATTGTCAGCCTGGCACTCCTCCTCCACTCTCCCCTAAATGAATTTATTCCCAGTTTTTTTCCTAGTCTGCCAGGATAAAGAGGCCAGATGTAATTCAATTCTGAGGTATAATTACATTTCTGTCCACTTGAAACTCTTTTGCTGCCAGGGCTGTTAAAAGCCTGTGGTATCAATGTCAGCCCCAAGTTATTAATCAGAGCAGTGGACTCAGGAATCCAGATCTTCCTTTTCCATAATCAAGAGGGCTGTGAGGAAACAAAGAGGCATTTTGGCTTGGCTCTACTCATTATAAACCATCAGCAAATTCTCTGCAAAACCAGCTGCTTTTTTTTCCTTTTTAAATTCATAAAGGCGTCAAATTTCTTTCCCTACCTCCCCCCACCCCGTAACAGTCGATATATATAAAAATCACCAAATATGATCTTTTACGATATAAATTAAAAAAAAAACCAAAACAAAAAACCAAAAAAATAACGAGGCATCACCGTTTAACATGATGTAAAAAGAGCTAAAAAAGAGCAGATATAAACTACATTCATAAAAGTGCATCTCCAAACATACAGGTAATGCTTTGGCTTGTTCCTGTGCCGAACGCGCGGCGCCGCGGCGGCTGCTGGGCGTGCCAGCCCGAGCTGGCCCCGTGTTCTCTGTCACTGTACAATTCTTGTCACTCCCACCACAGCCTGGGGTGCAGGGCTTGGTACAAAGAGGCACCTCCAGCCCAGGGAAGGGCTGGCAGCTCCAGGGACAGCGCCGAGCCCGTCGCTCCTGCTGCTCTCGCTCTGCTCTGGAAGCGCCTCCCGGGATGCCGGTGAGGTAAAAGCCACAACAGCTCCTGAGGGTTGAGTTGCTCTGACAGAAGTTCTGCTGTTTCCTCACGCCCTGTTCTCTCCCAGATCACAGAGTGTGGGACAGCGAGAGGAAAAAGAACCATGGGAGAAAGGCTGGATTTGGTGAGGACAAGCCAAGGAGAGAGAGGGAAAGCCCCGCAGACGTCACCGTGCTCCTGATTCCTGCAGGTGGTGGGCAGTGGATGAAAACTCCAATCTTTGGTATATTTAGGTTGCAAGGCTTGAAGGGCTGGCTGCTGACCCCCCTGCTTTTGCAGGGATGGTCCCACACTCCCACAGAGTGGTGTGAAAAGCTCCCTAACTCCCAGCAGGAGTCACACCCTCCCCTCATGGCAACGGGGAAGTGCAGGCCAGGAGCCACTGGACAATCTGGAGTCCAGCTCCTGGTTGGGAAAAGATCAGCTGAAGTGCTCTCACTGTAATTAAATACATTATGGAACAAGGGCTTTCGTAAAAGGGATCCCCTAAGTGCCCACAGGTGGGACAGTGCATCCTTGGAGTAGTGCAGGGAGCCTGGAAAGGAAGCCAACACCAGCTTTTATTGGTTACACTTTGCTCTGGGTTTGGCACAGAAAAAACATTTCATATCGTTAAAGCTTTTCAGGACTTTTGGTTGGTTGGGGCTTTTAGGGTTCCTTTTTTTCCTCTTTTAATGCAACACAGTATTTTTCATGTGTTGAAAGAGCTTGGTTTCATTAAAACTTGCCTTATCCTGCTATTATATTCACTTAAAAACTTAATTTCACTGCATTACGAAGCAATTTTCGATTTTTTTTATGGGGGAGAAGAGTGGAGGTGTGTGGAACCTTAATATGGTTTCTAATACAAGAGCAGAACACCTTCAGTGTTGCCCTATAAAGCAATATTTTAGTTAATTAACATTTGCTTTTCTTAGTTTCATTTCTCAGAGATAACTTATAATCACTCCATGAATCCCCAGCACTTAAAAACTGCTGGTCTTTAATGAAAGAAATTAAGATTATTAGTGCCCAAATGAGCGCAGAGGATTTGAGGCCATCAGAACCTCAGTCCTCTGACTTGTGGTACCTTCCAAGTGCACAATCACTTGGATGTGTTTTGCTGGTACCTGCATGGGGATCTCCAGGTAATTTTAGATATTTACTACCATTTAAAATGTTCTCTGAGTTTCCCTGTTTGACTTGGCTCCTACAAAAGCTTATTTAAGTTAGACCATAACATTTTTATGGAACTCTTAAATGATCCCTTGCACACCTGTAATTCAAACAATGCACAGCAAAAGGTTGAGCTCGATTCCAGCTTCCTGTGCACAACAAGAACGAGTGTCCAGGTAGTTCTCCCCAAGAAACCCTCCATTTTCCATTAGGCCATGTGCTCAAAGAAACTCTGAGTAAATTCTTGGGCACCAGATGGACTATCTTTGGTTAAAAGGATGGTAAAAAGTTACCAGCCAAAGAGACAGATGCAGGAGGAAGCTGAATTCCACTGAATTCCCTTCCAGAGGGGTTTTGTTTGGACCCAGCAGCCCCAGAGAGAGGAAGCAGGAGCACAGATTTGCTTGGTATGACACAAACTAACTGGCACTGTCCTAATGCTGGGACAGATGGAATTAGCTCTGGATTTTCCAAGGTCAGTGGGAGAGCCCTTCCCTCAGGCCCTGGAGTGATTGCATTCTGCTGAAACATGTCTGATTATCCTGACATTTAGCTGGAAAGCTGGGCTCCCTCACCCCCAGCCCCAAATCCACGGGTTCATTATAAAATAACACTATTCACATACTTTTGAATCAATATTTTCTGAACACCTTCAGATGCTGAATACTCAAGAAGGAAAATATATCATACTATAGTGAGCACATGCTCCATGACACATGGCTTTTTTGCTGGATTCAGGTACTGGAGACACCTCTGGAGCCCCAGGAGGGGAAAACCAGGGACTCCCACAGAGCTGCTCTGGAGGCTGGTGCATGTTTTGTTTTGCTGAAGAGTGGAGCTCTTCCAGTTCCCACTTGGGTTCAGATTTCTCCTGTGTTCAACCAGTGATGACATTTGTCATTCCTGCGCCTGCAGAACGCATTCAGCCAGCTGCAATGTCACATCCAGGTAACTTGGGGCAAAAATGCAGCTCTGCTCGGGCAGCTGTGGCAGGATGAACATCAGTCCAGCAAAGGAAGGAATCAGGCACGAGAGCAGACCCAAAGTTCCTTGTCAGAACTCCCCAAAGGGCTAGGCCTAGCTGAGTTGGCATTTTGAAGATGCAGCACCACAAGGGGCACTTGCAACTACACGAGCCAGGGCACAGAAAGGCCGGGCAGGAGCTGCGAGCAAGGGAGGTAATTCAGTACTGGAGCTGTGCAAACTGGTGTCTGAGCAGCTCTTCAGCAGAGGGTCTGTGCCTGGCTTCCACAAAGATCTGCTTTAGGAAGTCCCGGCAGTGTTCTGATATGTGGGAGGGGAGCTGGGGGTTGGTGGGCTGCGTGGCGATCTTGAAGATGGCTGCCATGGCTTCGTACTCTGCCCACGGGGGCTTCTCTGTCAGCATTTCCACCACAGTGCAGCCCAGGCTCCTGGAAAGCAGACAGAAAAAGGAAAAAAAACCAAATGAGAATTCACTCAATTATGCTCAGTGTTCAGGGAGAGCACCCCAGCAGGCACCAGGCAGGTCCAGCTCTGGGAACTGCTCCTGGGGGAGTTTGTGCTCAGCAAAGCCCCACTCAGAGCCTGAGCTGCCTACAGCTGCTCTTCCTGCTGCCAGCAAAGTGCCACATGTCCCCTTTGCTCAGATTCTCCTCTCAGGAAACATTTGTGTTACCAGGGGACAAGAGGTGCCCATGGGACATCCCTGAAGGCACTGTTTGACCTCACTATTACTTCAGGTGCTGCTGCTTCTGCTGCAACTCAAAGGCACTCAGAGAATCACAGAGTCACAGCATGGTTTGGGTTGGAAGGGACCTTCAAGACCATCCTGTTCCAAGCCCCTGCCAAGGGCAGGGACACCTTCCACTAGACCAGGTTGCTCAGAGGCTCAGCTTGCTGAGTTGCAAGGTAGTAAAACAGACTTTTTAACACTCAAGGTTCAGTGAATCAGAGCTTGTTGACCCCACAAAGCCATTTCAGCAAAATCCCTTTTCAGTCACAGCCTCAAAATGCCCACGTTGGGAAAAATCCAACCTAATAATACTTCCACTTCACCAAGAAACCAAACATCGGTCAAAAAAATAATTGAAGTCGTAACAGTTCCAAATTGGGAAGGCCGTAAGTTAAATCCCTGTGGGACAGATGCATCATTACCTTAAGGAAAAATTCCTTGTAAAGTTAACGGGGCTCTGCAGGCTACTTCAGGGCAAGGACATGATTCTGGGGACATGGCTGAGCCCCCTTTCTGAGGCAACGTGACTCCAACACCTTCCCAGGGAAGATGGTTAGCACTGCACTGACTGGGATTTATTCAAAAAGGATTAATTGCTTCCTCCAGGCCACAGATTAAGTAAAAGCCATTAGTGAGTTTTTAATATCCAATCCTGTGTTTTTATCACATCTTTACATTAAAAAGGCAAAACTGCCTCCTCTACCTTAAAACTAAAACTTCTTTTGAGGTGAAATGCAAGGAAAAGACGTGTTGAGAGGCAGACTTGCATCAACTGCCAAGACAAGGAAGGAAAGGAATTAAATGCAGAGAATATGCAAGAACTGATTTCTCAACAAGGTTTAAAATCCAACGTGAAAATTTTACAGTTTTCCAGCCATTTCAGACTTACTAGAAGAGAGTACAGAAAATGCAAACCATGTGTGCTGAAGTGCTGGGGGTTTTCTCAAAAGCAAGCAGAGATATATTATTGTTTAGACTGATTTATACCGTTTAAGCAGATCCAGTTTCTTTAAGATATTCAGCAAACAGCAGGAATGTTTTTCATGTCAAGTCACTCCAGCAATAATAAATAGCTCACATATTCTACTATTTAGGAAAAAGAAAACTGGAGAGGGGCCTGCAGCAGTGGCACAGAGCCAGGTGGATGGATTTGTTACGTTTCTGAGCCTCTGGGCCATACATACCCACCCTGGGACCAGTGCTGCCCTGGAAAATTCTGACCCCCCCAAAATAATAATTGGGATTGTAGGAACTGGAGTCTGGCCAGTGGCAGTGACTCTTTGATGGGAATGGACCAATGTCAGCACCAAGAGGAAATCCACAACTGCACCAAGCCAGGGGGAAGGGCACGTGCTTCACTCTCTCCCCAAGCATCCCAACTGGGAGAGTCTGCAGGACTTAACTCTTTGCAGACAGGACACATTTCAGCTGTGCTTCTGCTCATACAGGAAACAGGCCCTGCTTTGCTGTGGAGGCACAACCAGACCTTCTGCCCCTGTCATTTACTTAAGTTTTATAATCTCACCTTTTTAAGGCCCCCAAATTAACGTTTTGGCACAGAACCATTTTGCTCTTTTGGTAGAGGCTGTTCCTTGGCTATGCCAATAATAGCATAGCTACAGTTTCCATTCATGCAGATCATCTCTGATCTGACCTGGATCTTTTCTGTTATTCCAGGTTTGGGCATCTTTCCTTTAAGGCTAAAGTTCTATTCATTTCCACTACATTTTAAGCATAACTCTCATTTTATATCCAAATGAATGGGCTCTCCCTAAACAACCTTCAGCTGCTCTTCTAAGGAGTATCATCTAATTACAGAATCTCCTGTGTTGGGAGGGACCAACAAGGATCACCATCCCAATTCCTGGCCCTGCACAGAACACCCCAAGTGCCTGAGAGCATGAGAAGGACAAAACTGCACCAGCCAGAAAGCAAAGAAAAAACAGCTATCAGGGAGGAATATGAGGGAGGAATGAGTGGAAACTGCTCCTGGAAAGCTCAATGAGTTGTTGGGTGTTAACACTGCAAAGCACAGCCTGCAGAAGATCGTGCCTCGACTTCAAACCAGCGACTTCAACTCTCCTTTAAACTTTTCACGCAGACAAGCTGCGGATTTGGATGTTCAGCTGGCAGAAGGTGTGCTGTGGCTGCAGGACAGCTGTGCAGTGCCCTATGGGCAGCAAGTGAAAGGCTCACCACACGTCTGCCTTCCTGCCGTAGCCTTCCCCGCTGATCACCTCCGGGCTCATCCAGTACGGGGTGCCCGTGACCGAGCGGATGCCGGTCCCCGACATGCAGATTGTCTGCAGCCTTTTGCTGGCCCCAAAGTCCCCAAGCTTCACGTTCCCAGCAGAGTCACGGAGGATATTGGCACCTGGACAGAAGGAAAAAAATGAAGGCAGCTGTTTTCATGCAATCCAGCTGTTGGATCTGCAGCCTACAGAATGATATCCAAGCCCGAAGAACCCATGTTCATGGTATGGCTCTTTCCCCATTAAGCCTCAGGTGACCTGCTAAACATCATTTCTTTAGTTCAGGTTGTAGACAAGCCAATTGCTAATGGCTGCAAATGGGAAAAACTTCAGGGAAGAACACAAGGAAGTGAAGGGGGGAGGGAAATGCGAGCTGAGTCAGCACCAGCATTGTTACAGTGCCTGTAAACAGCTCAACCAGCCTAGCAGGGCCCCCAGGCCAAGGGCTGAGAGAGAACAGAGCTGTGTAGAGAAAGATTTTATTGGGATGCTGCTTTGGTGAGTGCAAGCGTTGCTTTCTGGTCAGCTGGGTAACAGATGTAGCTAATTAAACCACTTTGAACTCCTACAATAAACAAGTCAATCTCCACTTTAGTTGTCAGAGGTCCTGAACACGAAGCACCAGGGAAAAAAGCAAACTTTAGAGCTTAGCTTTTATGCGGACACAAACTGAAGTTTAGACACCAAAACCAATTCTTCCTCCAAAATTCAAAGAGATCAAGAACCCCATTGTTGCCATTATCTGGTAAGCGCCCAGAGGAAACCCTTCTGCTCTCAAACTGGGTGCATTTGTGCTGGGAGAGTTCTCTCCCCCTGGCCCTGCTCTCACCCTTTATGTCCCTGTGCACGATCATGTTGCTGTGAAGGTAGGAGACGCCCTCCAGGATCTGCCGCGTGTATTTCCGCGTGACGTTTTCCGTCAGCGCCCCGTACGCCTTCAGCTGGTCCTTCACTGACCCCTGCCAAAAAAGCACACAGAGGGAACTGGCAAAGAGGTGACAAAGCACACATCTTGCAGTGTCAATTCATCTCCCACAAGCCCTGGGTGTGATACACCCAGCTGGCCCCACAATGAACTCTGGCGTCTGCTAAAGCCTTTCTGGGAGGCTCTCTGAGCATCTTGTCCCAAAAAGCCCTTTTTAAGAATAGCAAGGACAGGCTTCATGGCAAAAACTGCTTAAGGAGCTTCTGTCTGCTGGTACAACTGGTTGTGAAGACAAGCAATAAAATAGTTCAGCAGATTTATCTGGGTCAAAAGCCTTCCTTTTTTGGAGAGGCATATTTAGCCTCACTTGCTGTACCATTCAGTTACCAGGATTTACATGTTGGCCCAAGTTCTTTGAGGTACTTTGGTAGAACAAATTTAGATTGAAGAAAAGAACTGGCTTTAATGACTGTTATAGAGAATATATTTCAAGTACAAGACACTTAAGGAAAAAACCCAAAGAGGTTATTTGGGCATAAATAAAATGAAAGTGGTGGCATTATGAGCCAGTGTGAGAAGAGGCCCTAAGAGGGTCTGAGGCAGATGACATAGTTAGGGGGATCCCAGCAACTAATAAACCAACTAAAAAACCCAGCCACCTCCCTTTCTGATCCCTGACTGCTGCTCTTACCCCTGGCATGTACTCCATGAAGATGGTCAAGGTCTTCTCTGCTCGATCCCTTAAGCAGCCGTAGTACTGCACGATACGGTCGTGCTGGAGATTCTTCAGCAGCTGAATTTCACACTCCAGGGCACTCACTTCCTATGGATGTTTGTTGAATAAGAAAATAAGATTGCAGGAAATATATAATAAATATAAAAAAATAATAAATTTGTCATGCCACTGGCAGGATGAGACCACTGCTTCATTGTGAAGTGTAATCCATGACATTGCTTTATCTGCTTCTTGGAAAAGGCAAATATTACAAGGGCTTCCTGTTCATTTTTACTGCATTATCTGCAGTTAAGTTGGTGTAGAAGCTTTGATGGAACACAGGCAGTATCATATATGGATTTAGTACCAGACAAACTTTGTTTCTTGCCTTGATTCTGTCAGCTGCATGGCTTTACCCCGGGTGGCTGAAAGGATTCTCCACCCACAACACAGGTAAAACCTCACTTCTCTCACTAAGCTGTGGGCAGTGTAATTGTGAAACAGCTCTGAATTCAGAACTGTTCCAGATACAGAACTGGAACTTCAACCCACTGGAGAGCAAACAACAGGTGCTGAGAGTTGCTAAGTTTCTGTCACCCAGTCCTGTTCTGATCCACACTGATGATTTACTGGAATCAACCCTACAAACAGCTTCCTCTCCTATTTACTTCAAAGAATCTGCAGCTCTGCACATGAAACTGATCCTTTGCTCTTGCCACAGACAATAGGGTATCACAGTGCAAGGCAAAGAGGCTATCCAACAATTTCAGATGGAATCACAAATGTTTGTTGCTCAGAAAAAGTATCAGGTTCTTGCTGAATCCAGGGATTGAAAAGGAGGAACTTCAAAGGTACTGAAGCATGAGGATTTACAGAAAAAGGAATAATGTTTTCTCCCAAAATTAGTCCTATTTAACTCTTTCCAGCCCTGCCAGGTTCAGCTCTCACTCTGGGAGAGGATGCAGAACCTTAGAGCAAGAACCTGGATGTTGTAGGGACACATGGAACCAAAAGAAGCTGTTTAATCAGACCAAATAATAGTATAAGGTTTGGAGTTTCAGTGTCTTGAAAATATATTTCAGCCTGTTCCTCCCTGGCTCAGAGTTACTGTCTGATTTACAACACAGACATAGTAGAACTTCCCAATTTAGGACATATCTTGGCTCCAATATCCCACATAAAATCAGAATAATTAAATCTTCATGGATCAGTTATTCTAGCTCAAAGTGAATTTGTTCAATATTGGGAAACTGGTACACTGTTAAAACACTAGCAAAGGACCCAAAAGCCATTCCAGCTCCATCCCCTGTGCAGGAAGTTGAGTGCTGTCCCATAATTTCAAGGTGCCCATTCCATCTCCACTGTCTCTAAAGCATTGTCACATCACTCTTCTTGATTAATTTATACCCCACAGCTCCATTAGCTTTTAAGGACACAGAGAATTCAGAAGTGAAAATTGATAATTAATGCACTTGATACAGGGTGTACCATAAAAACCCAGAAGTGGGTTTTGCATGTGCAAGCAGCTTTTCTTGTTCAAAAAAAAAACCAAAAACCTGCTCTTGCTGGGTTTAGTTTCATTCACATCCATGTCTAACCAGGGACACAGGGCAGTCTAGTATTCCTCAAGTAACCTGGCAAAAACCCAAAAAGCTGAGAAAGGAGAGCCAAGAATGAAGCCAGAAAATGGATTTCAGTTTCAGGCTGAAGTTAATAACATAGAAAAGTCATTTTTAAACGACTCCTATTCTCCTCCACATGACTCGAAACCTTAGCACCGACTAAACAAGACGCCAGCTTTCAAGGACAGACAGACAGAGACATTGTACAGGACCCTGCAGGGTTTCAGAAGCTGAGATAAGAATTACCTTGCTTGTTTCGGGGCTCTCTGGGTCGAACTGGACCTGCTTAGCTGCGAGCTCTCTGCCTGTGTCCACGTCGTAGCACAGGTAGACGCGGCCAAAGGCGCCCTGGCCCAGCAGCTTCCCTCGGCGCCAGTTTATTGGAGCACTTGGAGCTGAAAGAAAACAGCAATTATTTCCCTTTTCATGACACTACTTACAAACCAAACGGGCTTTTCAAGGACCCATCTCCATCATACTAGGACTGAACCAGGCATTCTGTAATTAATAAACGCTTTTTGCTCTCCTAGAGTGAGGAGTGGCAGAGCTCTGAAGAGAATCCAACCATCCAGGCTCTCAGGATCGGCTGGCTGGTGTCCCATTAAAATGACACCACTAAACATTTTGCAAATATGTTTTAGAGAGAAGTTATTCAATGGGGTTGATGAAATTTCATTCCACCAGCAGGTGGATTCTACAAAATCACTACCTTAAGAGATGATGCAGCAACTAAAGAGCTGCTTCCAACCCTTGATCTGTAGTTATCACATGCATCAGATGAAGAAGAGCTGGATTAGCTTTGCTAAATCAATCCCAGCCAGCTGGGAGTGACTTAAGCTTCTGGGACAACTTGAAGGACATTATTCTGAGTTTCTTTGCCATGCTAGCTTGGGGTTACCTCTGTGGGAAGGATTTTACTGCAAGGCTCTCTCTAACCAGAAAGATTAGAAGTCATAATTCCCTACTACACACTGATAAAGTAGAGACCATGTTAGCATAGTGTGGGTATCTTCTTCACCTGCTGAACAGTGAGACTTAATAAAATACCCATGAGACCCAGGTAAAGCAGCATCTCCAACACCCCAGCAGGAGGTTCCATTCTGAGGGCATTAGGAGTCCTCACATTCCATAAGCAGCAGTCTCCTGACCCAGAGATTAATATCTGAGCCCAGTTTTTCAGACTGCCCTTAATCCCAAAGCATATTACTCAAAGATCAGTGCTTTAGCTCCAACTTTGAAAGCAACACTACCAGACTCCTACAGTTCAATGCATCCAATTATGTTGGATCTAACAAGAAACTCTAAAAACAAAGACAAGAACCAGCCATCTGAACAGTGTGAAAACACAGAAGAGCTGAGAGATTTGCTTTGCCATGTTTAATTTAATCAGATTTACTGCCAGCCAGTATTTTAGTGTGTTCCTTATTCTGCTACAAGCTTACTCTTCATTTTGATCCTTTAATTACTGTATGGATAACTAAAGTTCGTCAATAATGACTTACGTTCCACTTCTTTTTTATTTTTATAACAGAAAGTTGTCCAACAAAACAACTCAAGGATGCCATTAATACAGAAGTAAATCCTTCTACTAAGGAGCAAGTGAAATACATACAGCTCTCAACTAACTGTAACCCAAAAGCCTGACTGAAAATGTTAACGTAGTGGGAAAATAAACAAGCTTATCTGCCTGTTTTCAGAACCCTGTAGATCATCTAGATGAAGCAAATTTTTACTTCTTAGCTGAATTTGCTTTCTAAAGGAAAGGCCAGCTCCCAGAAGAAATCTGAGAAGAAAGAGACTTGTCTTGAGGGTGTGATAAACAAGTCTCAAAGCACATCCAGGGAACCATGTGGCTGTAATGCCTTGTTGAAGCCAGATTCTGGCAGTGTATTGGGTGTGGAGTTCACCCTCCTTGCCCACAGCCCAGGTGGCATTCTCAGTAGCCCAGGTGGCATTCCCAGTAGCGCAGGTGGCATCCCCAGTAGCCCAGGCAGCCTACACTTGGTGGCAATGTTCCTCTCCTGCACTCCCAGCGCGTTCTCGCTGTCAGCGCTCCGCAGGCGGCCCCGGGGGTCCAGGTACTGCAGGGCCAGGCCCAGGTTCTCCCCGTTGGTGCTCAGGGAACGACTGGAAGGCACCAAGGTGAAGAGATTCCCTTGGTGACGTCGTATCCTGGGGAATGTCCTCCGGCCTGGGGAAAAAGGAACGTTGAAATAAATGCTGCCGAGTGGGAGGTAACGGCTGGGGGTTGAGCAGCAGGGAGAAGGGAGAGAAATCCCAGTTCTGCTCTGTTCCCATGGAGCAGAATCTGCTGCCAAACAGAGGAGATGCAAAAATATGACAGCTCATGGAGCAGAATCTGCTGCCAGACAGACGAGATGCAAAAATGTAACAGCTCAAGGCTGGTGCTGCCTGAGTTCAGTACAGCTCTGGATCATTCCTAAAGCAGAAGGCAGAGAGAACACTTTGTAATGCCCTCAGTGCTGCAAGATCTAAATTTACCTTCCAAAGGAAAAATCTGGTTTACAGGCTCTGAGCACAAGCTCTGAGTTTTGTTAACAACTACATACAAAATAATATGCCTGGACTTGCAAATAAAAGCCATAAAAAAAGATTATGCCAACTTGCACCTCATGAAATTTTGAGAGATTAATTTGCATAAAGCCATCTGATGAGCAGAGATGTAATTTTTTAAGTCCCTGCTATATTTAAAAGATCCAGAAGCAAGTCTGCAATGCAAATTAGCAAAGGATAATGATTCTCTGTGGTAGGAAACTACTTATATAAGGCCAAGTCTAACAACTACGTCTGCAATCCCCTACTCAGCCTGGATAACACCAGAAAAGACAAAGTAAACAAAGAATTACAAAGTAAACAAAGAACTACAAACAACAACCACGTTTCCATGAAAATGTGGCATCATGCACAGTAGAATCCACCTCAGCACTAACTGCAAAGACCAGGGCACTTCCAAGCTCTGCAAACAGGAGTTACACTGGTGCAGAGGTTGACACTGCCTCACCTTTTTATTCCCAGCCTGGAATGGGAGGTCTGAGACCAACTCACCATCGTTGTAGTCCTTGTGCTGCATGGAGACGTTGTAGCGCCGAGGGTAGGTCCCACCTTTGCCTGCTTTGTCATAGATCTGATTCTCACGGTCTGGCAGGAGAAGCAAAGACAAAAGTGAGGCTCCTTCAAAAAAAAAGTAACTTCTAATGACAGAATTTTCCTCTAACAACAGGTTTTTAGGAAGAGACAATAAATAACTCCATCGCTTTTCCATCAGCACATCGCCAGTTCTCCTATTTATACAATCCCAGCAAGCAGGGAGGGCAGCCAGCCAAGAGCACAAAATGTCTGGATCAAATAACCTTTGTACCAAAGACATACCTGAGAACTCCTGTCTGTTATCAGGAAAGCTCTGTGCCCTTGACATCCGTGACTTCCGAAAAGAAGGACTATTAGAGAAAGAAGGCAAGAGTAAGTTTTGCTGTTGTTTGGGGTATTTTTTTGTTGTTTTATTTTTTAAATGAACAAGTAGAGCCTTGTCTAAAAGAGATTTAAATACCCTGCAGCCAGATGTTCTCAGAGGGGTGGCTCCACACAGGCTGCTTGCTTCAGAACTTTGTATTTATAATATAAAGCTACTGAAGCACCAGTTTGCTGGTCTGTGGTTGTGCCAGAAAATAACACAGCCTTAAGACATAGTTCATGCTCCTTAAGAAATACAGTGGGATATAGGTAGGAAGTAAGTTCTTATTTCCCTCCAAGAATTTGTAGGAGACAGAAAACAGGATTTTATATAAGTACAACTGGCATTTCCATCTGAGCACATATGTTCTCACCAGTTTGTACATTTGTACCTGGCTGCTCACCTGTCCAAGGACTGGCAGCTTCCTGACACCGAGTTTTCAGCACTGCTTAGAGGGTCCAGCATCTGCAACACAGAAGAAACCACAAAGCAACATCAGTGCAGTGAGCCCAGGAGAGGCTGTGCCAGGGCAGCAGAGCCAATGACTATTTGCCTACAGGATGTCCTGTTGAAGAAGGGAGTCTAAGCCTATTTAAATGTACAATTTTCCTTTATCTCCCACAGAAATTAGGTTCATATTAAACTTGATGCACTGCTTTAGTTGTTGAAGGACTCTGCTGTGAAAAATGCAAGCTTTAGCAGCCTTGTGCTGCATTTTGATCCCAACCAGCTCCAGGAACAATCTCTGCTGGTGCTGCTGCCTCCACCTGCAAGTCGCCCTTTGGCCTCACTTCCCACTTTTTTGAATGGAGAGCAGAGTTTCAAAAGCAAGAGGGTCACACAAACCTGGTAATAGGAAACCTCAGCACATGTGTGACAGCACCAAAACTGCTCAGTCAGAGGTGGAGGGGCAATGCCCAGAACAGGCAACTGCTTCTGGCAGCCCAACAAAGGCTTTGAACTTACACAGCTACAATTTGAAGCTGTTTAATTGCACAAAGCAGCACTTTCAGAAAGCTAGAATGGTTTAGGTTGGAAAGGACTTTAAGGCTCATCCAATTCCACTTCCTGCATGGGCAGGGACACCTTCCACTAGATCAGGTTGTTCTAAGGTTGCCCTTGGAGACTTCAGGGATGGGGCAGCCACAACTTTCTGGACGACCTGTGCCTCACCACTAAAAGGTGTTGATGCAACCACAGCCAGTGAGTACTTGGGAAAGGCAAAGAGTGCCCAGATGGCAGCAGAATCCCTTCCCACGCTGCTCCATGTAGTCTTAACATTTTATGAGTTTTCCTGGGTGCAAGCCTGCTGAAGTTTTCTTCCCAGGAGGAAGCTCATTTTCTCAGCACAGAATTCTATAAACATATCTCTGAGCTGTGTGTTCAAGAACATGGGTAATGTTTAGCTACCCTGTCTCCCATATGGGAGATGGAAGTTTTCTCTCTCTCAACCAATGATGTAAAAAACTGTTACCTCTGATTTGTAAGCATTCTAGCATTCTTGTACTGAGCATGAAGAAGTAAACATCTGAGCTCTGTACCTGGGCACATAATAGCCCAAAATCCTTCTGAACAATGGAGTCATTTTAATAAATAATATAATATTGTGATATTGGAGTCAAGAGTCTTGATTCACCCTGATGGGACTCCAACAGCAACCATTGGTGACACTTGATTGTTGACTTGCTGCAACTTGACTTGTAACCCCTGGGACATGAGGCAACAAGACACAAGCAGAGCTGGGTACTCACGCACTGCTCGCTGGTCTCGGGGATGAACTCGCCCTCGCTGTGGATGCTGGTGTAGGAGCCCTGGCGCGCGATGCGCTGCTGCCGCTCGGGCACGTAGCCAGGTGGGGGTGAGCTCCTGCCTGTGTTCTGGGAGCCTGTGACAGGGACAGGGACAGCACTCACACACTGCACCCAGCAAACCCCCTCCTCCTCCAACAACCAACCTCTACCCCCACAGTAATTCCCCCAACCTCTACCCCCACGGTAATTCCAGAGTGAACCTCACTGTGGCTGCTCTCAGTTCTTCTGTAGAAAGAGCTGAGATAACTGGCCTGGGAAACTTAGAGGAGAGAATTGTAAACTGTATTATTATCTTGCTTTGCACCTGTTATTTACAATAGCTTGTCCCTCAGGATGTTCTCGCTAACCTAGCGAGGCTGGTGATAAAAAGCTCGCTGGTTTTCTACATGGGGGCATTTTCTTAAAATAAAGCCGTTGACAGAATACAGGCTTGTTCTCTCACCTTCTGGACCATGGAGTCTCATTCCATTCCTGGCACAACAGTGCTAAGGCCTCATCATATAACAAATGGCTGTTACCCCTCTACAACACCTCACAGTCCGACAGACACGCAGCCAGGAAAACCAAACTGTCTGATGTGCATCTGTGCTGATGGTTTAGATGCTACATGATTATTGCTGAAGCTCCTGACAAAGCAGATACCTGTTTCTAAGCTCTTCTGCTCAACCTTCTGAGCATTTCAGAAAAATTCCAGTTTAATCATTCCAGTTTTAAAATTCCAGTTTAATCAGCTGTTAGTGGCACTACCTAAAGAGTTTCTCTTGTGCTACCTACTGAGAGAAACTTCACCCTTTAGGGTTTGCTTTTTCCTTGCAGATCTCAAAGAAGATGAAACTTTAGATACAGGAAGGAAAAAAAAAACTCTTTTGCAGTGACCTATCCACCTGCAGCTGCCACAAATTCCCACTGTGAGATCCAAGAACTGCTGTGGTCCAGGCAATCTGCTCCAGGTCACACATGAAGTCAGAGGCAGCAGGTGGAGATCAGCTCTCAAGCTGTGCTCCTTACAACACTGTCTTTAATTAACTGTGTGTACTCAGGTGCTAGGAAAGATGGGTAAAGATCAGCAAATATTCTCCCAAGGAAAATATTTTCTAGAGAAGTTGTAAAAAAGAGCGAAGGCAAAGAGCTGGGAGAAGTGAACTGAAAAGCAGAGCACACACCTTTCAGGGGGCTGCAGAAGGAAAATGAACAATGCTGGCATGGCTTAGAGTGCAAGGGGGGTGAACTACATGAAAAAAAAGGGATTAATAAAATCACAGGACCATTGAGCTTGGAGAAGACCTCCAAGATCAGGAAGCCAAGATTGTCAAGCCCACAATCAATTGCTCAGAGCTACCAGCTGATGTCCCAAGCAGCTCCCAGGGCTCATGTGCCCTCTGGAGCTGTTTGGAGGGTGGGATAAGCCCAGGAGTGCATGGGCTGGCCCAGCCCTGGGAGCACTTTCACTCCTTCCGACAGATGCCACGGCCAGAGTGAGCCCAGGGCCTGCTGGCACTGGCCCAGCTGCTGTTGTGGAAAGGCCCCATCCCTGGGCAGGAAAAGGAAGTCGGCACTAAATCCATGTATATCAAAGGAAGTGAGTGGAAAAAACACAAGCCCTGCCAGAATGCTTAGTAACCTTTTTTTTTTTTTTTTCTTTTTTCCTTTTAAATAAAAGTTATCTTTACTTCCAAAGCTCTGAACTGGTAACAAGAGGCTCACGCTATTTGGAGCTCAGGAGCCACACAGGTCCCTCTCCTGCTTGCAAAAAGCTTTAGCTGAACACTGCTTTGGACCTGAATTGCATGACATGGTGTGAGTTGGAGAGTCTCTATGCCTGCAACACCAGGAAACAGAGCACATTCCTTTTCCAAACCAAAGACAGGAAAAGAGAAGGAAGAAGAAACTGATGCAAGACTGAGCTATTGCCAAATTACCAGCAGACCTCAGACAGAACTGGAACTCTTCTGGACCTCTTCATAATGTAACAGTCTGGTACTCTGACACATTCAGAAAATAAAACCAAAGGTTTCTTGACTGGTGAATGACAAGCTATTCAGAAAGCATCCATAAGCTGAGATAAGAGGAAAGAGTGTGTAACTGGGATACAGAAGGGGCCTCTCATTACTATACAGCTTACCCATGACAGACACTCTGTTGGCTTTGGCACCATTATCTGGATACCTCAGAACGTCAGTAAAGAGAAATATGTATACAGATGTATTTTAAATAAAATAATTTTGGCATTCTATTTGTCTGTTATAGAGGAAACGTGGTGTTCAGACATGCATGGATACCACTTCTCAGGACCAAGGAATGTTGCTCTTTTTATGCATATTAACTTCAAACTAGGATGGATAAAAAAAGTCTTTTTGTCTCCGTTTCAGTCACGTACTTCACAAGCTTTCAGTACTTCTTTGTTTGTTTGCTGCTTCATGACAGCAAATTGTACAGAAGGGGATCAGCAAACTCTGCACAGGATACAAGCAGGTTTGTTAGACAAGTCCCATACTGAGAACTACTGCTCTAGCTCACAAATCCTTCCCCTGAGCTCATTCTCCCAGTTACCTCTGCTCAGAACACTCTGGATCCAACTCTGGTTTGGGCTCCCCCAGTATGGAGATTGTTGTGGTTTAAGCTGATTTATTATCTGATACTTTGCACTGCAAATACTGATCTAAAATAATGTAATAATTCTGCCTCAAGTTTACAGAGTTAATGAAACTGAAGCACTCCTTTGCTACAGTGAAGAACTCTGACATTTCCAGCTCCTGGCACTGCCTTTTGTGACTTGCATCACCTCTCCTCAGGCATTAGCTCTGACAAGCCCCAAAATAGCTGTTGTAACAAACAGAGTCATCCTCTGCTTCTGTTTCCAGCAAAATTTCCCTTCTCTCATTCCTGAAGCAGAAATAATTTACAGAGAGCAGCATTTCAGGCTCTCACCTTCCTCCTGCACTGTCACTGCTCACTGAGCTTCACACCAAGGAGTCAAATCCTAAACCACAGACTTTTTTGGGTTTTTTTGGGCCTATAAATCCTTGAAGGTGTTTTACATGTTTCAGTTTTTCATATAAAAGTTAACAGCTTTGTTCAAGAACAGATTTGAATTGTGCTGCACGGTTACAGAGTGGTTGTAACACAGAAATTGGGAGGAATCAGACAAATCTGCCAGAGATGGAAGTCATAAAAACTACAGAAGTCTTACGTGAACCTTTCCCCTGAACAGGAGTTCATTGAGCTAACAGAAACACAAAGAAATGAGACAAAGGTAAATATTACTCTAATTCTTTTCATTATTTTTTGTGCACCTCTGATTTTGTTTTGTGCTCTACTCACCTGGTAATTCTAGAAGTGAAAGTTTAGGCAACTCAGAATGTAGCTGGATATGCAATATGCAATTCCTAGTAAAATGCTTGATTACAGGAGTCAGTACAGATTCCAAAGCCCGACATAAAAAAATCAAATCTAGGTTACATGAACTGAAATTGCCAATCTAAATAAAAAGCTTAATAGACCTACATCAGCTTTCCAAATTTCTAACCACAATGGCTCTGGCTTTAGGACATCCCCTTTAGCAGCTCCTCAGCTGTTCCACAACTTAGCAAGGAACTTTGAAACATTCTACTGTAAACACATTAAGAGCTTTTGAAAATGAACTGCCTTGTCCCAGAATAACCTTTCAATTTCTCATGGCTCTCATAAATGCTGTACCATAAACACTAGTGCCCAAAAGATACATTTCAACAAACAAAAACATGTAGAAGTGGCAAAAATACTCACTGACAGACAGATGCCTGCTTCTGGGCTCGGGTTGCTGATAGGGTGTGCTCACATCCCCCACAGATTGAGAAGTTTTAATCCTGACTTGCTTGGGCAGTCCAGAATGGGGTGAAGAACTGGTCTGTTGGGTAAAAGAAAGGAATAAAACAAAATAAAGTGAGATCAAGGAGCTCAAGCAGTCTGGCCACAGTTTCAAAAATATTATGTTTAGTACCACGAAAGTGCTGAGCAACAGTTCTGGAGCCTGAAATCTTCTTAATTCAGAAAACACAAAGACAGCAAAAGAGCCAGGTTTACAATTATGGTGTAAAACAAGAGTCAGAGAACTAGAACAAGTGCAGCTCAACTCCAGTGCATGATTTGCAGGTCTCAGTGTCTGACACTACCAGGTACCTGTGAAGCACGAGGGGCTCCTGCCACCCCGAGACCAGAACTCAGAAGCACCTACAATTTCCATCAGCCACCTTGGCCAGCAGAGAGAAATTCTGAATCTTGCACTGTTTCAGAAGCAGCCTGACTCTCCACAGCCTCTAAAAAATAAATTCATCATTCAGACTAAGTAAAAATAAATTCTGGTGAGTTTAATAGCACCAACAGTCAGGAGATGCCAACATGAATTTATTCATCCTTCCCCATAACTTACATGGATATTATCTAATTAAAGATAATTTTTCCACAGAGCCCTCGTCTCATTCAAAGCAGGAAGAGGAATGAGACATGTGAAACCTCTCCTAAGCCAGAGAGATCCTGTGTTAAAGCAGGGGCTCAATACCTGCAGACACTTTCCATTTTAACCTTGACCCAACACACCTAGTTTTACAAGAAGCTGTAATATTCCCTTCCTCTTGAGTTACAGAATTTATCTTATTTGAGAAGAACATAACCAAAGACACCTCAAGGAAATAAATTCTGACTTCTGAAAATTATTTGAACATGACAGGCAAACAAGGTGCAACAATTCAAATACTTTAATTCAATATTAAAGTATTGAATGGTTGCTCATTTAATGAGTACATCCACTAGTAAGGAGAGAGCCTGATTTAAGTCACATAAACTCCACCATGGGCAGGTCTATGGGAGCTGGATAAAGGGTGCAGAGGTCACCCTATTGATGGACAGTCTGGCTTTGGGGTTCCAACTTCACCAGATCTCCCCACCAGCTTCTAATCACAAAGAAAAGACTGGCAACAGGGGTGAACTGACTGAGGAAAGAAATGAGTCACAAAAAGGGGCATAAGAAAATTAATCTGAGTGCTGCTCACAGATACAGGCTCCTGGTACAAGGGACCCAGCTACTGCTGCAGAATTTATTTGCTTTCTGTACATATTTGTGCTGAAGTCACCTCTCCATCCCCAGAAAAAGAAGAGCAAAACTAAACCAAATCTGCATCCTGTACTTCAGGGAAAAATAATGCTTCCCTCAGTGGGATGAGATCATGCAGCCAAGAAACCTCCTTGAGGCTTGTGGGCTTTATCCCACAGAGGGCTCTCCTGTCAGGCAACTCAGAGCAGCAGAGGAAGCTGGAGGAGAGGGGGGGAAACAGTGGCACTTACTGAAGGCTTTGCTGTTTGTTTCTGCTTGGAGTAAGAGAGGAAAAAACAGCTAATAAAAGGCCAGCAGCAGTGGCTACTGGCTGGCGCAGGGGGAGATTTCCCAAGTGTTTACTGGTTGTGCAAAGTTAGATGGTTTCACTTGACATCTGGCTGCAGCCTGAAGGCACTGACATGAACAGAGGCCTGGGAAGAGATGATTCTGACTGTGCTGTACCAAAAGTAGAGGCCACCTTTCACAGGATGTTTCCTGACTCCACCAGGTCAGACCAAAGACCTTCTTGCCAAGTATTGTCTACAGAACAGGCAGCAACAATTGCTCAGGGAAAGGGCACAGGACAAGGAACAGCATCATCCCCTCCTACACCTTCCCAGGCACTTGGAAAACGGCTATTAACACTCCTGACGTTCTTTGTATTTCCATTACCATGGATTATCACATTAAAAAATAGCGAGAAGTACATTTATGTTATCATGACAGTGCCAAGAATTACAGGTGTGATTATTTCAAGAGTTGAGCTCCCAGCCTGCAGAGCTTGAATAGGGATGAACATTCCAGATTGACAAGCTACTACCAACAGAGCAGCTTTTTGTGTCACACTCTTCAGGAGAATGTGGTAATTTGCAAATCAAATATCTAAGCTATTGAGGTCTTTGGTTTGAAAAGCTGCATGACCTTAATTCTGAAGAAAAAAAAATAGATATTGGTGGAGTGAACTGTGTTTTCCAGACACAGATCAGGAATAAGAGAAAATTTTGACTCCCTTTGCTTTCTTCAGCTTGCAGTTCATTCATTGTCCAAAATGGGCTTGACTTAAAGATTTATTTCTCATATTATGATCTTGTCTGCTGAAAAAGCAAACTACCCTGACACTCACTGCCACAGCCACCTGTGGTAGAGGAGAGTGAACCAAGAGAAAACCCTGTTCATCCTAGGGCAGAATACACCACTATTAGCAAAGGCAACTCAGTTTCCACAGAGTCAGGCTGGACTCAGTGAGCTACAGAGCTGAACAATCACTGGAATCTGTCCCCAGGCTTCTCACCCAGGGAGAAGAGTGCTAAAGGCTTTTCTTCAAGGACAACCTGTACTCTAAAGGCAAAATAATTCCATGCACTTTCAACACTGTGCTATTAATCAGAGTTAAGAAAAGTTCTCTGCAAACCAAACTCACCAAGTGTTTTCTGCCCACAGCCACTGAGTATTTGATATAAAATGGCCTGCACATGACAACTTAAAAAGCTGCAATGTTTTAGCCCCCAAACAGCTGCTGAAGTCAGGGGGAAAAAGCCCAACACAAAAAGACACCTATAGCTGAGCCAATGCAAAGAGGATAAACACATGAATTTGTGCCTGGGAAGAGTGATTTCATAATCCCTGTCACACTCAGTTAATGCTGCCATCGTGTTTTAGAGTCTTAAGGGTAAACCCCTGGATTTTGCTGCAGTCCCAGGAGTTGTTACCTACATGGTTTCTGTCCTGGGACAGCAAGAGTATCCTCAGGCTTTTCACATTCGAGCTCCGGTCTAAGAGATCCACAGCTTTATCCAGGTCATCTTGGTTTTTCAAAGGAATAGAGAGCTGCCAAATAAAGAGCATGGGAAAAAAATCATTAGGAAAGGCAGAAAAGGTAAGTCTGCTTCCACAATAGGTATTTAAACAAACATTAGAAAAATACAGGATTCTGGTTGCACAGTTATTCCGCAAATTTTCATTCCAATATTGCTTTACTGTCCTTTTTAATCAGGTTTTCCTCCCATGTCAGAGAAATGGCTGACCCTAATGCAAATTCCTCTAAAGCATCACCCACAAAAGTATTAATTTGCTGGATTTGCTGTTTGCAAAGAACAGAGACTTGTCAGCCTCTGACTCTCTGATGAGAAAATGGCCTCAGAATACTTATGAACCCAGAACTAATGATCAAGTGAAAATTGGATTTCATGTAGAGTGTCCTAAGCAACACCAGAACAAGGGAACAAGATGCTGATGTTTGTACAACACACAAGTCAGCGAGATGCTTTATCAGGATCAGCACATCTGCTTTGGGATCAGGGCTTCAACAATTGTTTGTATTAAAGGAAGACCCAAAAATTGAATTTCTGGGTGTTTGTGATGGGGAAAGGAGGTGTCATGCAGAGAGCACTGACAGCTCAGTACCTCGTTGTTCATGTAGTGGAGGTCCAGGGGCTGCCCAAAGGCTGTTTTCACTTTCTGCTGCACGTCTTCGTAGCGCACGGGACGGACAAACGGGATAATCCTGGCAGGAAAGAGAATCACTGACTCAGAGTTCAGAGATACACTTGATAATGCAATCAAATCACATGGCTGGACCATTAAAACCACATCTGAATGGTCTCCTTTCATCCTCAAGCAAGCAGTGAACCTTTCAAATTTAAATTTATATGTGTTATTTCAATAAGGAATTATTGATCTCTGGCTCATTTCCATACAGTTTGTCAAAATGCAATATCCAGCTGGAGATTTCAAATAGAATCCCTTTGTCCCTGGGCAGAAAAATATCCTTTTTTGAAGAAATGTCTTTCACATAACAGGATACAAATGCCCTGTGCACCTTGGCTTAAAAAATACCACCTGCTCTGGCACAGATGAGATACTGCCACAAAGAGCTGGACTGTGAGCACCAATTAACAAACTTGTCACGAGGCAGAAATAACAGGATACAACAAAGTCTCCCCTGAGCCTACTCTTCTCCAGGCTAAACAATCCAAGATCCTCTTCACACATGAGCTATTATAATATCTGGTTATATTTTCTGTCCTCAATTGGAAGACTAGTGTTCTTTCCAATGCAATTTTTGCTAGTTAACTTTTAGGAAAAAAAATCGGTTCCAACGAAAGAACTTTCAGGTCTTTTTATATCTATCTTCCTCCTATTTCTTTTGCTACATCAGCACACTACAAATGATCAAGGGTTTGTCTGGACTTCCAAGTTACTGAGTGGACCATGGAAACTCAAGACCTGTTCTTGCTCGCAGAGGCAACTCAGCGAGACCCTGAATTATCTCACAGGAGTTTGTGGGGAAAGGGAGGGAGAGGGGCTTTCTGTAGGGGCCACAGATGGAAGCTGTGACTGCCCCTGGATCACTGGAAGTGTCCAAGGTCAGGTTGGAAACAGCTTGGAGTGACCTGGGACAGTGGAAGGTGTCCAGGCCATGGCAGGAGGTGGCACTGGGTCTTTGAGATCTCTTGCAACCCAAACCATCCTGGGATTCTCTGTGATGAAGCTGTGCTTTGGAGAGAAGGTTGTTTCCCAATCATCCATCCACACAGCTTCATCAGCCCTGGGGATCCTTTCAAGAGATGCACTTTTTGTTTTTAAATAAACCTTGTGTTAGCTGGCTTCCTCAGCCCCTTCCCATGAAGGGTTATCTTGCTACCAGACCTACAACATCCAGCTATTTGGAAATAATTGTCCCTGTTAAAAAGCAGCCCACAATAACATTTTCTAAATATTCCTAAGAAACCCATACATGGAATCACAGTGCTCTGGCACCACACAAACCCAGTGTGGCTCTCAGTCCCTTACAAAGGCTCCCATTCTACACTCAATGCTTTCAAAAGCAGAGCTGTTCTCAGGTGCCACAAATTTTATTAGTCTAAAAACTCTGTGCACTCCTCTAACACAAAATCCTGGACTGCAGGGTTTAAGGAGCCCATTCCTGCCTGACCACCTTAAATATTTGTGGTTAGATCTGGCAGCTCCTGTGAAACCAAGCACACACACTGACATTCTGGTGCAAGCTCCCTGTCTGGAACTGCACACTGTGCTGGGAGCAGGGAATTCAGGCGAGCACAGCTGCATAATTACACTGACACACAATCAACCTTTTCATTTTAGGAAGGAAAAAAAAAACCAAAAAAAAAACCAGGAGAAAACCCTTCTGCCCCCCAGAATGCACCCAGCAGACAGGCAAGATGATAAGCCTGTGGTGACAGGATTTTGTTGCTGACTTCCCCTGTCCTGACACAGTGTGACAAGAAATTGTGACATGTCCCACCGTGTCTCTGTTGTCCCCACAAAGCCTCTGAGTGCTGAGCAGACCTGCCTGACAAAGGAGGAAGCAAATCCCAGTGATGATTACCTGTAAAATTTCTCCACAGCACAAAAAGTCACTGAGAGCCCATCACATAGGATTTCAGTGAAAGGAACACTTCAAGTTTTGAGGAAGAGTAGAAATTATTTTTCACAGTCTGCTTTGCCAACAAAGAACACTCTGCTTTCCTAACAGAAATCCCAAAATCTGACAGAGGAGGAGCTTCAACAAGTCAGCCAATAACTTCTGCTAGAACAGGCTGTGAGGATCACTACAGACAACTTGTCCTCCTGTACCACTGACATTAAATTTGCATTTTATCATGAAATCGTGAACTACTTCATGTTGGAAGTACTGCCTGGACTGGGAGAAACAAAAGAACTCCCACAAGATGGCACATACATTCATACTTACAACCCAATTAATATCTGCCAAAAGATGGACACTATAACCCAGCATCAAGATCATGTTCTCCCTCAGTGAGAGCAGACCCAGAGACCACAAACAAGCCTGGAGCCTTCCTGAAGGTTCACACAGTCACCAGTCATTAAATGTTTCAAGAGTTCCTCTTGAATTGATGGCAAATAAGAGGCTTTTTGGGACCTACTTTGAAATATTTCAGCGATTTTATCCGTTGCAAACAATGCTGTAAAAACTGAAACTGCTATTTCAGTTATTTCTGTTTTTTTTTTTTCTTGCAAAAGAATGTCTCTCAAAACCAAATATCAGAGGAAATAACAAAGAAGCTTTTACACCAATGAAAAAATAAAAATCTTCCCTTGTTGTATCTATTACTCAATCACAGCAGGGCAGTGATAATGACAGGGCATCAGGAAGTGAGAAACTAGAAAAGAATGACACTGATTTGATCAGCTTCATTTGGTTTCAGTTAAATGAAACAAAATGGGAACATATCTGAAATAAGACTTTCAGGCCAAACTTATTTCAGGCTGGACAGCTTTTAAAAATGCTGCAGTTCACTTACAATAAATAGTATGGAAATAAATCAGTGTTTTATGACACAGTGATCTCTAAAAATAACCAAGCTGTGTGTGACCTGTTTGCTATTGCCTTCACTGTGTGATTTCCATTCAGGCAAAAGGAAAGCAAAGCCAACAAAATATTTAAGCTAAATTACTGATGACTAAATTACTCTCCTAAGCAAAGAATTAAAGCAGTGAAGGCCAACTTACCTTCTCTCCCCATTATGCTCAAACTTTATCCTGACATCATTCTGCAGGAGAAAGAACAAAAGGTGAGCTCACAATCAAACTCTGGCACACACAACAGCACACAAATGCACCTTATTATGGTTTTAGCATTTTAACTTTCTCCATGGAAGCTGAAGCAGACTGTGCAAACAAGTGGCTGATGCATGAATAGAGCACATGAGGAATGGAGAAACTGCTGAAGGAGAAAGAGAAGGAAATGGGTAAAAACTAAGCTATAATTTTTGTAAACTGACACTTAAACAGAGGACATTGAAATAAACTTAAAAAAAAAAAAATAATCTATCTTTAACACTGCATAGGAAAAATCTGAAATTCAGTCCTAACTGCTTATTAATCTGAAGTTAATTTTCTCTAAGCATGCATGGCAAAAACCAGGGAGGGAACTTGCTACATTTTTTATTCCTACTCATATTTTTAAATTTTTATTCCTATTTGTTATTCTTTATTCTAAAGACACGGACTAAATCTCTGCTTTTGCAAAACTGCAGCCCCTGAAAAAGAGAGTTACAAACAGGCTGATTCTAAAAGTTCTAAGGTTTCAGCAAAGGGGTCACCACCACCATCTGATAGTTAAAAGCACTGACTGTGCAACCTGTGCAGTCACTGTAAATTCAGAAGATGCTGGAGGGCATGGAAAAGTCAACAAGCTGAACTTTCAACTCTGGACATCAAAGTTCAAATCCCAATTTAGGTCAGAAAGATAAAAATAAAAGGGAAAAAAAATCTGCTCTGATAAGACTCCATCATTTCTGCTGCACAATTTATGTGATTGGAATAGATTAAGCCATCTGTGAAAGCCTCAGACAATAGGCAATCATACATCTAGGAACTTCAAAAAAAACGTGGCCAGGAAATGCTCTTTAGCTGGAGGAAGTTTCAGGCAGGCCCAGTGGTCAAGAATACATTTCAAAAGGACCCAGAGAATTCCTGCAGCAGTGCTGGAGGGACAGCATGGACCAGGCAAAATTACCTTCCCAATCCCATCAAGGACCAGCTGCAGGTGGGTCACTCACACACCTTTAAAGAGTGTTTTTTCAGATGTGGGAAGAGAAATAACTTAGCCTAGAATTACTCAGAAATGAAACAAATTTGAGAACTCATTTGAATTGAGCAGTAAAGGAACAATGCAGCAAACAGCACAGAAATAACATCCTATAAAAGATGTTTAGCAGCCAACTCCTGATCAAAAACATTCTGTTCTTAGACATTGCCTGAAGGAAGGATTGCTTTATATCAGGATTTTCAGGAAAAGTAAGGCTCTGGTTTTAACATTATGCTACTTTAAGCCCGGTCTAAAGGAACTAAACAGGACAGTTTGGATGAAATGGAATTCACACCATTTTTCAGATTAAATTTCTGACCTCAAGATGTGATTTAGGCCCTAAATCAGCCAAGTGACACAGCTTTCACCAGCTGAAATTAGACAACACCTAGGGTCCCCAGGGCTCTTTGGAAACCTCTCTTTAACTTGCTGGTACCCAAGCAAACTCCAACCATTTTCTCAACTCCATTGCTTGCTTTGAAACCTGTAATTTGGAGTACAGGAAAAAGGGGATGGAATTTGGCATTTATTGCTTGATTTTTCCAAAAGGAGCTGACACTGCCCATTCATGTCTACTTATCAAAGATCTGAGAAAAGGTGTTCAGAGTGATCTTGGTGCTCCTATTCCAGGGAAAACCCAGAGGAGCTAAGCATCCAGTGCTTTCAGTTTCCCCTGAAAGCAGTGAACCCATCACTTCTTAAAGCAACTCACATAAACTGTCCTCGAGATGATTAAAAAGGCAAATCCAAGTTTAGCACTTCAGTGTTCCAGTTCTGTGACGTGGTATCATAAATCACAGTTACAGATTTTGATTTAAGGCATCTCTGAATTTCTGTTTCAAAGTGATTTGGAAAGGATTTTGTACTACTCCATCTATGGATTTGTCCAACACATTCAAGGAAATCCCAGATCCAGCTGAACAAGTAGATTATGAACAGGCAAAGCATAAGGAAGAGAGACATGAACTTCAAAGCCTGCTCCAAAAAGCTTAAACCTGAACCAGGAATAAAACTGAAAAGAGTTATTTTACTGACATAGGAAACTTCTCTTGTTCATGTCAGTCTTGCTGCCAGTAACTTGATTTAATTTTGAATGACAGTAATGGCCAGTTTTTGACTAAAATTGTTGCTTTTGCTTTGAGCATTTCATTTAAACAATTCAGCATCTCCAGACAAAGCTGCATTATTCTGTCCTTCCTTCTTACCAGAACATCAACACCAGCACTTTCTCCATGAAAAAGTCTGCAGAAATGTGGGGTGAACCTAACAATACTTCAAAGCATTGACCCACCTTGGGAGTCACAGAATGGTTTGGGTTGGGAGGGACCTCAAATCCCACCCAGTGCCACCCCTGCCATGGCCAGGGACACCTCCCACTGTCCCAGGCTGCTCCAAGCCCTGTCCAGCCTGGCCTTGGGCACTGCCAGGGATCCAGGGGCAGCCACAGCTGCTCTGGGCACCTGTGCCAGGGCCTGCCCACCCTCACAGGGAGGAATTTCTTCCAATATCCCATCTAACCCTGCCCTCCTGCAGCTCAAGCCCTTTCCCCCTAGTTCTGACCCTACAATAAATGTGCACACATTGTTACAGCAGGACAGAGCCAGGGAAGGAAACCAGCTTAAAGGAATTCCATACAGTCACTGCACACAACTTGAAAACATATTTCTAATTTATAATTGCCAATATGGAAATGAAGCCACTTTTCTCACCGGAATTTTTTTTTCTTCCACGGCAGAGGCACACTGGTTCATTATTGCAGGGCTGCCCAAGAGGGGGGGACTGCTGGCATTGTGTTTTTTCTTTAAAAAAGAATAAAATCACTTGAAAAAATGGAAATATGACTGTGAAATCAGAAAGCCATTTGCTAAATTATTTAGCTGGGCAGACCAAACCCCATTAAAAATATGTATGGGGGGAATGCAGTATACTAAGATGTTGCAAATTATCAAATACATGTATATATGTACATGTATAATGTAATAGATATTAAATCTTTTATTAAACTATACAGATGTATAGCATATACAATGCATAATATATACAGTTTATATGATATGATATTCATTAATCTTATATAATATATAATATAATAATATAAATAATATAAATAATATTAAATTATATATATAATAATATAGAATTATAATATATAATAATATATTAAGAAATAGAAAAGCTACCATATTTGCCACAGCCTGAGCAGGATCAAGGAGCTAATTCCCATCTGATGCTTTGGCTGTTGGAAGCACAGGATAGAGCCAAGGCAGCAGATCCTCTGCCCACCTGCTCTGCCCCTTCTTTCCGCAGTTCAGGTATTCACCAATTACCTGTTTGTTGGAGTGAGCAGTGTCTTTATTCTTCATGGTGTCATACCCGGGCAGGCGGTGACGCCTGCCCATCTGGAGTGCCACCAGGTCCTTCATGATGGACTTCAAGGCCTCTTGTTCATCTGTGAGGCACAAAAATTTCAGGAGTAAGTTGTCTGGGTGAGCACCAACCATGACATTTCTGCACCCCTGGCACTTCTACACTGGTTTTCTGCTGGCTTACAGAACAACAACACTTTTGAGGATCTTTGCAAATACACCGTGATTTAATTTAGCCATAAAAAAGCCCAAACGTGACTGAATATCATGACACAATAAACTGACAGATAAATGTTAAGTCACTTGTCCAATATCATGGAAGGATCTGGCCAGAGTACAGATGAGAATGAATATCCCCAGCCCCTAATTCTGTTCAAAAGTCTTCACAACAAACAGTAAAACCTGGACAGATTTACTAGACCATTACAGGTCATTTAGGAAGGGCAAACTGATGTGCTTCTGGCAAGGAAAACCTGGTACAAGTCTGCTCTTTCCCATTTTATATCCTGTTAACTCTGAATTCTTGCCTTCTAGTGGAACAAACCACGGCCAGTAGAAAGAGAAATTAAAATCTGGACAAAGATTAATCTTGGAGTATCTGTGAACACAAATCCACTTGAACTGATTGCCCCAACACGTTCCTTTCTTCCCTCAGAACAAGCTAATGGAATAAAATTCAAACCATTTTATGAGATTTCAAGATCTGCTGAACAGGTTCAAGTTGTCCAGCACTAAGAACACTGTCTGCTGGCAAAGTACAATGCAGCAGGTTCAACTCAAGGCTTCTTGCCTTGCAGCAATATAAAAACACACACTGAGTTTTTTCTTGTATGTTCCACTAAGAATTACTTTCTGAAGATTCCTGATGTAACCAATTTAAAGTATTCTCTCCCATTGCCTGTTTTGAGAAGTGATACTTAGCAGAACTTTGTGTTTAGAGGAAAAAAACAAAGGTGAAAACAAAGATAAATGCACAGTAGCTGGGCTGTGATGGATGGCAGATGAAGGCCTAAAACCTATGGAAATGAATCCTTTATTTGAGCAAGGATAACAACCCTAAATTCCTTGATTTGCAAAAGGTAAAGGAAGCTGCCAAGTGAAGTTTTGTCCAAAATGGGGCTGCAGTGGGTACTGGGCTCCCAGTCACTGTGCCACAGCTAAAAAAGCAGCACCTTGTGCTGTCCCTCTGCTCCTGGCACACTCCTGCCCTCTGCACTGCCTGGCTGCTGGCTCACATATCAACACTCAAAAAGCTTTTAGGGATAAAGTGTTGTTTCCTTGGTAAATAATACACTCAGTTAAATCCTTCCTGATATTCAAGCATTACTTAGGCATGGAATTTGAAGCAATGATTTGATCAGCTCTGGACATTCCCAAGAGAATCTGCCTTTTCTAAAAGAGTTTGGGATGACCTGAACCCTAGTTTTGAATGTAAAGCTTTATTTTTTTTTTGATAATTGGGACTTTTGGAAGTGATGTGAACCAGATGAGGTTATCACAGCCCAACTCACATGATGGTGTGTCAGGTGTGCAGTGCCTGATACACACAACTCCTCTTTTCCTCCCTCACTGTGTCACTTTGAGGAGTTTGAATTGAAAACGAGCATTTTTTTGAAGCTGATTTGTAAACAACTGAAACTTAATTTTAAGAATCCACCATGGCTACACACCAGTCCCTGATTCACGGCACTGGTTTGATGGGTAATCACTTGCATTTGGAAGAGTTGTCCTGGGAACAGCTGCTGAACATCAAATGATGGACTGACTCACATCAGTACTTCTCTGTAAAAGGGACTCAGTGGGACTATTTGTTTCTGCAATTTCATGTTGTGCATTTGTTCACGAGTCTCTCCAAAGCAGTTAGCTTATGTTTCATGCAGAAGACTGGCTTCATAATTAATCAACGTCTGAATAACAAACCAGATTTTCGCAATGCTTAAAGATGACAGATGTGGGGCACATATGGCTTGTAAAGCACACAGGGAGCAAATGCTGCTAAAAGTTAAAAGAAAAATGGGAAAAATACACCTCTTTGTAAGGAGGGAACATTTGAAGAAGTCCCAGTCAGAACAGAAGTCACACTAGGATTATCTTTGCTAAAACCAATAGTTTCTGCCCAGGTGTGTTTTAGCTTTCACAGGATCCCAAAGGGTTTGGGTTGGAAGGGATCTCAAAGGTCATCCAGTGCCACCCCTGCCGCGGCAGGGACACCTTCCACTGTCCCAGGCTGCTCCAAGCCCTGCCCAGCCTGGCCTTGGGCACTGCCAGGGATCCAGGGGCAGCCACAGCTGCTCTGGGCACCCTGTGCCAGGGCCTGCCCACCCTCCCGGGGAGGAATTTCTTCCAATATTCCACCTATCCCTGCCCTCTGTCAATGGAAGTCATTCCCTGTGTCCTGTCCATGCAGGCCCTTAGAAAGTCTCTCTCCATCTTTCTTGCAAGTTCTGGAAGGTGAGTCCTAACCTGGTCCTGAGAGCACCCAACATCTGAGATACATCCACTGTGGCCTTCAGAATGTTATACCAAAAAACAGAAACATCAAACCTAGACCAGATAATGAAAGGGAATGAAAATAAATCTCCCAATGCATCTGCAGAAGGTGTTAATTACAGAAAAAAAAAAATTTAAAAAGGAACGCAGAGAACACAAAAAAAATCCAAATCAAAACCCACCAAATCTCTGCTGTCCAAGACAAGCCAAGTGAGACAATAACCACATTGTGGCAGTGGAGAAGGGAGAGCACTCTTTGACATTCCAACTGCATGTAAAAGAAGCAAGGGGTGTAAGTAACACAACCAAAGCAAGAGGCTGCTTTTTGAGAAGCACATCAGCCAAAGGAAATAAGTGCTGGGATCTATCTCAGCACTAAGTAACCCCTTGTGGGATGAAAATGTGAAGAAAGAGCTGTGAGTGAAGCTAAAGTTCCAGGTAGGCAGTGGCACAACTTTTTCTTTTTAAAAAAAAAAAAGTTTCCAACTTTACAGTTGAACATTTAACCTTTTACCTTTACTGGAATGTCTCCAATTTACTGGTATTCTTTAATTTTGATGGTTTTAAGAACAGCCTTGGAGTCACCTGGCAGACAAAGGCTGAAATCGTGCACAACAAAATACTACAACCTCTGACCTGGAACATCCCTGAGGTTCCTACCACCCAAAACACTCAGGGAAGAGCTGGGATACAAGTTTTCCACTACAGTGCAGTTTGGGTTTGGCCAGATACCAGGAGGATGAAGAAGAGCTTGTCTTGGCAGAGCTCCTTTGGGCAAGAAGCAAAGGAGCTATGAAAGCAGTTTATAACTGAGGGCTCATGATGAGAAATCAAGTCCATCAAAGAATATGTCTGGGAATGAGAATTCTCCTCTGAACAGTATCATCACTGGGAAACAGAGATCAGTGGTTGCAAGGGTTGGCTACAGCTGTTTGCTCCCAGGTTGCAGGCTGTGTGGAGTCAGCATCACTCACTTGTGGCACAGAGGACACATCCAGCCAGCTGTGTGTTCTTTTTTACAGACTGCAGCTCGGCTATGAAGAGAATTTATTTATTAGCTGAAGCAACTTGTGAATTTACAACACAAGCTCTGCAGGGCAGCATCGGGCAGACACTAGAGTTTAACGCTCCCAGGCACAGGGTGGGATTGCTGGGGTGCCCTGAGCAGGACCAGGAGCTGGGCTCCACCATCCTTGTGGGTCCCTTCCAACTCAGGATATTCTATAAACCCCAGTTAGTGCCTGCAAGATCTGTATCTCCCTCACTGTGGTCATTCTAACACTGAAATATTATTTATCTTCGTCAAACGGGAACAGTCAATGTTCTAGAAAAGGAGATGGAACAATTCAGGTGAGTTTGAATCTTCTTATACATGTTTTAGTAGTCTTACACTGAGCTACTGGCTCCCTACTACTAAACCATACATCCTGTAATTCATCCCTATGTTGATGAGATAGGACATAACAGAGTATTTCTCTCTTAAAAGTATAAAATAAAGTCAAATATTGATCTGAGATTGTGTAGGGGAAAATTGTACCTGGTGAGGACAGCACTGCGATGGATTTAATGCTGAGAAGCATGAATACTTCTTTATTTCCATCCAAACAGAAGATTTCCATAGAGTGACTTGGAGAAGCACGTGGAGCAGCATTACATTAATTAATTAATATTACATTAATCACACAATGCAGAAGCTGCTACAAATGAAAATGAAGCAATTTTTGGAGCACTGAGAGACCCTGTTTTGCCTGGTCTCCAGTAGGTCTGGGAAACACAGTTCTGCTTTGTGAGGGAAAGATGTTGTCCAGGAAATGCTTTTCATGTTTTAAAAACTACACTCAAGGATTTTTATAACTGCGATAAAAGCAAACTGCTGCTCACAGAGAAAGTTGTTCCTCTCCACAAAGCATCTACTTCAACTAACCCGTGGTTTGTCACACAGGTCTGAACAAGGCAGAAATGCAAACAGCTTAGAGGGGAAAAAAAAAATCACAAAGTTAGGACAGGGAAAGGGAAAGTATCTGCACATGGATAAAAAGAGGAAGTCTGTGAACCCCCCTAAGCCAGGATCATGTTTTATATGGTGTCACACATGATGCCATGTTGGTTTAACAGAGAAAGAAGTGAATAAATCTGTGTATTTTTTATCTACCACCACAACAGCAAAGCTGGTTTGGGCGAGTGGCTGGCAGATCCAGGGGCAAGGAGGAAATTTTAGACAAATTGTGTCTGAAAAAAGCCTTGCAAAGAGTTTCATTTTGAGTCCTTTGCTGTGGGCAGTTTTAGTGGCACCAAAACACTGCTGTGCACAAGCTTTAGGAAATCACAAATATCCTGGTTTGTAGAGAGAAAAAATCAGAGAGCTCTACGAGGCTTCTCCTTGCGGGATATATTCAGGGTCCCTCTTCTCATTGACAGGTTAAAGACCGGGATCTGGGCTTTGAGCCGAGCCTAACCCGCAGGCTGAGCCCCGCTCCTGCCGCGGGTGTCCCTGGGTGCGTGTGAGCCAAGGGAAGGAAGTGACACAGGCAGGAAAAGGGACCGAGGGAAGGCTGCAGGAGCAGGGCCTGCACACCCCAAACCTGCTCAGAGCCACAGCTCCCGGGGTTCAGCCTGCCAAGGACTGTCTGGAGAGAAATAAAGCTCAGGAATTGTCCTGGCAGAGCAGGTGAGCCCCGGCTGAAGCACTGCAGCTCCTGCAAACTCTGACATCGACCGCTCCACGTGTCCTTCAGGTGGGTTGTAATCAGATTGAAGAAAATCAATGCTATACAGGCCATTATCCCTTATTAATCAGATTATTCGATCACAGTTGCTGAATGAATTTAGGTTTGTCCCGTTACAAAGGGGAAATCTGCTTGCAGCTGTGCCACGGTACACACAATGTCCATGAAATTGTATTTTTTCATTCTGCACTCACATGTTTACAAACACAGGTCCAACTGCCACTGGAAAACACTTTCATGGAAATCCAACTTCCTACTTCTAAACCATTTTAAGTTTATGAACCACCCTGCTGCTCTAAACAGTGGATTACACTATTCCTCTCTTTGTAGCAGAGAAATCTAGTGAGGGATTTGCATGAATTTGTTGTATTTACCAAATCAAAACAGAGCAAAGAGATGTTGAAGTAGTTGTTGAATAACATTTGCAATGTTTTTTGAATTTAAAGTATAAAATCTAATTGTGCATATAGACTAAATTAAGGAGAATCTTGGACTAAACTTGGTTGTAGGGAAGAAACATTTAAGTTGTAGCCCAAGAAGCCATGAAACTCCAGACTTAGAACAGCAGGAATTTCCTTGGAAATATGGAAATATGAGTAAGTTCTGGTTTAGAGCAATTGAAAGTTTAATTCTAGCACCTCTCCTTAAGCTGAAAAAAGGAATTAGGAAGCACAAGACCCCCTCCATAAGCAGTTCTTTACAAGGGACATGCAATCCAAATCCAAACTAATTTGAATCAATCAAATTCAGTCGTGGTAAATCCTCATAACAACGTTTTCCTCTTGAAAAAGAGTTCTTCCAACTCCTTTGCTTGTTTTTACTTGTTGCTGTCTGGGCTAAGGACGGCAAATGAGAACTCGGGGGGGGGAGCTCCATAAGGGAAGTTTGGACTCCCAAACTACACTTAATACCCAAAATTCCTCCAATTAAGCTGCAGCACAACAATTCCCGTCTCAAGAAGAGCCAATTTCTGGAGGCTGGAGCAGCCCGCGGAGCTCAGCCCGACCCCTGCTCCCCGCCGGCTCTGCCCAGCCAAGTTCAGCAAAACCCCGGGGCACCGCACGTTTCCCGTAAACCCATTTCAACCAAATCCTTGAAAATCCACCATCTCCCCGGCCCCGCCGCCGCTGCCCGGCCCGCCCGCGGCTCCCCGCGGCTCCCCGGGCCCGAGCGCCCCGGAGCGG
>VWZP01008079.1:229707-284037 GCA_013396995.1 Dicaeum eximium | reverse complement strand
CGGGGGCGGGAGGCCGCGGGCGCTGCCGGTGCGGGCCGGTGCCCCCGGTCCGTGAGGGCCGGCCCCGCAAAACAAACCGCTCGGCGGCCGCCGCGCACCCGCCGCCTCCTGCCAATCACAGCGGCACCCGCCGCCGCCCGCCAATCAGCGCCGCCGCCGCGCCCACCCGACGGCGCTGCTGGCCAATGGGCGCGCGAGAAGACGCGCCGCCCGCCCCGCCCCTCCGCGGAGCCGGCTGTCAATCACGGGGGCCCGATGCGCCGCGGTAGAGACACACCCCCTCGGCCGTCAGGGGGCGGGGCGTGACAGACCACGCCCACAATGCTGTCAATCAATCTGACTGACGGCGGTGAGGCCCCGCCCGTGGGCTGGGAGCGGGGCCGGGTCCAGAAAGGAGAATAAAAAGGAAAAATCCAGTTTTGTCCCTGTGCCCGTGCTGTACCTGCAGTAAAGCACCTCTGGGAATCAATCCACAGGGTCAATAAGAAGGAACGTTCCCTCAAAATTAACTACTGAGTTATAATTAAAAAATCATGCTGGATTGTGTCTGATGCAACTGATGGGAAACTGCACACACCAACGTGTGCTACTGTCATCATCCAGCCTCAGCCAGGAATTCTGCTCTGAATCACGAATGTTTTGGGTTGGAAGGGGCCTTAAAGATTCTCTCATTCCACAGGCTGTGTTTAAATCAAATAAAACCTTTTAAAGCAACACCCAGCCTGCTCTTTGCCAGCTGCTGTGTCCATCCCACCTGCAGGATGGTATTTTGGTGGTGTCTTTTCCACAAAACAAAAAAACAGCAGAGGGGGGTTGTTATTTTAAAAAGAAGCCCAGCCCTGACTCCCTGTTGTGGCCAGGGAAACGCACCTGGAACAGATGTTTCAGTTTTTCACTCTGGCAAAGGTCTGGCAGCACCTCCAGGGGTCTGTGAGTGGCTTTGTCAAGAAAACGAGCCTGGAAAGGGAAATTGCTCAGAAGTGTGAACAAGTGCAGGAATCTGAACCTACACATCAGGAGGAACTTGGGACTTAGTCAAAACACAACATTATCTGTAATATGATTGATTTTTTTCTTTTTTTTTTTTTTAACTGTCTAGGTAATAAAAAGCTCTCAGAGTGTCATACCAGGAAACAGGACAAGGACACAGAGGTTGGACTCATTCGCCTTCGGAGATTCTAGCCTCAAGTTCCCATCTAAAACCAGGCTGATGCTGTCTTTAAACTTCTCTTTAGTCTCTCCTATCTTCTTGCCCTGATGCTCGAAAAGCATTTCTAACTCTCCTGGCTATTCTATCCCTTTTTCATGTCAAAATTATCCTTGTTTTAAAAAATACTCTCCTCTTCCCTGGAATTTTCTCTCGAAATACATCTTGAAGATAATCATATGTCCTTTCAGGCTTCACTGTAATAGAAATCCAGCCACTTTTCCTTCTTAACACAAGCCTTGTGTTTGTGGTATCAAGCTGGTAGCTTTTTGCCCCCGCTCCAATTTGAATTCCTCTCTCATTTGGCAGCATCTTTATTGATCTTGGAACCACTTTTTGACATGTTTTTTCACAGCTTCACGATGGCTCATCACTATCCTTTATCAACCACTAAATCTCAGTTTCTTTTCCTCACTAATTTCCAACAAAAAACTCTTGGTATCCTCCAGAGATTTCTCCTTGTCCATACATTCACATCCTTGCACTCTCTGCTGCTACATTTCATCTCAGCTCCATTTCTCACTCTTCACTCATCCAGTCTCCAAGATACTCCACTTCCCTCATATTATTGAAGCCTCCCACTTTCGTTCATCACCAAATTTGATTTTCATGCTGGCTCTTTGTGCCAGAATCATTATAAAAAGGCTTTTCTAAGACAGGGAAGAACCCACCCCATGCCCTGGGAGGCAGAAATTTTGTTTCAATTCCCCTCTGCACCGGCCCTGATTTCAAACCACTCCATCACCACCTCACCATTTGTTATTTTTGCTTATCTTGCAGCTCCTACATGTTTGCATATCAAATTCTCAGTTGAAGCCCTGCTAAAAGAGAATGATCCCGTGCCCTTTGTGTAGAAACTGGCTTTACTGAGTTCAAAAGATATTAATCCAAGATATTAGCAGCTTGTGACAGGAGCCAGCAGCTCCTGGCAGATGGCAGGAGACACCCACCCTGGTGGGACTTGCTCTTCCCATCTCCAGCTGCCCAGGGTGTCTTTACCAAATTGAAAATAGAATGATTTGTCCTTAACACCTCATCACTTCACCCACCTGTCAAGCCTAATGTGTAAACCAACAATTTTATCTCTTGATTTGTGGTTTCCCCATTTTCCAGACATTCTCACTTCACTATCTACATCCAAGGGCCATCAGGACTTTTTTTGGACTACTACAGACCTTCACACCTTTTTTTTTTCTCCCCACCCCAAGCTGGTAAATCTTTCCTGAACTGGAATCTAACTTTCTACCAAAGTAAGTGCTCCTTTTTTGTGTAACTTGAGAAAAAAAAAAAAAAAAAGAATAATTCCTTTCTTTTACTGTGTACTTAATACAGTATTGGTTTTTTACTGGTGCATAATCCCAGAATGGTTTGGGTTGGAAAGGGCCTTAAAGACCCCCCCAGTCCCATGGCAGGGACACCTTCCACTGTCCCAGGCTGCTCCAAACCCTGTCCAGCCTGGCCTTGGACACTGCCAGGGATCCAGAGGCAGCCACAGCTGCTCTGGGAATCTGTGCCAGGGCCTCCCCATGCTCACAGGGAGGAATTTCTTCCCAATATCCCATCAAATCCTTCTCTCTACCAGTCTGAACCCAGTTCTCCTTGCCCTGCCATTGCAGTTCCTGATGAGGATCAGGCTGTTTGTTTTACACCAGCTGATATTCTGTGGTTTTCCACCTGGATTGGCCACATCCTTCCAAAGCTGAGACTTTCCAGCAGAGAAGCTTCACCCCTGTAAACAGCAGCTGCAGAACATACTTAATTATTGAATTTATTCAGATTGTCTGATGCCATTTAAGGTAAAATCATCAGTAAAGATATTCACAGAGACTCTCCAGGAGCTCCCATGTTTCCCCATTTGTTTTAAAGGAACTTTAGAAGGCCTAATTGTTAATGTTGTCACGCAGCATCAACTAAGAAAAGGAAGTGTAATCCCTATTTTAGGGACTTAAGGGCATTGCACAGAGAAACAGTGACTTGTTACAAGTTACACAGGAAGTCTGGAGTAGACCTTTGGGATTTAACTCCTGGCATCTTTTCCTAGTGTCTTAATAACTATGCCATCATCTTATTTTCTATTCTGGCAGAATTTCCATTTTCTGAAGCATACCTGACTCAAAGAGCCCCTTTTCCTTGCTATCAGATGTACTAGTTCTTCTTTCCTTCCTGCTTCCCTTCTTGTTTAGGTAGACACATCCTTCCTGGGGAGCTGAGCAGGCTCCAGGCTGAGCCTTGGCCCATGCCAAAACTTCCTTATTCTACATCTTGCACTCCACAGCCACAGAAGGGGGCAAGGAGGAGAAAAACCCTGTGAATAGAACCAGAGAATCCTTGAATGGTTGGGGTTGGAAGGACCTTGAAGCCCATCCAGAGCCACCCCTGCCATGGCAGGGACACCTTCCACTGTCCCAGGCTGCTCCTGTCCAACCTGGCCTGGGACACCTCAGGGATGGGATATCCAACCTGCAAAGGATGCATCAAAGGGTTCTGCAGATCTAAGAGCAATCTCACTAATTCCAGGCACTTCTGTCTCTCCTAAAAATTTCCTGTTGTGTTCCCACCTTTGAAAACAAAGTGAATGGAACTTTATCATCACTATCCAACTCTAGGGCAGGATATATATGGGCCCAAATGTATCTCTCCTCCAGCAGAGACATGAATCATGTGAAATTCCTGGAAAACACGCCTGAAACAGCCTTTCTCAGCCGGGAGGAGCAGGTGTGCACCTCTACCTGTCCTGCTGCCAAGGGCTGGCCTGGCTGCCAACAGCATTCCAGCAGAGGGGGCTCTGAAGCTGGTTAAAAACCAGAAGCTGTTCTGCCTTTGGAATGGCAAAATCAGGGAGGGAAGGGGAGGAAGAACATTAAAAATATGATATTTTTATATGTTAATTTAATATAAATTTAAATATTTAATATAAATTTATGTATTTATATAANATAATTATTATATGTTATATTATATATTTAATTATCTATCTATTTAATTATATATATCTAATTATCTATTTAATATATTTATAAATATAAATTTATATATTTAATTTTTTATATAATTATATTATGCTTTTAGATCATTACTTCCTCTGAGCTGACAGCCTGGCCTGTTTCTAAAACAGCATGAATTAAAAAGCTCACAATTAAATGCTTCTTCCAGTCACAGGCCCCAGAATAATCTCAGAGACCACTTTTTCCCCACAGCTACTGCTGTGCATTGTTACCACAGAGGGTTTCTTTCAAGTATTTTTCAGCCCTTTACTGATTGCTGATTAATGATGTGCTTTTCACTCACAGCTGATATCAGAGCAGGGACATTCCCACGGTCACAGAGCAAGACAGCTGTGCCAGATGTTGGCTGTTCCATAATATTTACAAAAGGCACAGCCCCTCTCATCTTTTTTCCTACCTATGTTCCTCTACATCATTTTATGGCACTTGTTTTGCCACATTGACAAGCAAACTGCTTCATTTTCCACCAGTCCAGCACTTTTTGCACTGCTCCAATTTGCACAAGCTGCCTCCTTCCACTGTAGTGGGAGCTGAGAAAGTTTCTCTGGAGTATTCCAAAGCACAGATCCAGGGGAAAAAATAATCCATGAGGATGCAAATACATTTCTAGGGTAAAAGACAAACAATTCTTAGAAAAAAAGTATTTTTTCTGAGCACACGAAGTCCATATATAGCTTAAAAACCACTGCAGCATCCTTGCAGGCAACTCTTTCCACTGTGGTCATGAAGCTTAATAAGCTTTTATTTCAAAGCCAGTATACAAAGAATTAGAAAGAAATCCAAGCGTTTAGTTGAACTAGATTTAATCTAAATACTTAAGGAAGTCATCAGTCCTGCTTGCCAAGGCCTAAGGTACAAATTTCCAAGCTCTGCCACCCTATTCTCCTCTTGGTCCCAATTCCAGACATGACAGCAGTGGCTGGGTGTGTGGAAAAAACTCCCTTTTAGAGAGGTCACCCTGCCCAGGAGAGACTTAAAGCTACAGAAGTGCCCAATTGCTTTGTTTTCACTATGCCTACATTCAAAACCCCTCAGAGACTAATTATTTGAAATCTCAAAAAAATCCCTCTTGCCCTCGTCTTAAAAACAAAACCACAGCGCAGATAATTCCCATTTGTTGTGCACAGAAGAAGTAAAGCATTGGAAAACATGAGCAGAAACAACACTGGAATACAAGGACCCTGCAGCAGATTTTTAAGAAAGCAAATATTTAATGTACAGCTGCCATTAACCATTTTGTTGGAGTTCTGTCCTGACTGGGTTCCTAATAATGTAATTATTTGGGGAAACCTGCAACTTAAGAAGAGCTGGATTATCAAGTTTGTTTGGGTATTTGTGGGAGGAGGGATCAATGTATTTCACTTTGCAGAGACAAGGCACAGCAATAAGCCTCCTCTGACAGCAACAAGCTCCACATACAAGAAATTAAGTTCATTTGTAGTTCCCTGCTCCCCCCAGGTTTTCACTCATCACACAGTGAACTGCAGTCAATCTACAAATGTTCCATTTTTATTACAAAGTATGAAAGGCAGAAAATACTGTACCTAATACACAGGAGGCCGAAACTTAGAAAGAAGGTTAAAAAATTGGAATAAAACTACATAGGAAGCAGGAAATAGCATAAAAGGATGCAACATTCCACTTTCAAGCGAGTTCAGAAAATTGCCTTAAAATTTACAGTTTCAACAACATGGTTCCATGACTCAGGTGTTAAAATCCATTGTAACAAACCCTTTTATATTTTCTCCATAAAAATAAAGGAATATAGGGACACTGCAGCTATCCATGTCAACAATATATGTCTGTTGAATAGCAGGATACTGGGATTCCTCTAGGACAGAATAGTAGCGAAGTTGCAGGTGGAGAAAAAGGACAGAAGTAAAATTACTATTGCTTTAACATACTCTAGTGAGGACAAGAAGTCAGGAATCTCATATGGATGTTTGTACAATCATGCTACAAAGATTACACCTTCAGGAAATTACCACAAGGGGACTGTGAATGGGAGGAGCAGAAGGGAAAACACACCTAAAAATATTATCTCCTACTCAGCTACTGGTAACAAAAATGCTTCGGCGCAATGGATTTAAATTACATTTTACACTGCTAGCAACCCAAGGGTTAAAAAAAGCTTCTTTTCAAATAGTCGATTTCATAATTCCTATTTCCCAAGTTGTCAAAAAAAAAGCAACATACCTTTTTCCAGCTGCACTGGGACTCTGTCCTGCTCTGGCTCTTGCCTTTCTGCCTTGCTAAGATCCCACAGACCCACCCTCAGCACTAAGAGGGGGCTGGAGTTGGACGTGTTTCACATGGAAATCAAACTCCAAGGGATGGGAGCTGGACCATGGGTTTACAGATGCACATGGCCACAATATTTTGTCAGGAAATAGCTTTTTTTCTTAATTTTGTTAGATTTCCTGTAAATAAACCAACTTGATGGAAGCCACTGAGATAATTTTAATTATTTTCATGACTATGGAAATTCTCGCTTGATGCTGAATATCAGAGGCTGCATCAAAGGCCACTGAGGTCCTTGGCAGACACATTTGTCACCTGAAACAGGCAGCAGCAACTCTCACAAGTGCCTTTGCATCTGGTGTCTGCCATGAATCACCAGATGAACCTTCAGTAACTGGCATTCAGCTGCATTTTTGATTACTGTTCTTTTTACTGCTGGTGAAAGGTGCTGATTGGAAGTTCTGGAGATCTTTTCCAGAAAACAAAGCGAGTCAGGGGCATCCTAAACTCTCCTCAAGAATGAAACATTTCTGACTTTTCTTGGGTAAGCAGGGGAAGTACAGCTGCATCAGAAAGTGCTCTTTAAGTGCCACATACAATTAATTCCCTGGATTCTCTGCAGAGATCAAGAGAAACTGGGACAGAGTTGACAGTACCTTGCTCATTGCTTTCCATGTCCACAGAACAGCAAGTACAGGCTTGCTCTGGAATATTGGTCTGAGAGTAGAAAGCAGGAAATACGTGTCAGAGAGAACTTGTGTTACCTGACAGGATAACTCTGCATTTCAGGTGGTGGAACCACTTTGCTACGAGCAGTGGGAAAACTCAACCCTGGAGTACTTTGATGGGACTGAAACTGTGCAGTCTGCTGAGCCCAGAGCTTGCCTGTGCTGCTGTGCACTCTTTTTCCAGTGTGTCTGGAAAGAGTTAAAACACCACTAACAAGCTGGCCAGTTCAGTGGTTCAGGCTGTGTGAATTTACAGGCAGCAGCTGCAATTTTTCTCTCACCAAATTCAAATTATCCAAAGAATCCAGGCACATCCCTACACAACCAGCCCAGCACTGCCACCATCCTGTTCTGATGGTAGAGAAGAGGATTCCCAAACACCACCAAGTTCCTAAACAAAAAGGACTCTCTGGGAGACATGCAGCACTACATCCCTTGGGTTGGCCTTACATGAAGCTTCAGTTTAACATTTACAGCCTTGTCAAGTGCTCATATTTTTGGTTTTCAATAAAAATAAGTGAGGGTCCACTATGTCCCCAGTTTAGGATTTTGGTGACGGTCGTTATTTAAATTTTCTACACAACACAGACAAATGCCTACCCTACAAGGGCTGAGGAAAAGATGACTGTCCTCCTAATCTTACCAAAAATATACTTGTTAAAGTGCCATCTGCAAGAGAACAAAACTGACACACTCAGCTCCTCCTTTCCATTGACAACAAGCACGAGAACATCTGTGAATTCTGTACATCAGACCCTTCCCCTCACCTGGTCTCTGGCAGGCTGTGATCTACACTCGAGACTGAGGCAGCTTCTCACTGCACCACGAGGCAAAAATAGAGCTTTTTACTATTATCCAGAACATTCAGTAGAGTAATTACTGCTAAGTTTTGAAAGGATCATTAACTTTGACTTATGAGAGGCAAATACATTAAATATATTTCAAGGTTCCATAAGAAACAACCTGTTTTAGCAGTCTCCTTTCATATTATTTGAAACCACTGTGTTTTCTTTCTAAATAGATTGTCAAAGCACTCAAATCCTTGCCTTTTAAATCTGTGCACACACAAGTACAATTCCCATAGATGCAAGCTACCATAGCCCCCCTCATTTAGACAGTTCATGGAGTTGGCACACTACACATTAATTCAACATTCAACTTGTTAACTGCAGGTTTTCACCTCACTAACAAGTTTTACATCATCAACATCTCCTGGCTGACAGTCAGCAGGTTGCCAACATAATAGTAGGAATCTGTGGAAAGCTTGCTTTGAACAGAACATAACAACCAAACAATAGTTTAGTCTCTTGAATTAATCAGCTCAAGAAGTGATACAGAATTTCTAATTTCTAACTCACAAGTATTTCTGTCCCAGAATCAGGCTGGCCTGTACCAACAACAGCACATGCTTTTCTGCTTTGCTCACCTCATCTGTCTTCATTCTTCCCTTAATGTTACTTTCTACTCAAAAAACATGAGGTATTTGCAAACAGTTGTTCTGCATCCTCTGATTGTGCAGTAAGCACCAAATAATGGAAATTGAGTATCAAAGTGTTTCTTTTCATTAACTTTGGGAAAAATAATGCTTATGGGGGCTTTACCCCCAACAAAATGGAATGCCAAACAGGGATAAACTGTAGATTTCAATTCACAGGCTCCAGTGACAAGTGTCAGGATTTGTTTTATCTTGCAGACAAACACCAAGCAGAGCATTCCCTCCCTGTCACTGGGTCAGCAGCTGCTGGCAAAAGGGCACCAGAGTCTTTCCCTTCCTTGTCTATATAGAAGTGCCATTTGCACTACAGAACATCTCACCCATGAGGATTTTCATGTCTTTTCACTCATTAACCTTTCAAGTGACATCTCTGAAGTTATTTTAAATATTATTTCCCTGTGCCAAAACAGTCTCTAATGATTTAAAATGTAATTTCATGTGAAGAATGACAATGGATTATGCCCAAAGCAGTATGCTCTAGATCCAGAAGGTACCCCAACTGGCTAAAAAAACAGGATTTAGGCTTTATTTAGAATCCACTGGAGCCTCCAAGATTCCTTCACTTGCCTTTGATGCATTTGCAGTAAGTACACAATTCCACAAACAGACTTCCATCAGTCTCATGGATGCAAGAACTGACACTGGATCCTCTTTCAGGTCCCTAACAGGATTGTTTTCCAACAAAAGCAGAATCTACCTGGCTATTCAGACCATGACTCCCTTTATACAAGCTCTCTTCTCATCATCTTTGACTCATGCCATCTGTACAGAAATAAACTTTGAAGCAAAAAGGGGACATGGAAAGTAACAACATTGCAGGTAATTCCCTCTTGGTAACAGCACATTTTTCCTGCCATTTGTAATTAAACAGAGCATGACAAGCCTGTGAATGTATTTCAGATGACTCCTAAAGCTGTGAATGCCATTAGCTGCTCCTGCTAAGAAAACCCCAATTTTCACTTTGTTCTATCTAAGTTTTTTCCAGTTTCAGACAAAGTGCTATTGTAAAAAGTGATAACTAATTATTTGGCTAACACTGCTCTGACATCTAGCTAAAGCCTGTCTGTGGAACACACTACTCAGTACTGCTGCTAATAAGAAAAATTGACCTTCAAGTCCAATCAAGCTTTGTCAGAAATCCCACACCTGAACACACTGACAAAACATCAGCTACAACAGTGCTGGTCTCTTGGTTCTCTGCTATCAAAAGGAGTGATGGAATACAGCTGTCCCTAATGAATTCCTATCAAATTCCTGAGGCAATGCTTTTCTGAGCTCCATGGTGAGAAGTAGCCTGCAGAAGAGTATTTCTCTACGTCCAGAATGACAAAACTTTGCAGATTCTGTTCTGTGTTTGACAATGTTCTCAGTGTCAGCTTCACTGTTCCACAGCAACTGCTTTCCCTACTTGCCTTTCCTGCATAAACTGACAAGATGCAAGTTTGCCAGTGCCCTACTATTTATGTCTGCCTCCAGTTGCAGGTGAATACTCATTAGGTGGAAAGAATTTTGATGGTTTCTGACATTTACATGGAAACTGGGCTGCACACCCTTCCAGACCAGCTCTGGCTGTCATGTCTTCATTGGAGAACACAGCAGAGCCTTCAGCACAGGGCCTGTGTTACAGGAAGACTCCAACAAAGATTTTTATCTTGTCTAATCCACTGAGCTTTCATTGAACAGTGTTATTGTAGAGTGATCCACTATTCCAAAGAGAAGCCCTCTGGCACATCCCCCAAAGTCAGGAGGATGACAAATGCCAAACCTTGGCCTCAATGGCACAGTTTTTTCTTATCCAGATCTACCTTTGGGCATCACATTAGGGAGTAATTTCTTTCAAAAAAACAGCTTTCTTTTGGATAGCAGACCAGCTTTTCTGACTTGTCTCGTTCATTCAACAAGACCTGGCAGTACAAAGCAAATACACTTCACAAAAAGATTGCTTTGCACTTCCTTCAAGACCTCCCAGGCCAAACACAACCTCCAAAGTACAGCCTAACCACAAAATCTTGCTCATATTATTTGCCAATCAAGCAAGCTACAAAGTGTGAAACCATTTTATTTTGATTTAGATAAGGTAAGTCTTTCGAGGGGAAATAATTTGATTGGAAGTGTCAATCCCAAGTCCATGAAAAATACATTTTTTCAGGAGCTGTTTACCTCCTGGGAGCTCACATCATGCATGGATCTTCTTTCTCAACCTATCACTGCTCTGTTTGCTAACACGACTGCAGGATACACACAAACTCAGAATTTAAAAATAAGACCTACCCTAGTAACAACTGCCTTGAGCATCAGAAAAGTGTAAAGAAATTGTGCAACAAGTACTTGTACTTCACAGCACCAGAAAATTCTGCCCAGGTCACCAGATACAGGGAGCCAAGGCAGCAGCTAATTCTGGCAGGCCTTTACTGCCAGGGAGCCTGCAGTGTTACTGTGGTTTGTATCCATGAACAGGTCCTGCTTTGGACATATGGAAGTGGATCGCATATCAAAAGTAAGAATTAGGGAGAAAAACCTTACTCAATAGAAAGTTAGCCCAATATATAAAAAACATACAAACGTTTAAACAGTTTAGAGGCAGCAACAACAGGAATGATAAAGATTCCTGCCAAGGTGGCTGTTAACATAATTGTCTTTTTCCCCTCACCTTGTTTTGCACCTGCATCTTTTAAACTGGTGGATGTGCTGCCTCAGCTGGCTGAAAAACACATGGACATATGCAGCAACTTAAAAGCCTGCAAGCTTATTAATACAGTCAACAAACAAATATACAGAACTTTTACTGAGGGAAAAAGAATTTCACAAGAAAACCAGAACCCAGAAGGTCCAAGAGGCTCAGCATGTCTCTGCATTTTAGAGTCTTGAGAGACAGGAGACCCCTGCCATCCATTCTTGTAACAGTTTCTTGTAACAGTAGATGCAAAGCAACAACAGATACTGGCCACTTGACTGGTGGTGTTCTTACTTTAGAGGGGAGGGGGAATGACACAGCCCTGCCTCACTGTGCATGAAGCAGCAAAGTTAGACTCTGAGGATCTCCAGGCAGTTGTTGTAGCAGATGGCTATCCAGTCTGGCTGGGTGGATGCCCACTGTACATTGTTGATCTCTCCCTCGGCTGTGTAGGCCAGGATGGGGTCCTCAATGGCACGAGGCATTTGCTGGATGTCCCAGATGAGAGCCTGGTGATCATCAGCTGCACACAGACAACAAATGCAGAGTGTAACAGTATCTCCATGTGTCCCTACTACAGTCCTACAGCCCAAGGGGCCAGGTAAGATATGGCTGTTCCCGTCCTGATCCACATTCAAGCCAGGTAACACAACTGTGCTCCAACAAAATAAACTTGGATCATTATACATTTATCCAGGACAGAGCTGATAAACAAATGACCAACGGAACTCCTAACAGTAGAAAACATTTAAGAACTGCACTACAGAAAAGCTAAGGAGCATTAAAATAACAGGAGCTTAACCAGAGCCAATGCACACTTTGGGTACTGGGCTCACCACTTCCACACAAACTCTAGCAGGCGTTGATTTCTGTAACGTTTTAGGAAAGTCACTGATAAAAGGCTTCTAAATTGCAAATATTCTTTAGCAAAAGGCAGGCAGAGAATCGCATATACTTTAGGATGAAGAGGATTTTGCAAATGCAGTGAAAGACTGAGATTCTCCTGTAGGTCACACTTACCTGCTGTACAGATGTGGCAGGAAGAGTGAGGTGCCCAAGCAATTCCATTTACACATGCTCTGTGGTTGTTTAACCTGGCAACAGGGGTGCAGGGAACTCTGACATCTAGAATCACAACCTTCAGAAACAAAAACCAGCTACATTAATAAATTGTATTTTTAAAAGTTAATTTCTTCAAAATACAAACTATTAACACCCCTCTTTAATTGTGAGAGCCAACAGTCTCATTACTCATCTATAACAAGAGGAGCTGCTGCCTCACCTCCCCCAGGAAATCCCCATCAGCACCTCGGGGAGCTGCTGCCTTACCTCCCCCAGGAAATCCCCATCAGCACCTCGGGGAGCTGCTGCCTCACCTCCTCAAGAAAATCACCATCAGCACCTCAAGGAGCTGCTGCCTCACCTCCCCAAGAAAATCACCATCAGCACCTCGGGGAGCTGCTGCCTCACCTCCATGCCATCCATGGCCATCGTGGCGAGATAGTTGGGGTCCTGCTTGTTCCAGCAGAGCCGCAGCAGGGGGTGGTGCTGGGGGTCCTCGTAGATGATGGTGCTGTGCTCCAGGTGCCGCAGGTCGAACATCCTGACCGAGCCGTCGGCGCCCACCGAGGCAAACATGTCCCTGCCGCCGCCCGCGCGGCTGAAGGCGATGTCGTACACCTGCCGGGCACAGCACAGCTTCTGGCTATCAGAACAACCCCCACAGCTCCCCAGGTGCTGTCTGCTCATCATAGCCTAAGCACACCTTCACACGGTGCAAGCTGATGTGCTAGGAGAGTGCCCTGGATTGTAAGGTAAGTATGTATTCTATTTGTCATCTGTTAAAGGTTATCTTCTGTTCATTGGGCAGTTTTCTTTATTGCTTCCACAGCAAATCCTCCCTCCAGGAGATATCTTCTGTTAATGGGCCATTAATTGTCACTGCATGACTGATACAATTACATCATCCCAGTGGGAGAAGCTCTGCCCAGGGGGAGGAGCCAAGCATTCCTACCTGGATATAATCTGAAACACTGAAACTGTATCCATTTCCCAGACTTGGGGTTTTTTACATTAGCTGCTGAAAAGTAAAATGTTAAAATGAGTTTTGCAAGCTGTTTATTGCCTTTGATATGAAGTTGATTTCAAGTCTAATTTGATGTTTTACCTCATTTTTCTACAATATTCTGGAGCACAATCTGTTAAAACAAGCATGTTCTTAAGTCAAGAATCTTTGAGTAAAAAGAATTGTTTTGATAGGCAACAGTATTTACGTACTCAAAACTGTGTATAATATTAGAAAAACTGTATGCAAATTTATACATGATCTTTTTGGTTCTGTTCCTTTTCCACTACTTTTAAAAGATGCAATGTAAATAATCAAAACCCGCCATCACCTCTTTGTCATGTGCAATAAGCTGGGTCTTCACGTGGCCAGACACCAAATTTACTCTTCCCAAAACTTGTCCTGTCTCCAGACCCCAAATAGTGCAGGTTGTGTCAATACTAGAGGTACCTGAAACAAAACCACTTCTATTAGCAAAATTAACATTATCACAAATTATTTAATCACTTCTGGGTTAATGTAACATCCCCCAACATCTACAGATCAAAATAACAATGAGAACAGCATAGAACTAAAATCAAGAACGTCAAACAGCCAGCAGTCTTCCATGCATTTCAATGACCCAAACCTTTTAGCTGCAGAAATAGCCTTCCACACAGGAATAAAGTGTAAATAGCTCATGTCTGCTTCAATCTATTCAGAAGCCTGATGCAATTCTGAGATCAACTTTCACATCCTGTATGTCTCTTGTGCATGCCAAACCCCAAATTCAATCAGTGTTTTGATGGCGTGTTATTATTAATTGATTGCTGCTGTGGGCTGAAGGTGGGGTTAGCAGTAAAGCTCTTAAGAGATGAGCCATGTAACACACAAAAATAAATCATGTAGTAAATAATGACTATGACATATTATGACTGTTAATCTCTGGGCAAATCCCCCTGACATAAATGGCTGTTCTCTTCTGGAAAACAAACCTGTGCATCAGTCATCCTGGATTCACAATTTGTCTCATAGGCTATAATTAAACCTTAAGTGTTCAGACCCCTCCTCCAACTGAATTAAGGACTCTTGGCTCTCCTCCTGCTGCTGAAATGGCTTCACAAAACCCACAGCTCAGTGCACAGTTTTATATCCACTCCAGAACACTCTGAAATAAGTCACAGAGCTGATGCACATCCTTACTCAGCATTGCAACACCAGCCCTGAAGGCTAAGACTCCCTATCCCCAAATATCCTTAGTCCAACTTGAGTGACCTGTTCTGCACTGGACAGGGCACCTTTCAGTGAAAAAAAAGTCCCCATGAGATGATTGGTTGGTTTTTTTTTAATGGAAAACAACAGTGGTTTCTACGATGCAGCAGTCTGTGGCTAATTATCAGATTAACCAGTGAACATGCAGTGACACAGCAGCAGTTACAGCCCAGACTCCATCAGACTCGACTCAAAAGTGTGCCAAAAACATAACATTTTGTCAGTCTCACCTAACAGGTAAGGATCCACTTCATTCCAGTCAAATGATGTCAGTGGAGCACAGAAATCTGAGTTCTTGTTGTTGTTCAGCAAACACTCCAGCCGGGTCTCAGTTTCACCCACCTTTAGAGAAAATGAAACATCTGACTTAAAAAGCAACATCACCTGACTTGTTCCACTGGCACAAAACACTAGGAGTCAATCCCAGGTTTCTTTCCTCTCAGCTTTAAATCCTAAAGCTTGGAAAATACAGCCACCAACTCTGTTTTTAATAAGCTGATTAAAACAGCAATTGCCATGATAATTCTGCTTCTCTTATAGTCTTCATGTAGTCACATTATTGCAGTGAAGAAAATCTTGTCTTGAGTGAAAGAGAGATCAGTATGTAACACAATTCACGTCATGAATTCCTAGGGAGGATTTACTCACTCTCCACACTCGCAGGTAGTCACCACTGGTGGCCAACAGGTCTGGGTAGACTCCCTTGGTGTCTGGGATCCACATCAGCTTTGTGGTGGGGTAGGGGTGATCAAAGGTGTTCCTGCAAATGAATTCTGAGCTCTCTTCATCCAAACCAACAAGCTGCACCTGTGAAAAACCATATTTAAAAGAAAGCATTTTATCAAAATACTGATTGCTAATGACAGCATTGAGACTGAATGTGTTTCAGGACATTTTCTGTCACCTCAAGGACAACATAAAAGGATCATCATGTCAATGAAATGAGAAATCATTATGCTGCTGAGGCATATAAGAGAAGTATCCATGATTACCACAGTGCTTTGATTTGAAGAGATGATCCCAAATGAACTCAAATCCAATCCTAAAGGATTAAAGACCACCCTCCTCTTTACCACATTGCAAAGCCCAGTTTAAATCACAGACTTAAACTGCACAAACATTATTCTAATTCATCCTTAACTGAACTGATGCTGACAATGTCATCTTCAGAGAGCAAAACAAGCTGTAGTTTGCACAATTAAAGTGCATATTATGGAATTCTTGGCCATAACCTTGTAGACTGTGATGGATCATGTCAGGTAGCTGGCAAGCTTTTTCAGCACCACATGCCCCAAAATGTTCTGTCAAAAGTGCATGAAAAACTCATAAATTAATCACATCAGAGAGGAAGAAAGTAAAACAGAATTCAAACTTAAAAAAAAAAAAGGGGAGCTAAAATGGTTCCATAATTATTCAAATGTTTTGTGTGAATAGACCAAGAAAGCAGGTCTGCTGAAAGACTCCAGGTAACTGAGTTCCAAATTAGAATTTTTGCACAGTGATATGCCAGGGGGAAGGACTAAAGTTGCCCCATTATGAGAATGATGCCACAGCCTGGTCATGACAACACCTGAAGTAATGCTTTAAGTCCCAGACATGATGTTATTAGGAAAATATTGACATGTCAGAGAATGTGCAGAGAACAAAAGGTGCTGGGAGGACTTGTTTAACCTGCAGTGACTACAGGACCCAAACAGGATGAAAGTCCCACTGTGTGAAATGGTGCTCAAACACAAACATTGTGGGGACGACTCACTACAATTAGTTTGTAAGCTGCTCACAGTAGGAAGTTCCTAGTACTTTCCACACAGCAGCTTCCTCCTGGGAATAGCAGATTAATGGACTTTTTCTAAGATGTTTATCTGAAAAAATCCTAAATTTATGCTTATCCTGGGATAAGCAATTTGTCTAATAAAGTACACTTTTCAACTAGATAGGAAATTCATCATATTTTTCCCCCAGAACAGAAAACCATCAAATGCTTCAGTGGATCTTAAAATCTAATTAATTTGCAGTTTTATGAGCTCATTTAGAGATTCTCCTAAATGCAAACCTTGCCTCCCCCACAACGAGAAGCTCCATCTTTTCCATCCCACAACAAACACTACAAGATGCAGCCAAGTATGCTTCCAAAAACTGAAATACAGCCTGTCTTGCCCTCTCTTTATTACAACTACTCCTTATTATCCTTCACACCCTAGTATAAATCAGTCAAAAAATCTCCCAGACTTCTGAAGTGATTGACAAATAGCTTTCTAACTCCTTTAGGGATCAGAAATACTAAGCAGATTTTACAGAGGAAGCAAATTGTCCTTGGTGATAGAAAATCTTGTGGCTAGGTGAGGATCAGAAGACAAATGACCTCTAATCATTTCTCCTTTGCTTATGCTGTTTCCCACTTAACATGAGTGCATTAATCCTACGCAAAGCAATCAACATCCTCATCACCAGAAGTAAATCTCAAACAGCAAAGGATCCCCTTTCACTGGTGGTAATGTAAATATTCCTGTGCTGCACATTCACTTTTAACCCCAATTCAGCAATTCAGCAATCCAGTATCTCTGATCTTTGACACCTTTAGGTGCAGGGTTAGAGAACAGGAATTGTGTTCTCATCACCAGAGCTCCTGCAGCTGGCTCTGACTCCGAGGAGGAGGCACTGCTCTGCTGGGAGACCAGAGCAGGAGCAATGCTTGAGGAGCTCTGTTCTTTCCAAGCTCTGCATATTCAGAGCTGTGACTCTTCTCCTGGGGCTCCATCACCCACAGTCATTACTTCTAGGATGATTATATCAGAGCCCTGTCTCTCCCTTCTGCAAGTGAGGCAAGAATGCTGCTGCACAAAGGAGTGCCTGAGGTCCAGCCCAGGTAAGACTGAGGTAATGCCCATGGGAAAGTACCTGTCAGTCTGGATACATTTTGAACCATTCTACATCCCCCTGTAAATCTTTCCAGTGAGAAAATGAGAGATCAGCGAGTTCAGTCTCAACTAGTTTTGTGGTTATGCCATGACAGTAGCTAGGAATGCTAAATATTTGTTTCTCCAACACCTCAGATAGGAAAATCCACATCTAATTTTAGCATATTATAATCCAAGCACTTATCAACATAAAGTACAATTGCAACAGTGCATGTCAGGAAAGAAGTGCCTTTAATCAGCATTCCTTAACTTCTAAAAATATCCCATCTCCAACTTGATCCAAAAGAATTAGACAGAACTAAACTATGAAGAATTTGCTAACAGCTTCTTTTTCTTCCATGGTTAGAGGAACAGTGAAGCAAGTTCACAGTAGTTTGAAAACCCCCAAAACTACAACCCTTTAATCTAATTAGTAACTACCCAAAATGACATTTCACAATTATTTTAGGGTCATGTACAATCAGAAAGATGTCACTGCACCAATTAATCTCCAGCATTCAATCAATTTTTCTTTGCAGTGCTAGATCTTACAGAACAAATGACCTTCTGGCAGAAGAACTGCCCTGAATGCTCTCTGTCTGAGAGCTTGGGAGGAGGTGGAAATCTGGGAAGCACCTGGGCAGAACCTGTCCCTCTGCTCCAGTGCCTGGAGCGAGCTGTGTATAGCACAACCTCTACTGTCACCTAAACTGGATTCCAGTTTTGTCTTGCAGATAGATCCCAAAAATCAGCCTTTCCTGGTGTATTCCACAGATGACTCCTGATCCACGAAGCCACAGCCAGGAGCATGTGGAGCATTCTAAAGAGTAAGACCTATGAACACTCTTCCCTCCCATCGTGACTCTGATCCATGAGGGATTACAGTGTCTGACTGCAGTTTCCCAATCCAAGAAGTTTAGGAAACACCACCTCAAGTTATTTAATTCCTGCATCCAGAGCAAGGCATCTGCCTTCTTGTAGCAGTGATTTGATCAGTGAAGGTGTACAAGCTGAAATAAAACTCGTTGGGGTTCAAACAGGTCTTGGCAAGCAGCTTCAGTCTCATTAATGTGATGGCTGACAGGGTTAGAGGTGTCTGGGAATTGGGACCACAGTAAATTAGGGTTTGGCAGCCAAGAGGTTTGAGCTCCCCACAAAAGAGATGTGTAAACAGACAGTTCATGTAACCTGTAGTACTTCAAATGCTGGTAATTTCTACAGAAACAGAAAATCAGAGACAAATGAGACAAAACCTCCCACTCTTTCCCCTGATTCCTTCCCACTGAGCACTTCTGCAACAAACACGTTGGGCATTGAGTCTTTTTGAAGAAATCCTAAACTAATAATAAGGAAAAGATATAATCACTTATTTGGTTGGACTTTAAGCAAGCTACACTGTTCCAGACCATTTTTGTTACTATGGAAGAAAGCAGTTATTTGGAACAAACCATTGCAATATCAGGAACAGAAATATTATTGGGACCTTGTCAGAAATCTCTGAAGAGGTGAGTGCAAAGATTGTGACTGCAAAGAGAAAGCCAAGATGAAAACCAGTTTTCATTATCCTTTTAATTAGTGCCAACTGTACCTATAAGCCTGTTTTGATGACAGAAGCTGCAACATAAAACATCTCAACCATGAAGGACAAATTATATGCAAAAGGACAAAACTCCACCCATACTCTGTAAAAAAATCTTACATTTCTGTTAATTCCAGAAGCCAGGCTACAAACCCCACTGCTCCAGGCCCTTTGCTGCACAACATCATGGACTATTTAAATGGAAGCTTCTGTTTTTTTCCCTTTGCTCCTTTGGTTATACCATGTACAGGGACAGGACCTCGAAGAGTTTACTAGTGTGCAGGTAGCAGAGTTTTACAGTACCTGCCCAAGAGTTTCCAATCTGGAGCATGAAACTGTTTGAGAGAGCCACAGTAAGGCACCATTAAAACAGTGCAGATGAAACACCACTTCCCAGAGTATTCTGGTCCCCAAAGTAAAGGGGACAACATCAGTACTCCCAGCAATAACAACACCTGCAATTAGCCAAGACAGCTCTCTGTTAACTGTCTTCCTACAAAAAGCACCAAACAAGAAAACAAAAATAGAAAAAAAATCACTCTGAAATATCAGAGACACAGCAAATGAAGGTTACATTTCACTGCATTGATTGTAGAGGTTTAATTTTTAATCCTACATCATCTTTATTTCTATAGCACCAGCATCCAGACTTTTCTCATCCTCATACAATTAGTTTCCAGCTCTTTACACCACACAGACCTCACAGCATGTGGTGCTGACATGGACTGAAGTCAACAGAATCATTATTCCTGGAGCTCACAGGTCAAGAGAAGCCCCAGGTAATATACAGACAGTGATAATTTACATAATCCCACACAATTTCTGTCTGCAACAACTGTGAGTGTAAAGTGTAGAAGAGAGGAGCCAACTCAGTGGCTTTACACTGGAAGCTTGAGCTGAGCAGCAGATCTGACCACACTGTAAGGGAGAGCAACCCCAGGGAACGCTCCAAAATCAAAGAGGTATAGGCAACATAAATGAACAGCCCCTTATTAGCCAATTGTGCCACCTCTAAACAACAACTGCCAGCAGATTTACTGTTTTACCATCTCTGTAATGGTAAGTCTATACTGTAGAGTATAGACTCTGTAATGGTACAGTCTATAATGTAGAGTATAGACTACAAAAATGTTCCCAAGTTGGTCTTTAAACAGATTGGAAGTTTTCAAGCTCAGGCCCTGCCTGTCCTCAGCAGCATTCCTGGAAGGACAACACTCTCCAGGAAAAGGAGACAACTCACACAGGGCTCACACTGCCTGAACTACAACGTGCTCAGCAAAGCCCACATCTAGGACTGCTGCAAGGACAGATCTAACCCCTGCCACCACACCCTTGCACAGAGCCCTATCCCCAACACCAATTTTCTGACAGTATTTTCCACAATTTCTATTAAACACCTTGACAAGGCTACAAAGCTCCATGCTATAAACCAAGCTCTATGGGCAAAGCTTCAGTTTCACAGAAATTTCAGGATGCTCTGTAACTTCATCCATCTTTCCATCTCTCTTCTATTTCTCTGTAATTCACTATACCAGACATATTCACTACACCAGCACCTTGAAGGCTGTTCAGAAGTGACTGCACATGTGTTCTGAGAGATGAACACAGTCTCTATCACGGGTGTCACATTCTTCACTCACACGTTGCAGAGAAGCACTGAAGATACAATCTCATACCTCATTACACCCTTGCTCTCAGGGAAAAGTACTGAAGAATCAATATTGAGAGTGGTTTAGATTAGAGGTTTATATTAAATTATATTTATTAGTGGCTTATATTAAATTATATTTATTAGTGGTTTATATTAAATATATTATATTTAGATTAACTTTTCTCATAACTTATGAGAAAAGTTATGGCACAGAAGTCCTCCACAGCAAGAAAGTGCAATGAGAACAGCACATTTCCAGCACAGTTTCAGACACCCTGTACATCACAGAATCACTGGGGTTGGAAGGGAATCTTGAGACCATCCAGTCTGATCCCCCTTTCTAAGCAGGGTCACCTGGAGCAGGTGACACAGGAACACGTCCAGGTGGGTTTGGAATGTCACCAGCAAGGGAGACTCCACAAGCTGCCTGACCAGCCTGTTCCACTGCTCTGCCACCCTCCATGGAAAGAAGTTCTTCCTCAGACTGAAGTGGAATTTCTTAATACCCATACATATATATGTACAAACTTCAGTCCTGGTCACGAACTTTCCTTTGTATTGACCAAAAACCGAAACATGCCCCAGCCAGGGGACCTTGTTTATTTTCCATAGACTCATCTCATACCTTTAGTTCCCAGCTCTTTACACCACAGATAACTCACAGCACGCGGTGCTTATGTGACTGAAACCAACACAATCGCTATTCCCGAAGATCAGAGGTCACGAGAAGCCCTGCAGCAGCAGCGTTACCCCAAAACCAGCAGCACCCAGGGCTCTTCCCACCCCGGGGCTCGCTCGAAGGAGCCCAGCCCGGACCTGCTGCCGCTCCCGCACTTCGGGGGGCACCTGCGGGCTCTGCACAGCTCCGGCAAGCCCGGTGGTGCCCCAGCCCCCGGCCCAGCGCTGCCCACCTTGTTGTTGTACTCCTCCACGAAGCTGCCCAGCGCCAGGCGGAACCGCTTGTCGGGCCGCACGCTCCAGTTCATGGCGTACACGGTCCAGGGCGCCTCATATTTGTAGATCTCCTTCCGCTTCCCGTGCAGCGACATGGCTGGGCCGGCCGGGCCGCGGGGCTGGCCCGGGGAGCGCGGCTGGAGCGAGCGGGGACGCGCGGCGGGCCGGGGAGCGCAGCAGGCACAGCACGGCACGGCACGGCCGCCTGCGTGCCGGGCAGCGAGGAAGGCTCGGCTCGGCCCGGCCCCCGCGGTGGCGGCGGGGAACGGGGAGGCCCCGGCTCGGCCGCCGGTCCCGGCCCAAACCCGGCGGCGGCGGCGCTGAGGCCGTTTGGGACTCGGCCTCTCACACAACGGGAACGGAAGCCACGCGGGGAGCCCCGCCCACTGCGCGCGGGTTGGATGCCTTGACTGCCATTTAAAGGGCCGGCTGCCTATTGGGTGATCTGGCTGCGAGCTCGGCCCGCTTCGCTTTTCTATTGGTCGTTTTGCCCTTCACTCCAAACGGACGCTCGCGCTCTGGCTGTGGTAACCTAGGGCCGCGCTTGGCCCCGCCCAGGAGGGCGGGCACGCTCCTTGTCGACATCTTATTGGCTACCCGGGGTCGCAGTGGCTGGAGGCGGGACCTTGAGCCCTTATCGGTGATCGATTGGCTGGGAGTGATGTCGGTCAAACCAGTCCGAGGCGGGTGGGGCCACTTCAAGGCGCTCGAGGGTGCCCCGAGTTCGAGTCCCGCTTCCGCCGAGTGGTGGCCGGGGCCGGGCTTGCCTCTAATTAACAGCAGGTTAATTATGGTGTTTATTTTTGAACGCAGCATTGGCGAGTGCTCGGCGCCGTGCTGGGGGAAGAGGTGCAGCTGGCTCCCTAGGGAGCTGCTCGCTGTGCCCGGTGTCCCGCTGGAGGCGGGGCGAGGCCGGTTGAATCCCGTGCGGGGCCGGCGGTGCGCGATCCCGGCTCCAGCCCCGCAGGCTCCACCCTGGACCTGACTGCACCTGGGCTCTGTTAGCCCCACACTCCTGGCATGAAATAAACGCGCTTTGACCACAGCTTTTTTGCGGGTGAAGACACCCGGGATGAATTCGTGGATGCTCCCCAAGGAACACGGCTGTAATTCACATTAGGTGCCAAAAACATCTTTATTAGCAAAGTGTACACTAAAACTCCAGAGAAAGAGATGCTCACAGTTTGACTACTCTCGGAGGGAGCTCGATACATCACTTGAGCTGGCGGCCTAGGACTATCACAGCATCTAGGGCTTCTCCTACGGGAACGCTGCGGAGTCTGCCGGGAGAAGGGCTGGGCAGGAGGAAGCACCTATTGAACCTTTATCAAAAGAGAGAGGCTGGGAAGGAGGGCTGGACGCGGGGTGGCTGGGGCTTTTCAGCTTGCTGGGATTGTGCTTTTGAATTTTGTGCTTTATACCCAGGCCAGTGACGAGTTGGGTTCACCTGGGGAGCTGTGGGATGCGTGTTGGGGTTTGCAAGGTGTGATCAGCCTTGCTGAGGAACTCAGCGCTCTGGGACTCGTGCTGAAGCAGGCTGAGGTGGCAGGGGCTGTTGGCCCTTCACTTCTCAGTGGCAATCAGATAGGACAAGCTTCTGTCCTCTGTCCTTGTCCTGGGCTTGCCACCTGCAGTTTCCCCTGGACCACACCGTGGAGATCTCCCACTCCTCCTCTGGTGCCCACCCTTTCTGTAATTGCTGCGGGCTCTGCTGGGCTGAGCCTTGTACCAGCACAGTGCTCCCTGCTCCAGAGGTTTCCAGCACAGCGGCCTCACAGCCCTGGATTTGCTCTCCTGTGGTCGCTGTGGCTCGCTTGGCTCGTGCCCTTCTCCAGAGGAAGCCTTGGCAAGGAGGAGGCGATGGGAACCACGCGGCCTAACCAGCTCGATGGCAGCTGTAAGAACTGTTCTAGGTTCATCTAATGTGCAAATGAAACCTACTCTATGGGAACCGCTGGAAAAGGTTGACCTTGGAAGCCAGCCACTCTACACTTCCTGTCACGGTGGCAGAAGATAGCTACAAATTATACCCCTGAGCCAATGGCATTGTCCAATGTCTTACCCTTGCAGTCAAAATCAACACCAGCTGACCGGGCTTGCGGTTGAGGTTCCTCTTGACTCACCCCACCTCTAACTTCCAGGAAGCACGGGGTCGGAGAGGTGTCTCTGAATGTCCTGGTGCTCTCCTGGTGATGCCTCCAAGTGCTCAGGGAGGGAAGGGAAACGAGAGCCCCGCAAGAGTCCCTGGCTGCTTGGTGCCCTTTGGTGGGGAGGCTCTGGGCTCGGGAGAGGTGGCGAGTGGTGTTCCTGCTCGGAGCAGACGGTCAGGGTTTTGTCAGATGACACAGACAGCTGCATTCCGCTTGACAAGGAGTCCCTGGATTTCAAGTGGAACTTTTCTACCTCCGTGTAGCTCGGGCTCTGGTGGGAAACGAGGAATTGTATGGGTTATGGTAAAAGCAAAACCAAGTAGCCACGCTCTCTCCTTGTCTGCCTTGGAGCCTCATCAGGCTCCAAGCCTCAAAATGTTATTTTTCACTTGAGGAAGGGTCAGAGCAGAGGAACCCACTTCCTTCCCTATTGATGGGGCAGCCTGGCAGTGTTGGGGATGGCAGCTGTTCCCCAAAACCAGCGATGCACGGGGCAGTTCTGCTCCCAGATCAAGACCCCATGGCTTTGCTGGGACCCGTGAGTGTTTGACTGGGGCAGAAGGACCCAGCGGGTGCTGAGCCAGGAGGGGTGACCTTACCTGCTCCTGGGTGGGCAGCTCCTGCTCCTCCAGAGGTGCACAGGGGGCCAGCGGCTCCAGGCTCCGCGGGACGATGCCGTACAGGGCCAGGTTGTGGGAGGAGGGCGAGATGGGGCTGTACGCGGGTGGCACTTGGGACAGCTGGCGCTGCAGGAGCTGGAGGATTATATTAATGTCTGACGACATCCTGGACTCCAGCCTGGGGACAGAGCAGCCCGGCGTCAGCGCAGAGAACCCTTTCGCATCCCGCAGCTGGGCAGGGGAGGCACTGGGAGGAGGTGCCAGTCCCGCTGCCCCAGGGCAGTGATGCTTTGCCTGCTGCTTGTTGAGGTTTTTAGAGAGCTTCAAACCAGCACGGCCAGAGAGAGAGATCAATCCTGCCATCTCTCTCCTGCCACACTCAATCATCCTCTGCCCAATTTTATGTGGAGCCAAACTGGGATCTGGAGTGGGGATTTGAAAAAAGCTAAAATTACCCTGGAGGGGGGAAAAAATTGCAATGGTTAGTTTTAATCTGGATCAATTCTCCAGGCCAGCTGCCTGTGCTGACAGATGGAGCAAGGCAGGTTAGTGCCAACCACTTTCAACTCAGGAACAGAAGGAAACTGAAAAGTAGAAGTCTCTTCCTTCTGCTTCGTCCTTGAGTGAAGTGAGCAGCTCTGGCAGGAGTGAGCCCAGCCCCACTTGCAGGACACAGTCACAGCATCATTGACAGAGTGGGCAGATCTATCCCCCAGTGCTAGGATGGTGCACTGACAACTGTGTGGTGAAATGAGCTCAACAAGGGCAGCAGAACCCACAGTGTCAGCCACTCATCTGAGTGCTGCCTGGGGACCTTAAACCTGCACCTCCAGTGTGGGCTCCTCCTCCAAAAATTACAGAATAATTGGGGTTGAAAGGGATCTTAAAGCTCATCCAGTTCCATCCCCAGCCATGGGCAGGGACACCTTCCACTATCTCGGGTTGCTCCAAGCCCCTTCCCACCTGGCCTGGGACACTTCAGGGGTGGGGCAGCCACAGCTGCTCTGAGAACCTGTGGGGAGGGTGCCCAGAGCAGGGAAGGATTTTTTCCTAGTATCCAATCTAAACCTACTCTCTGTCAGTTTGAAAAATCATGTGTTTTTTCTTATTCAGGGGCCAATGATGGTCACAAGGCTCATTTGCTTGAGCAAGAGGATGCTTGTAGGTCTTTGCAGCAGGAAGAGGGGGCCTGCAAATGGCTCCAATCGTGCCTGTGGATGATTTAATGTCTGCAAATGCGTTGAGTTTGGAAGCCATGGCAAAGTGACAGATCTCAGGTGGCACTGTGGGAGATCCTGGGGGTGGTGACACGGCAGCAGATGAAGGGCTGGGCTGCAGTCAGGGTCAGGACTTGCCCTTTGAGAAGCCGCTGCTTTGCCAAGCACTCCCACCCCCTCCCCAGGAATGCAGTGCCCCAGGGGTCAGGAGAGGCATTTCTGCACACAGAGCCCACTGCAGCCACTTATAGAAAGCAGAAAGTGATGGCCCAGAGTTCCCCAGGTCCTCTCCAACCCTGCCCACCTGCTGAGCTGGGCCTGCAGGAGCTCCAGCCTGGACTCGATCTGCCCCGGCCTGCAGTCGCCGTGCAGGGGCACGTCCTGCGAGCTGTGCACCAGCGAGATGTGCTGCAAAGGCTCCGCAGGGTGGGCTGGCTGCCGGTCCTCCCAGAAGCTGAACATGTTGGGAATGTCCAGGGGAGTGGCTGGAAGGAGAGGAGACACCTCAGCATTTGTCTTGCATCCTGCAGCCCCGCTGGTGTGGAGGTGCTTTAGATTATTCTGTCACCTGACACGCACAGAGAGCCACCACCAACATACACGTGGAGCCACCCCTGACATGCCTGGAGAGCCACCACCAACATACACATGGAGCCAACCCTGACATGCCTGGAGAGCCACCACCAACATACACGTGGAGCCAACCCTGACATGCCTGGAGAGCCACCACCAACATACACGTGGAGCCACCCCTGACATGCATGGAGAGCCACCACAACATACACATGGAGCCACCCCTGACATGCCTGGAGAGCTGTCACCATCACCCACACATGGACAGTCACCACCCTGACATACATGGAGTGGCACAGGAGGGACAGAGCAGATCCAGCTGGGCCAAAAGGCACACCCTTGGCCTTGGAGTGTGGCCCCCCTCAAATGTACATCAGCAGCTTGGCCCTGCTCCAAGACAAGGCCACCCTACCGAAGCATCTCTCAGCACCCTCCTGCAGCCCTGGGTACCTGTGTAGGACTGGCTGCTCTCTGCTGCCTGCTTGCCGACCTCGGTGTTGCCAGCACTGGTGGTGATGAGGCTGAGCGAGGGCAGAGCAAAGTCATCCTTTTTGGGTGTGGGGAAGGGCTCAGCTTTCACAGGGCTGCCGGTCTTGGCCTCATCGTCGCTGGCCTGGGAGCAGGGAGAGGTGCTGCTGCCCAGGTCGTCCCACTGGTCCTTGCTCAGCGGGTCCTGCGGGTTGGTGAGCTCGGAGTAGGTGTGATACTGCTCTGCATCAGAGATGCCCGTGTCTGGGTCTGTGGGACAGCACAACAGCTCGTTTTGGGGAGTACCACATGGAAAAAAAAACAGCCCCTGTTCCCTCAGGATGCCTGTAGGGCTGGGGCACCCCAAGGGGAGGGAGGGAGGGAGGGAGGGAAGGCGGTTTGGGTGCCTGCAGGATGGTTTGCAGAGACAGAGGCACCAGCAGCCTCTGCTTTGGGGCACCTGCCAGGGCAGGAATTAATACTGATGCCACCCTCCTGCCTGCAGGCCGGGCTCAGTGGGACTCACCAGGCTTGTTGGGCTGGCAGAGGGAGCGCTTGCGGCGCCGAGCCCGGCGGTGCGTGCAGTCGTACTCCTCGCTGAGGGGTGAGCGGGGAACGCTGTCTGCCTGAGGAATGAGAGGGGCTGGTCACCAGGGAAAGGGGGTCCTGTCCCACCCAAGGGTGCCATGGGGGCTACAGCCCTTTCTGTGTCCTCTGAAGCTGCCTCTGTCTCTTCACCACTGCCCTGTTCCACCCAGTGTCTCCTGGACTGGTTTCAGAGCTCAAGGGATTCCTGAGGCTGTCCTTGCTGCTCTGAGACTGATGTAAGGGTGTCCGGGCCTTGGGGAGGGAAGGAGCACCCTGAGAAATGGCAGGACATCCCAGAGTGGGACAGGACATGGAGGGAATTTGACTTTCTTTTCTGTATTTCAAGTCTCTGAAAAAAATGTCAGGAAAGGACAAAGTTCAGACACACACTCTAAATGAGTCAAAGAGCACTGGCAAAAATGCTTCAAGCCTTTCAGGAATTGCAAACCTGATTATTTAAAAAGGAATTTTCAGAGGAAGCTGGTACCCAATTCAATGAAGCATGAGAATATTTCTGCTCATTTCTTTGAGTGGCCTCAAAGCTTGTGCAACCCATTTGCCCAGGCTGGAGCAGCCCTGTGGATAATTTAAAAGTGCTGCAGAACAGAATACTACTGGCGTGGCTTGTTGTGCCAGCTTTTTCAAGAGCTCAGAAACATACAGTAGACGTGTGCTGCTGTGGGGAAATCATAACTCCCTGGAGAATGCCCTGGGAAATGTGGCTGCTGCACCTGCTGACATCCTTGCTTAAGCCCTCCCACTTGCCAAATTTAAGCATTGACCACACTGCTCCCTGGGGCAGCCCTGGCACTCACATCTCGTAGGTTGAAGGTGATCTCTAGGTTGCTCCAGAAGTTGTCAGAGAAGGCTGGGTACATGTCCAAGACCTCTAGCAGGTCCTCACGCTGGATCTTGTGCAAGTCGCAGTAGGTCAGGGCCCTGACGTCAGCGTTGGACTTCCCTGGGCGGGCGTAGAGGCTGATGGGCTCCCCAAAGATGTCGTTCTTCCCTGTGTCAAGAGACAGCTCATTATGGAGGGGTAGGCACTGCTGCTCCAGCTATTCTGGTCCAGCACCCCTTACTTTGGGGCTCGTGAACAAGGGGATGCCCAGTAATCCCTGACTGTGTGTGCTGGGGATGATGCTGTGAGCGCCATCACTGATGGTGACACCAAGCCAGGGCAGTGGGTCATCAGTGGTGGCTGGTGACTGCTGAGCCATGCCCTGCTCTGCTCACTCCCTTGCAGCTTCTCCCTGGCATCTCCCAGGGATCCTCCCTTCCCTGTCCACTGGCATGGGGACCTGTCAGATGCTGAGGAACAACCTTCCCTTCATGTGGGGAAGTTCTTTACCCTCACCTGCCACCCTTCACCCACTCCTCACTGCCATCACCCTTTGCCTCTCGCCCATCACCCCTAGCAAAAGGAAGGACTTTTCCACCTAAGATGGCCACCACAATGTCTTCGCGGAGGATCTCGATGGAACCCCGGGAGATGAAGTAGAGCGTGGTGAGGACATCTCCATAGTGCACCAGGGTGTCTCCAGGCGGTGCGTGAGTCGTCTTGAACTTCATGGCCAGGGCGCGCAGGCAGCCTTTGCTGGCCCCCCGGAACGCTTTGCAGTTCTGCAGCAGCGTGCGGTTCAGGTGCAGGCAGATGTCGGCCTGCAGGCAGTCAGGGAAGCCCTTCAGCACCTGTGGAGAGCCAGGGAGAGATGCCATCAGGCCACTGGCCCCGGGAGGAAACGCTGTGACAGAACTGAGAGGTTGTATGACACTCGGCATGAAACAATGGGGCCGAACAGTGGCGCCCGGAAAGCCAAAGGTGGGGATGTTTTCCCATCCCTGGAAGTGTTCAAGGTCAGACTGGATGGGGCTTGGAGCAACCTGGTCTAGTGGAAGATGTTCTTGCCCATAGCAGGGAGTGGAACAGTTGGAGCTTTGAGGTCCCTTCCAACCTCAAAATGTTCTGTGATTCCATGATTTCGATGATCTTTTGATGTTCCCTTGGTGGATCCCTGCCTGCCTGTCGCTGGCTTTTCCTGCTTGTGGCTGGGGACAGCAGTGCTCCCAAGCAATAAATAAAAGTAACCAGTTCAATCTATTTATACCCACTAGTGGCATATCCCCTTTTTTATCTTTACACCCACTAATCTTGGATGAATGAGAGCAGAAACTGGCACAAAGAGCACAAAAAACCTTAATTAAACAGCACCTGTCTGAATGCCAAGAAGCAGCAGCACGGGACAGTTGTGTGCACTGACAGCTAAATATACCTGTGCAAATACCTCATGTTGAACAAAAGCTGAATCTGAAGGTGACATCAAGGTAAAACTCACAATATGGAGAAAGCTGCTGCCACCAATGACTCACAGTGCCGAGGTGAAAACCACCTGGGTTTGGGTTTTTTTTGGAGAGCAGCATATGGCCCTGGGGTCCTCCTTGCTGTCCTCCTTGCTCACATCCCGCTGGTGGCCAAATCTGGAACAGCCATGCTGGGGCTGGTGAGCACGACTTGTTCCTGGCTTCATCTTAATCTCCCATGCTAGCAGGAGTGTTTCCCTACAGGGAAATCAGGGGTGGACGAATTGATCAGGCTGTGGGGTGATTGATGAGATCACGTTGTGTTTCTGCAGCAGCCAGCAGGAATTGGTCATGGCTGAGCCACAAGCTCAGCTCTAGCTGGGGATTTGTGACCTGGGTTTGTACTAAGCCAAGAGCACCTGTGCTTGGTAGGGAGATGGTGAATTCATACAAATCTGTGTCCTGATGCTGCTCAGGATCAAATCTTAAGGAAAAGAAGGAGCCTCAGCTGGGAATGAGTGGGCTGATAGCCTGCCTAGGGCCAAGAGACCAGGAATATGAGGTCTCATGTCTCTCCTTGCCTTATCCTTTCTCATTCCTCTGCCTTGCTGCTGGCTGAGCCATGATGTCTGAGCACTGAATCCCGGGGCTGTGAGTCCAGTCCCCAGCCCAGAACACCTCGGCCGAGCCACATCCTCATCCCCGCGGAGCCCCGGCGCTCCTGCCAGGATCAGAGACACGGCGCCTCTCCAGCACAGCTCCACCATTGATCCCCCCTTTGCTAACAAACAGCTGCCTCTCTGGGCTCTAATTAAAATGGATCGAGGTTTATTTAAATGCCCTCCTTTCCCTGCTGCGAGAGCAGGATGCACTTTGCTTAGCAACCGGTGGTGTGGAGAGGAGCTGGATCGATACCTGCTCCACTCCTGTGACACCAACAGACACCAGCCTGAAAGTGCTCAGTGCCAACAGGGACTCTGAGCTCCCCACCAAACCTGCTCTCTGGCCAAGAAACGTGCTCATGACCCTGGAAAAACTGTGGGTAGATGCAAAGGAATGGGCAGAAAAAGGAGAGAAGGAGAAAGGGGAATGCAGGTGGTAGAAATGCAGGAGGTGTAGGGATAGAGTTTATCTCAAACCTCCCAAGTCTCCTGCCTCTATTCTGACCAAAAGGATGGAAATGTTTGGGTGGACCCAGATGTAGACGCCGTGTTGTTCAGGACAAAGTGCTGTGAGGACACGGGGCCTACCTGCCCCTACTCACCGCGTTCATGTCGATGCCGTTGGTGTAGGACCAGGCATGCTGGAAATACTCCTCCAGGCGCTGGCGCAGTGGGTTGGGGATCTGGTGGAAGCGGATGAACTCCTTGACCCGCAGCATCTGCGTGTGGTAGCGTGCTGTGCCTGAGTAGAGGCGCTGGATGATGGCTGAGACGTTGCCGAAGATGCTGGCGTACATCAGAGCTGAAATGAGAGGGCAGGACTCAGCAGGACATGGGGAAATGCATGTCCAGCTACATGGGACCTGGAACCAGCAGATTCCCAAAACCCATATCTAGCAGGACCATGTATTTCTATCAGCCCATCCATTCATCCATGTGGAAGAGGCACAGGCAGAGGGAGAGGCTCCAACCTCCAAAGCAGGGTTGGGGACAGTGGGACATGCGCAGGCACTCACAGCCAATGAGCATGACACAGATGGAGAAGATCTTCTCGGAGTTGGTGTTGGGTGAGACATTGCCAAAGCCCACGCTGGTGAGGCTGCTGAAGGTGAAGTACAGGGCAGTGACATATTTATCCTTGATAGATGGGCCAGAGGAGAGGTCGCTGTCGTTGTAGCGCTTGCCGATCTGGTCACCCAGGTTGTCCAGCCAGCCGATCTTGTGCTCCATGTAGGGCCTCTCCACGTTGCCGATGGCGTACCAGATGCAGGCCAGCCAGTGGGCGATGAGGGCGAAGGTGCACATGAGCAGGAAGAGCACGGCCGCTCCGTACTCCGAGTAGCGGTCCAGCTTCCGCGCCACGCGCACCAGCCGCAGCAGCCGGGCGGTCTTCAGGAGGCCGATGAGGGTGGTGGTCTGCAGGGCAGAGGTGAGAGACCTCAGGGACAAGCCAAGGATAAATCTGGCATGTTCCAAAGGCATGCTCCCAGCTGAGCCGCGCTTCCTTTGAAGGATGAAAATGCATTTCTAGAGTGTGAATCACTTTGTCCTGGAGGTGACCTCTGAACTAGGTCAGACGGGTCACAGCACAGGAGGGCAGTTTCCCTCTGCTGACCGTAAAGGCAGCAAGCTCTGGGATTAGAGGTCAGCGAGTGAGAAGAGCCAAGGCCAAGCCCACATTTCCTGCTGTGTCCTCACCTTGCCAGCCACTGCTCCCTAAAGGGCTGCCTTTCACTCCCAGATGTGGAGCCTCCAGGCAGTACAGTAACTGCAGGCTTATCCCACTGCCAACATTTTGAGTCTGGCTGGCAATGCACCCCCAAATTCACCCCCACTGGAGTGTGCGGCCAGCCCTTAAACTGAGCCCCCAGCCTGCTCTGCTGGGTCAGCCTCAACAAAGGAAGTGGATCCACTCTTAACACTTAGAGTAGGGACTGCCTGACCTTACAAAATGAAATCCCAGGTCCCAGCTGCTTAAAAACCTGTAAAGACACCTTGCTCCACCCTGTGACCAACAAATCCTCATGGATTTACCCATCCACCACTTACATCAAACCATCCACATCCCTTTCTTTCTTTCTCATACATCTCTCCCTATCCATGCCCTCCTGTCCTGATAGAACCTGCTCTTACCTCATCAGAGCCAGAGCGGAAGATGAGCAGGTCGAAGGGGATGGCAGCCACCATGTCAATGAGGAACCACCCCTTGAAGTAATGGATGGCGATCTTGCCGGGGTGGCTCACCACCTCGTCGTTGATGTTGACGTAGGTGGTGCGGAAGTTGATGACAATGTCCACGATGAACATGATGTCCACAATGAGGTCAATGATGTTGAGTGGGTCACAGGAGTAGCTGCAGTCCCAGCGCTTCTCCTCCACCTGCTCCTCGTTGAGCAGGAAGGCGGCTGAGTAGGGCGTGAAGACGGCTGTGTAGATGACCAGCAGGAGGATGAGCCAGTCCCACACGGCCTTGAAGGGGCTGTAGTGCAGGATGGTCCATCGGTGGATGCGCGGCGCCTGCAGCTTGTACTCGGGAAGGACATCAGCGCCCAGGGACAGCACCTGCCAGGAGAGGGGTGGGAGAAGGATGGAAGATCAGGAGAGAGGCTGCATAATGCCAGGAACCAGGGACTTCCATGTGCTGGTAGAGCATCGAGGAGCACACAGTGGTTTCCTACAGCTCTTTCACCTTTGTTGGCTGCATATGTGTTTGCCCAGTTGCCCATTGTGGCTGACACCAAGGTCCTTGTCTGTCTCTGATGGTCACAGGAGCCTTGGGGCAGCTTCTTATCTGCTTTATGTCCTTCTGACCCAGCAGAGAGGAAAGTGCCTGCTGCTGTGCCTCCTTCTGCCCTCAGCTTTGTGCCACCCGCTCGGGAGCTGCTGGGTGTCCCTGGCACAGAGCTATGGGATGGGCAGCTTGGAGATGCCATCCCATGGCTGTGTCACCCGAGGGTGACAGCACATTAGGCATCCTGCAAGCCTTGCACCATGCCTTTCTCGGCCACAGCAAGTACCTTCCCCTGGGTGTCCTTCTGGCACACTTGTCCTCCAAGCAGAAGGATAGCTTGGGCCACCTGCAGCAAAGCCTCAGGCAATGCCCATTCCCCATCTCACCTGTGGCCACCAGTGTGCAGACACCAGCTCAAGTGCTGAGATGGTGCAAGCACCCTCCCATGCTGTCATGAGTCCCCACAGCTCGCTGCCTCCATGGAGACACTCCACAGCACCAGTGTGTTCCACACACATCCAGGCCTGGCCCAGCTCCCCCTCCAGGACCAGTGCCAGCTCCTGATGGCTCTAAAGCCACTGTGGGGACACAACACAAGACACTGGGTCCAGGAGGGGTGGGGCTGCCCTGCTGTGGGTGCTGAGGGGTGGTGACATGAAGGGGCTTATTTGGAGCTGGGGGCAGCTGGATCCCCTTCCTGCCCCTGCTGCTCTGATGTCCCCCAGTGTCCCTGTGGTGCTTGGACCAGTGCCAGTTGCAGAGAAGGGTGAGAGGCACCTCAATTCTGTCTCCTGGCACTGAGCCCCCAGCTAAAAGGGAGCTTTTCGCTGGGCTGAAAGGAGAGGAGAGAGGAAAGAGGAGAGAGGACAAAGGAGGATCCACATATCCCAAGGCAACAGTGATGAGCATCACCACGGCTCTGGCAACAGATCTGGAAGAAGGGTCTGGTCCTTCCTGCCCTGACAGCTGTCTTGTTCAAGGGTTTCCCAAGAGCTCCTGATCCCAAAGCGGATCCATCCCTGTAGCCCCATCCCACAACAAGCAGCCGCTCCCACACCCCAGAGCCCCAGGACACTCCCAGGAGGCTCCCGTGCCCCAGAGCTGCCCCCTGCTCCTACCTGCCTGCAGCTCGCCCGGCGCCCCAGGCGGCGGCTGACCCTCGAAGTCCGGGTGTCCACCATGGGGGCCCCCAGCCCCACAGGCCCAGGCAGCGTCCGGCACGGCGGGCGCAGCGCTCGGGCCATGGCATTGCCCACGCAGGCACGCAGGCACTCGGCCAGGCGGGTGGGAGACATGCGGCTGCGAAGGGCATTCGGGAGCCCAGCGCGGATTAATCAAACCCAATCGATGCCGGGGCCCCGTGGGGACAAGAGCGCCAATGGAGCAGCGGGAGCCGTCGACGTCGGTGGCGGACGGAGAGGGGAGGGATTGGAAAAAGTGACCCAAACGCAATCGTTGTGGGAATGAGGCACCAGCTGGGCTTGGGGACCGGCTCCTGTGGGGATGGTGGGGAAGGGAACAAGGCGAGACTGATAAAACGCTTGATCCCAAAACTAGGATGCACCCAGAAGGCCTGAGATGGTGAGGACTTCAGGTGCTGAGGGCTCCTCCACCTTGTGTCTGGGAAAAGCAGCAATGCTCCCACCCTCAGCAGCTGAATGCTTGTTCTGCCTGGCTGGAGGCAGCTCTGTGGGGCCAGTCCTGAATTTGGGCCACCAAATACTGTTCCCTATGCTGGGGCACCTTTGTCTCTGTTCCTGGTACCTAGCTGTTGTGGCAGAAGCAAGAACAGGTTAAGTGCTCTTGCTTTCCAGGCAGGAATGAATAAAAACCACAGCCCCAAAGATCTGAGGCAGAAAAGGGTAAAGAAACAACCCCCAGAAGAGCATCCAAACCAACACAGAGCTAGGGAGCAGTTGCAGCCTTGTTCCTCTCTGCCCCTCAGGGATGGGAAGGTCACCCTTGGGTGGCCCTGGGAGTCTCTGAAGGTGGCAATGCCAGTGCTCTCTGTGGTGATCCTCCTGGGTGCCCCTTTCCTTTGTCCCCTTCCTCCTGCACTTAGCGGCTTTAGCTGCAGCTGGAGGCTCATGGTGTGGGGTGCTGGGTGCTGGCAGTGAGCGAGGAGTGCAGGAGGGAGAAGGAGGAAGAGGAGGGAGCAGGGTGTGTGTGGGCTGTGGGTGACAGAGGGGGGAGGCTCCTGTGACCCTGCCTAACCCAGGCCATTGCTCATGCCTCATGGTGTCCAGCACCCATCACCTTCCCAGCTGTCCCCCAGTGTCCCTTGCCCAGTGCTGGGGATAAGGGAACTGAGCTGAGGTGGGGGCCACTCCAGAATCACCAGGAGAGCCTCAAGCACAAGTGGCTGGGCAGGATCAGGCCCATGGTGCTGGCTGCAGGCTGAAGTGACCCAATGTCACTCCCAGCATGTATCCTAACACAGCTCAGCCCCCCATCCCTGTCCCCAGCACCCTCCTGCTTAGTGGGGGACATGCCACCTGCAGACATGACCCCAGCCTGCTGACACCGACCCCACAGCATCCCTACGTGCCTCCAGCTGTGCCTCCAGCTGTGCTCCAGAGCCACAGCCCTGTCAGGCTGAGCCTGGGACCTTAATTGCACTTGTGGCTTGCCCTCCCTGCCAGCTCTGCAGGGCCAGACCATCCCCAGCAGCCCCTGTCTCCACTCCCTGCCCACCCGCTGGTATTTTTAGACGGTGTCTCGCCACTGTCTCTGCCTCACCATGAATTATTTAACAGCCAGGAGCATGGAGCTGTGGCTTGGGCTGGAGGCATGGGGGACATTGGGGTGAGGACAGGCAGGTCCTCCCTGGGAGGGGGAGATGTGGTAGGGAGGAGAGGTCCATCCTGTCCTGTCCCACCACATCCCATCCCATCTGGAGTTGGAAAGTGAGGGGAAAACTCTGTGGGTGCTGCACTGCAGGGCCCTGCAGCCAACACCTGCCAGCTCTGATCCCATCCCTGCACAACCAGCTACTGACCCCACACTGAGTGGCCAACACCGCTGTGACAGTCACCCCAGTGTGACCACTGATCCCTGGTGTGTTCCTTGTGATGGGGACCGGGGCATGGAGGCTGCTCACTGTCCCACTGGGGAGTTCAGGGGCTAATCCTGGGTCACTGCATCACCCCCAGATTAGAGAGACTGAGGAAGGGGACAAGCCAGGGGCAAAACAAGCCTAAGAACTGTTCCATGATGTATGCAGTGGGCAGCCCATCCCCTATGCCTCAGTTTCCCCAGAGCTAGAAGAGCTCCTTACTCGGGAGTGTGGGATACATCAGCATCTTTCACGCGCTCTGGTATCCCCATGGGATGCACTAAGTGTCCCCTGCAGTGACAGTGCAGTGCCACCTGCTGTCTCCCAGGGGATCCTGGCATGCTGACACCAGGCCGGGTCCTTGGCTGGGCACCTCGGGGCCAGCGGTGCCCAGGGGCTCCATTCCCAGCACTGATGGGCAGGGACAGTGGCCAGAGCTCCCCCCAGAAGAAGCCACACATGCAAAGGTGTGTCCCCTTCAAGGCCACCATCACGAGCAGCTCATGCTGGTGTTTCCCCAACCACAAATTACCAGAAATACTCATTTAGGGCACTAAAGCAAGAACTCCAGCCATTCAGAGGAAGGCATAACCAACCACAGGGATGCTGGCATTTCCTGGGATGGAATCTCCAGGTGTCACTGCCCTCTCTGCTTCTCTCCTCCCAAAGCCTTGTGACTGTCCCCCAGCAGCAACACCAGCACCCCATCACTGCCTTGGTGGCATCTCACTGACCCCATACCTGTGTGACCTTCTCGGTGACGTTCTGGGTGCGCTCCATCACCTTGTGGGGAGCAATTATCTCGATCTCTGTGGTGGAGCCTGAGCGGTGCTTCTCCAGGTTGAACTCCACAAAGTTGAGCGTGAACTGGGGGATCTGGCTGATGGTCCTGTACTTCATGAGGTCCGAGTCCGAGGTGGAGTTTGGAGGGTTGGGTTTGACATGGGAAGCCTCTGAAAGAGGATGGAGAGGAGCACTGAGAAGAGCAGTGTGAGCAGGAACAGATCCCCAGAGCCCTGACCTCGTGTAGGACCTCCAGGAGCTGGGGACCACCACAAGGTGCCACCACAAGGTGCCAAAATCTGCTTGGCCATAAAGGCTTGACTTCTTCAGGCTGGCTCAGATGTGAGATGCCCAGCCTGGGACACCCGAGAGAGGGCTGTTTTTCCCACACATCACCCATCTTTTCACCATTAAACCTTCTTCAGGGGACTCAGACCAGCTGCCGAAACACAGAGACACTCAGTGTCCTTTGCTACCCCTGACGACTGAAGTGGGTTGGGGACCAACCCACTGAGATTCACCAGGGAGAGATGCCAAAACTGGCATGAAAACAGACAAAGGAGGAGGTAATTCTCCTCCACCCTTGCATGCTTTAGCCTGACAAACGTAGCCCCTGAGCTGCTGTCTTGGTTTTTGGCCACTAAACTGAACCAGGAGTTGGATGATATTCCCACTCAGATGTATCCTCCACCTCCAGCTCCAGGCAGGGAGGTCAGAGCTTCCTCCAGAAGAAGAGCTGTAGTGGGGGTGGATCCTGATATTTCTCCCTGGGGACCTGCCTCTGGGTCACGCCAGGGCAGGACCAGGGAGGAAGCTGTGTGGGTGGTCATTTCATGGTCAGGCTTGTGGCAATGTGTTGTCATGAGTGGGAGCCCGTACCCAGAGCCAGAGCTCCAGGAAGATCCCCAGGAGCTGTACTCAGTGTGTACCAACCCATCTCCTACAAGCAGGGCAGGGTTGTATTGTCCATTTTTTACCCCTTCTAACCCTTGCACTCTGACACTGACCCAAGTGGTGGTGTGGGCAGGAGGTGTCTGAAGACATTGTGAAGGTGCCCAGTTAGCACCAGCCATCCTGCTGCCACCCTTCTCCCTGCTCATGCCCCTCCCCTCCCTCTACATTGTGTCTCCTCCTGAAGGTCCACAACCTGTGACTATTGGAGGATCATGAGTTCCCAGCCCATTTTTACAGCCAGATTCCACAGACCGATCTCTCTCATCCCCAGCTGAGAGGCTTCTCTTTCCTAACCTCCATCTAATTTGTCATCAGCACTCTCCTGAGAACCAGAGGTCTGGACGTGGACAGCATGGTGAAGGATTGTTCCCTCCAGCCCTTCAGAGTGGCCTGGTGGGTGTCTCACCCACCTCCAACACATGGCCACAGCTCACACTGCACATGCCTGCAGGACCCTCCCCTCCCTGCAGGGAAGGTGGGATGGCATCGGGATGCCCCTCACATCTCACACCTCACACGCAAACCACGGATGGCTCCACCTCCAGAGCAGGACCTGCCTATGCAGGGAGTCACATGGACACCAGTGGGTTTTGGGGAGAAGACCCAGGTAATCTCCACTTTGCAGAGGGAACAGAGACCGAGACCTCCCCCCCGAGATGTGCTGAGGCCATCGCCAGGACCCTGACTCCCGCAGTAGAACCGACAGCTCCGGGGTTTTCCCTACCTGAGTTTGCCCTCCTTTCCCTGAATTTTCTCTGGAACTCAGACCTCGCAGCCTCAAAGTTGTCCAAGGAGGAGACCCTGCGGAGGCTGTGGAAGCTGCCCCCGGGGCGAGACCGAAAGAAACCCCACGCAGGGTACGACCCTCGTGGGCCCAGCACGGGAGGCTCTTGTTTCGGGGACGAGTGTTGTAGGGTGGGGTCGGCCTCCAGGCTTGGCCTCCGCTCCTTTTCCAGGAGGGATTCAGTCTCTGACTGCATACAGTTTTCCTTGGGCGATGTCTTCAAGTCCCTCAAAATCAGGGAGTCACCACCAGGCTTTAAGACAGCCAGGAGAAAGCGTTGTATTAGAAGGAGTCCCCGCGTGCTGTGGGGGAAGGTGAGGGAGCCAGGGTAGGTAAGAGGAGAGGCAGAGGGCTGGGAAGCACTGCAGTTCCTGAGGTCATCTCCAGCCTGGATCAGGACCTGCTTTGGAGTGGGGCGACCGAGTCCCTGGGGACTTGGCAGCTCCTACCTCCTACCAGCTCCCGCCGGAGGCTGGGCGGCCGCGGGGAGTTTGCAAGGCGATGCTGCACAGGTGGGAAGCAGGTGAGAGCAAGAGAAGAGGAGACCCTGGGACAGGCTTGCCTGGAGTACCTGCTGTGCCATGCGTTTTTCTGAGATGTCCCTTTGTCCCACCGCTGGGGCTGCCCTTCCCTCCCCTGCTGCAAGAGCTCAGGCCACCACCGAGGGGTTCATGGGAGAGGATGTGCTCTGCACCAGGAAGCACTGGAGGAGCTGCTGGGTTTGCAAATTTGGCCATATTGCTCCTCTTTCTCCTACAGCCACCGTTAACCATGGCTAAACCTTCTTCCCTGGAGACCTGAAGAGTTTCCAGACTTTAATTCCTGCAATGGGGTGTGCAAAGCAGCCACCTTCTGGAGCAGAAACCCATGTGACTGTGTCCCTCCTGTAACACCCACAGGAGGGACTGTGGCACTTCTCACCATTCCTAAGGCTCTTTAGGCCAGGATTTGGGATGGAGAGAGGCTGCCTGCTGGCTGGCCCTGCACCTCTGGGCTGTGCCCTCTTGACCAAGCTCCAGTAAAATGGTGGATCATCAGGTTGTCCTCAATGCACATTTTCCATGTGTGTGCCTTGAGACACTGCAGTGCTGCATGCAGCTCCAGCTTCGGGGTACCCAGAGCTTTTAGCAGTGCTGCTGCCTATAGGAATGATGTAGCCAAAGCACCTGATAACCCTACACACATCTTCAACCTACCATAAGCACAACCTCTGAGAAGACAGGCACCTTCCATCTCGTTAAATCTATGATTTGGGGGAGCAGATTTATCCAGGCTGCCTGGACACACCCAGCACAGCAAGAGCCTGGCACCTGGGGATGCCTCAGCAGAGCAGAAGCCTCCTGCTCACAGCCTTGAGCTGCAGCATTTCAGAAAATGACAGGTCTTTGACTGGAAGTACCCCGAGCACTGTTGACAGCCAGGAAGCCACCAAGAACAGCAATCTCTAAACAAGCCCCACCAACAGTTTTTCAAGGTTGGTGACAGCATCACCCTCCATCATGGGAAGTACAATCTTTGCTGGAGGGCTGAGAAGCTGGACCTGCCTGTGCTGCCTGGTCCCTGCCAGGAAAACATGAGGAAATGAGCCTGCCAGTCCCTGCTCAGAGCACACCTGCTCCACGCTCCTACAGCCACCAGCACGTCCCCTCCTCGTGGTGGGGACAACTCCCTGGAGCTCCACCATCCTGGACAAGCTGCAGGATGGAGCCAGGCCTTCCTCCCCGCTTTGGCACATCTCCCTCTCCCCCCAGGAGCCACGGCATGTGCAGAGCAGCAGGGAGGAGCTGCAGCCCACACCGCCAAAGCACCGCGCTCGCTGCCAGCCCTCGTCAGGGCCAGCGCTCAGCACTGACCCCGAGCCACAGCAGCCAAGGGGGAGTGGGATGGGGACAGCGAGGAAGAGCACTGGGACCTGGCCTGAGGCGTGGGCTTATATCAGACAAAGGCTACGGTTACCTTTCCATAGTCAATGGCTACTCCATCAAACTCACTGGTGGGCAGAGATTTCCGCTGGACTTTGAGTCGCCGCAGGGACGGGAGACTAAACTTCAAACTCCTACCTTCACCTTGTTAAAAAGAAAAACAAAACACAAGAGAGAAAGATGTGACCTAGCTGCATGGGATGGCTGGAGGGAGGCGGGACAGGGGAGAAGCAAAGGAGAATTTTGGGTGGCTTTGGGGGATGCACATGCTGTGTGGCCCTTCCTCCTCCAAAGCACTTGCTATTCCCGTGCCATCACAGCACCATGTGCTCGAGGCAGACCCTGACTTGGCAGCAAGCTCCTCTGAGCTGGAGAAGAGTTCCCTAAAACTGTGGATGTGAGATGGGAAAGGTGCAGAGCATCCCTAAGCCAATTAAGGAGGTTAAAGCCAATTAAGGGATTTGGACCCAGAGGAAATCGAGCCTCTAAATCTCCTTGCTGGAACTTTAGGGAAAAAAAAAAAACCACCACACAATAGAGATGGTAATTTTGAAAGGCATTGAAAGAAAAGCAGTTCTAGCAATTTCGTCCCTGGATTTGTTTTGGATTTTCAGTGAGGGAACCACTGGACCAAACAGGTCCCTTCCTGCCATCACAGGGGACCAGGAGACCACCTCACCAGGGACTGGAGCTGGGACAAGGGCAGCCAGGGCTGCTAGGAGCTGTGAGAGAGGTGTAGGAGAGGAAGAGCTCAGATGTGGAGAGGGCCCAATGCCCCTTGTTGTGACACTCAATGCAAAGTCACTTGTCCTCTTCTAGAGGAGACCATGGTCGGTTGCTACGTCAGAGCTTGTGTCAGCAGCTGGGTTCACACCCTTGGGTCTGGGTCAGCCCTGAAGCTCCTCCAGCAGCACCAACTCTGCTCCCTAACTGCATGAAAGGTGGCCTAAATCCTGGGGCGTGTGGGATGTGGCATGAGCTCCACAAAGACATTGTCCCCTGGGAAAAAGCAGCACGTTGAGGAACTCTGGTTTTGGTAAGATTGGCTTCCCTCATCCAGCCCCAAAACACCACCGAGCTGCTGGGGCAGGGTCCCAGCCTGCCCAGAAGTGCCCCCACCCATGGGGTACCACACAGGCTCCCTCTGCCCACCCCATCCCACTGCCTAGGGCAGCTTTTCAGCTGAAAGAAGAAAAGCATCCAACTTTCCCTGCACACCAATGAGCTGGGGACCAGCAACGCAACCACCTGTGGCTATGCAAGGAAAAACTGAGTCAGAAAACCTGTGCACAAAAGCCTGATCTGGACAGGCACCAGCAGCTCTGGCCTTTCCACACTCCCTGTCACCAGATTGGGAAACCCAAGAAACACAACATCCCTTGGGATGCACAACACAACATCCAACCTGCAGGGAAGTGACAGGTACTCTTGATTTGGGTGCCCTCTGCCAAAGGTATATCTTTGGGTGGGATGGGGTATGGGTGCATCATATGTTGAGATATTCTGAGAGCTGGTGGGGCTGCAAAGCAGCACTGGTGCTGCAATTTCAGATTTCCTCAGCAGGTCATGCACAGAGGGTGGCTGGTACTAAAGCAATCCATCAAAAATATGAATCTCATCACTTCACAGACCTACAAACACGTGCACAGTGATCTGTCCATTCACACTCACACATCCATGAGCCCCCCGTGTGCATGTCTGGCCTGAGCACATATAAACCCACCTAAAACTCTGCGGGTACCTGCTGCATACACAGACACCTGAATGGCTCCAGGATATGGATCTGCACTGAGTGGGAATGCACTGAGACTCACACAGTCCAGTCCAATGGGCAGTGGTCCCCATGGTTCCCTGATGTGGCCCTGGCTCTGATCCTGGTCCTGCTGTGCCACCCCATGTGCCATGGGGGGACAGACCCATGTTGCTCCCACAGCTTTATTTTGAGACCTGTCCAAAGCTTCTCAACTGCACACCCAGAGAATGTCATCATGGAGGCAGAGCTGGGATTATTTCCCTGCCTCAAGTCGAGGTGACCAGCACTGAGGGCTGTGTGGAAGGAGGAGATTTAGCAGTTACAGCTCTTTGTCAGGTCTAACATCTGCATCCTTGAATATCCACATCCCCGAGAGAGCCTCACCACAGCTTCCCTTTGATCCAGTCTTCCCAAAAAAGGGAATTGGAGTTTTCCAACTCGTGAGCCTAGGAGAGTGGGGAATAACCTGAAGCTGGGGCAGGCTGAGACATCGCAGTGCAGCCATCCTCATGCCACTGGCCTGCAGTGACATCCCCACAGCACAGCCACGCTGCTGGTGACACCAAATGTCCCCTGGCCCTCCTGGTGACCCCGCACACAGGTCCTGTCCCACACCAGCACCTCCAGCCCAAGCCAGTGTTAAATATGGAAAAGATCCAGCAATGGGAGGGGTTCACAGAGGGGACTCCACGGCTCCACTCCCAGCGAGACCTCCTCTCAAAAATCACCATCCCATGCAGGGAGTCAGTCCCCAGCCCTGTTCCCCAGCTCTCTGGGATTTCAAAGGGAGCACAGCTGCCTCAAACAGCCTTTTCCCATCCAGCTGGGGTTTGGCTGGACCAGTCCCTGAGCAGGCAGAGCTGCAGCTGTGCAAAAACACAAACCTCTTCCCGTGCAGGATCCTGCCCAGACACAGGCGCATCCTTCAGTGCCCAAGCAAACCAGGGGATGAGGATGCTGCGCTGCTCGCGGGTCCCCACCGCCCCCGGGCACGCACCTTTGTTCCAGCTCTGCGACAGGCGGCGGTGCAGGCTCCGCCCGGTGCTCTTGGCGATGAGCTGTGCCAGGTCCTCGAAGTTGAGGATGAACATGATGACGACGCCTTCCTCGTTCTTCACAGGCACCACGTCCACCAGGCAGCGGAAACACGACGCTGCCGAGCAGAGACAGGCTCAGGGGGGGGATGCACAGGGGATTGTGACCTCCCCCTCCCACCCAGCACCAAACACTTTTGGCAGAAAAGTGGGGTTTTGAGTGCTTTGATGGGTGTAATCCCATCTGAGCCCTGGGAAAGGGCCAGATCCCTGAAGCATCCCAATCACACTGATCACATCTCTTTTTTCTGTCTCAGACAGTCATTTATATTAATGTACTTGAGAGCAGCAATTAAAGAGTGAGTAATTAAGAACTCAGGAAGTCCCAGGTAGTGGTTTAACCTCATTAAGCATCCTGCTGGTAATCACGCAGCAGTTAATTGCCCTGCAATCACCAGGCAGTTTTTGGGGACTGGATGCAGGCAATGGGGGTGAGCCCACGTGGGCAGCAGGACCGGGTGGGATCAGTGTGAGGGTCCCCAAGGACATTCCCTAAAGGCATGGAGAGGTCAGGTATGGCCTTGTCTTGTCCTGCCACGGGGAAACTGAGGCACAAAGGGGGCACAAAGGGGGCACAAGGACTGGCTCAGTGTCGTGGGAGTGATGGAGGCTGTGAGGAGCATCCCAAATATGTCCATAGGGATTTTCCTGTTGAATGTCAGCTCGACCCTATGGCTCTTATGGTGCAGCAGCCAGGCACCAATTAGAGGCAACTGCAAACACCTGCAGGTCTTTTCCAACGCACCAAGTGAAGGATACAGGTGGTTCCCCACCTCCTTTGCCAGCTTTATTCCCACCAAATCCTCAAAAAACCCTACCTCGGGGTATAATCACCGAGTCCCTTCCTTGAGCTGTCTGCTGTTGCTTTGGCACTGATGGCAGCAGCATCCCCCGAACCACAGCCACTGTCACAGTCTGGCAAAACCCCCTGAGCATCCCCAGGCTCCTATCCCAAAACTCCTAGAGATGCTGGAGCACCCAGGTTCCATTCCAGCCGACAGGCACCTCCTGGCAGGGCAGCTTTTGCGGGGTGCAGCTCCCTGCTCTGAGCAGCAGGGATTAGCAGACAGGCAGGGCTGTGCTGCGCTCCCGCTCCGGCCGGGAGGGGCATCCCGGCCTTCCTGCGTATAATTTTAAGGAGCTCAGGGCCTCCCGTAATCAGGAGCAGATGGCCGGCATCGGGCAACTTCAAAATCTGCCCTGACGTCAGGGATGTGCACATACACGGACACACACACGGGCACAAGAAGAGGAAAGAAATGGATATGGTGAAATCGGTTTAAAGACCCTCACAGCCGTGATTTGTTTGTTCTTTCTTTCTCTTCTGTTCACCAAAGGGAGAGAAAATCCAATTAAACGTGTGAGCTGGGGAGGAGAGAGTGGATTTTTGGCAGATAAAGGTGTTTGGGGGGCTGCATGGCACGTGACGGGTTACCTCCGTGTGGAGCAGGAAGAAGTGAGCTCTTTTCTCTCCCCCATCAGGATTTTTAGGGATCTTTAGATGAAGAGAAACCCTGTGAGTGATGCTGAGCCAGTGAGGTGGCACGTGTGACACGGTGCCATCCCCAGGATGCCACAGCTCTGTCGATGCTGGCACTGGTGTGTGCAGGGGCTGTGCACAGGGGAGCCCACTCATGGATGCTTTTTCCTTTGGTGTGTTAGAAAATGTGGAGTTTCTTCCCCCCAGGGGTGATTTTGAAGCATCACTAACTTCTGGAACCCTCACGGTTCATTGGCATGGGCAGCCATCAACTCCACGCTTCCCCCTGGACTGGGAATTCTGATCCAGAGAGCCCAATCCTGGCTCAGGTGCTCTGCCCTCCTGCATTCCTTCACTGCCTCAGTTTCCTTCCCAATTTCCTCCGTGGCAGTGGGAGGGGACGGGCTCTGAGCTGTTCTCAGCAGGGCCGGCTCCTGGCAGGCCCTGTGTGGCATGGGAAAGGGTTAATCCCACAGCCAGTGCTGAACAGCTGAAAACTGGGCCCAGTTACATCCAGTTGGAGGGATATAAGGAGCAGCTGGGAGGTGGCTGGGGGTGGGTTTGGGTGGCAGCTGGTGCCTGGTTTGATCCTGCAAATCTGGGAGGTGCTGAGCTTGAGCAGCCCTGGCCAATATCACTGCGAGCCCCTCACTGATCCCTTCTTAAATTAAATAAAATAGACTATTTCTGTTGGGAGGGAACTACAGCAATAATCTGGTCCAACTGCCTGGCCAATTCAGGCTTGGCCAAAAGTTAATCCCCCTCCAAAACCAGGGGAATCACCCCAAAAGCAGCCCCAACAGGCACAGCCCTGCATGCCAGGAACTCAGTGCCTTGCTCAGACCCACACAGCACAGCATGGAGGTGTCAAGGGAATGAGGGAGTACCAGATTCCCTTAAGCCTGACCCAAAGACAGGGCATTCCCCCAGGATGTGGGCTCTGTGCAGCTGTGATTTGGGGTACCCCCAGCTCTGTGGAGCAGCTGGCAGAGCCGTGGCACCCTCTGCCCTGACTCAGTTTCCCTATGGAGAGCCAGCCTGGGCTCTGGTGAACGCTGAGCCTCCCAGTTCTTCCCAAAAACCAGGCACCCCAGTCCTGCTGTAGCACCAGTGGGCTGAGCCAGCCCCAGGAGGGACCTCCTTGCTCCTTGATCCACTGTCCCCATCCATCTGACTGTGTCTTCCCTTCAGCTGTTCAGCTAATCTGTCTCCATCCATCTAATTTTATCCAGCCACCAAATGATCTCTTGGAGGAGCCCTGGGGGCATTCACAACCTGCCTGTGCTCTGTGGCCACCAGCATGAGGGTGCCTGTGCCCATCTGGGGTGAAACCCAGCCTGGGGGCTGCAGACAGGGCTTGGCAGGTGGGGTACCACATAAATACTGGTCTGAAGGGTCCCACAGCCAATGTGGTGGCCTTGTATGGGCTGGGAAAAGCAGCTCATTCCCTAAACTCCTGGGTTTGATTTCCCAAATTCTCCCAAGCTGAGTGAGCGCCTGGAGCTTTGTGCTTTCTGCCCCACCGTGTCTTCTGACCTTGATAAAAACCAACACTTACTAACATTAAAAATGTCATGCTTGGGGGCCCTCCCTCCCTCTGATCCCCCACAGGCACCGGTGGTTAATGCATTTGTCAGTAATATCAGTATTAAACTAATCAACAGGACACGGGGGTTTCTGAGAGCCGGACACAAGCCAGTATTGTTACGAATATTAAAAAAAGCGAGCTATTAATCTGTGCTTGGAGCTCTTACCCAGGCCTGCCCTCCCCCCGGCCAGGAGATTTAATCTGCAGGGTCTCATGGCAGAGTGGCTAAAGCTACAGTGGTATTATATAAAGGAGCAGAGGAGAGGGGCTGGGAAGGGCACGGAGGGGACGGGGACAGCGATGGGAGCAGAGCTGTGCTCTGGGGATGGCTGGCATGCCCAGAGAGAAGCTTGGAGGACCAAGCTGTGCTCCCATCCTGGGATAAATCAGTGTCGGGGTTGGGTAGAACTTCAAAGGGAAGCGCAGATTGCTGGGAGGCCCTAAAGCAAATCCCTGAGATGGGATGGAAAAAAAAATGGAGATAGAGTCTGAGCTAGTGGGAGATTGGTCACTCTTGGGACCTGGGGTGAGCCCCTGCAGCTCTGCATCCCCCTGCACAGGGAGGGAATGTGCAACCAGGGTTTACCCTGGCCCTTCTCCCCACACCCAGACAGGGCATCAGGAGACTGAAACCCACCAGGACACCAGGCCAGCAAAAATGACCTTATTAAGTAACATCAGCAGGATGGAGGCTCCCCTGTGCAGCAGGGATTCGTGTGCTTACAGGCTGGCTGGAAGCAGCAGTGGAGAGGGAAAACCAGGAGTGTCAGGTGGCTGAGGGTACCCACCAAAATGTGCCCACAAGAAAGGTCCAAGCCTAGCAGGGTGGTTTTGGGAGCAGGTGGAAGGATGCTCTGATCCCCAGGAGCCAAAAGGGGTCCTGGATCAACACAGTGGGTTGGCAAAATTCATCTTAACCTCCTCTGCAAGCGAAGTGAGTGGCCAAGTCTAGGCCCTCAGTCCCTGCCTTGCTAAATCCTGCTGGCTGCAGGAATGGGTCCATCTCAGAGCGGGGCTGTGTGGCCAAACAGGGGCCACACAAGGGTGAGCCTGGGGCCACCCCAAGGCCCTGTTCCCATGGCACATGGGGCCCCCTCCCTCTGGGGATGCAACAGCCATTAGGGGTGAGGCTGGAGAGCTCGGGGTGGGAATCAAGGACTCTGCCAGGGCAGGGATTTCAGGAAAAAGCTGCTCCAGGCAGCATTCTTAGAGGTGCTGGGGATGATCTGGGCCTGTCCTTTTGTTCATGGGACATCAGGTCCAAGCAAAAAGCATCTGTGGAGCAGCAGAGGATGAAAAATGTGTGTCTTGCAGCTCTCTGCCCTGGTCACACTGGCCCTGGGGCACAGCCAGGGCAAGGGGCTGCCTGGAGCTGCAGCACAGCCGTGCCAAGGACGGCAGAGTCGGCTCCACGGCGCAGGATCTCCAGGACAGGAGCTTTTGCCATTGTGAGGCGGGATGTTTATAAGTTCCCATCTGGAGCTTGGCCCTGGTGTGCATCCCTTTCCCGAGGTCACAGACTGACCCTTAAAGCAAACAGCAAACAGCCCTAGCTTGGCATAAACCCCACGGGTTTGTACGAGCCAAGAGCTCAACGTGGGGTTTGGGTTTGTCAGCTGGCTGTGCCTTCCTACTCCTCCAACACCCAAGAAATCCCCTTAGTCCTGCTTGACCCCACCATGAGGCAGGAGCTCCCTGGGGCCAGCACCAAATCCCTGACAGTGCCAGGATCCAGCAGCTGCTGGTGGGATTTGCCCTCCTGCTCCCAGCGCACCCCTCGGGCACGTCACATGTTGGATGGAGAAACCCTGGTTGGATCCATCCCCCTGCCTCAGCCAGGCTTCCTGGCAGCAGCTGCTGGAGAGGAGCAGTGCCATGGGTGTGCCCTGGGCTGGGGACAGAGGGGACATGTCACACGAGTGCCCCTGTCCCCTTTGGGTGCGGTGGCACTTCCCAACCCATGCCTGCCTGGGGGACCTGTTGGGGGGATATGCTGAGGGGCACCCCAATCCTCTCTGCCCCTCCCATTCCTGGAGCCCCCAGGGGAAATCCTGGCACCGGCTTTATGAGTTTAACAGCCTAATCCCAGTGCCCAGTCCCAGTTCCAAGGGGACTGACACGAGCTGCTGCTGGAGGGGACAAGCTGTGGGCTCTGGGGCTGCCCCACCAGCTGCTCCAGCTGTCGCAGCCACATCTCCCCTTTCATATTCATCAGCATCACATTCACGCAGATTAAGCAGAGCGAGTGCCACCAGCTGCTGCTGCTCAGGCCGTGCTGGCCATGTGGCACTCAGCACCTGCGGCCACCTTCCGCTCTGGGCACCTCGTGAGCCTGGCCAGTGGCTTTGCTGCAACGCCCATCACCCCTTGAGAGGGAAAAAAAACCAACCCTGGGTGCAGCTCAGCTCCACCAGCTCCTCGGTGTCGTCCTCAGGGGATGCTGGAGGATTTGAGCTCACCCTGCCCACAGTGGCCAGTGTGTCCCCAGGGCTGGAGGCCACGGCTGCTCCTCGCTGAGGCAGGAGCTGATCTCGTGCTGACCCCCCTGTCTGGGCCAGTTCCAGCTGTGTAGCATCTTGTAAGGAAATTAACTTTTCACTGATCTCCCAGCTTTGAGCTGGGGATTAGAGCCCACACGCGCTGCGAACGGGCTCTTCCCTCTTTCCAAAGCCTTTTTGGGGCTGGTGAGGCAGGGAGGGACAACTGCCCTGCCTGGGGTGGTCCCAGCTGGTCCCACCTTCCCCCACGGGTTCTTAGCTCCGTTTTGGAGCTGGGCTCACTGTTGGCACCCCTGGCTCGTTTGGCTCTGTTTATAATTAGATGATGACAGCATGGGCATGCGGGTGGGGACCGAGCAGCCAGGCTGTCCCCACGGACATCTCCCCACCACTCTGTATCCTGCCTGACCCCAGAACCCACTGACCCAGACACCCTTGGGTGACCCCTTCCTACCCACCTCCACCCACCCCACCCTTGCCCCGCTTGGGTGGCAGATTTTGGGTATAACATTGCCTCTGTCAGCCAGGAAAGCGAGGAAACAACCCTGCGAGCTGCAGAGCCGGGAGTACCGCAGTAATAAACAGCAGGTCGAGGCTGGAGATTGGTGCTGCTGGTATGAAAAAGAGGACAGGCAGGTTCGGAGCTCCGCTGGCTAATTAAGCAGCAGCTCCCTGTAATGCAAAAGCCTTTTCTTTGCCGATAAGACCCATTTATAATGGGCCGAGCGGTCGCAGGCTGAGTGCTGGGGGGAAACAATTGGAAAGCATGCTGCTGGTGGGGTTGGGTTTTAAAAATAGACATGAAGGGTTTGCTTCTGGGCAGGTTTTTTTTATTTTTTTCCCCCTCTTTTTTAATAAAAAAGACAAGCAAGCAGCTCAGAGCTGCAATGAGAGTTCCCCATGGCCTAGAGGAAGAGCAGGGCTCTGAGGACAGCACCGAGCATCCCGTGAGCTCAGCAGGAATGCTTCAAAGCAGGGAGCATGGTGATGGATCAGGCTCGCAAGCCAAGTAGTCCCTAGGGAGGGAATGGGAAACTATCCTGAGGGAGAGAGGGAGGGAGGGAATGGAAGAGGGCTGCACATGCTGTCCTTGCCACAGCCAGTGCATGGCCACGCAGTGGCACTGGGGTGGGAGCAGGGGGACAGCGTGTGCCACTTCTTTGTGTGTCTCCTGCACTGTACTGGGCTCTGCCAGGCCCTGCAGCTGCTGGAGGGGGGGACTTGCACCCAGACCTGGCACCACTCATGGCCCCTCTCCACCCAGGAGTGCCCCAAAGGAAGAGCCTCGACCGAGTGGCCTGATCCTGTCACCACACAGGGTCAGGGATAACACGGAGAGGTGCTGCCAGTGAATAACTCCAGGCACCTGGATTCCAGCCCGGGAGATAGGGTCTGGGAGGGAGGCCAGGACACCCGGGTGCCAGCCCCCAAGATAGGGTGCTGGGCTGGCAGCCAGGGTTCCTGCCTGCTCCTTCCACCTTCCAGTGGTTCTCCTCTAACTGGCTGCCCAGGAGCTGCCAGCAGTGGGGTGCAGCAAGCCAAGCTCCCATCAATACAATCTGAAGCAATAGGAAAGCTCCACAGGTTAAAAAAAGGAAACACTTCATATTTTTAACCTCCCGTGAGCATCAGACCTGCATTTCCCTGCCTCTGGGAGCCCTGGCCACTGCTGTTTTGCAGCATCAAGCACTAAATATTTATTTAACTTCCTGCCGTATTAGAACTAATCACTCGTATTTTCCATCAAAGCTTCATTTTCATCTTAACGTAATTCCATCTGTGCACGCACAGCCGCATCCTGCTCACTGGAAAGGAGCTCTGAGGCCATTGCCTGCACCCACTCTCAGCAGAGATGGAGGTTCTGTCTCATCTCATCTTGGAGCACAGACTGGGAGACCTGTGTCCCAGCCTGGCCTCTCCATGGATTCTCATTCCTGGTGCAGGGATCCCGCAAGCAATGACACAGCTTGTCCCAGGAGCTCCAAGCCACCCCCAAGGGCTCACAAATGACCTGATTCCCAAATAATCTGGCAACATCCTCTACCACTCAAGGTCCCAGTGTGCTCCGCGACAGCAGAGATGCCTCCATCCCACCAGGAGCCACTCTGGATTTTTGCTCTCAGCAAAGCCCTAAGCCTGGCTGCAACCCTGATGCCCTGGTAGCACCAGATCCTGTTTGGCTTCTCCCAGCCCGAACGCAGGGCAGGTCACACCGCCCGCCGCTGGATCAGCCCACAGAGCCACTCTTACTGTCTTTGCGGTAGTAGAGGATCTCCAGCTTGCACTCCTCGGAGCCCAGCAGGGCCTGGGTGAGCTGGGCAATGGAGCTCTTGGTGGTGTCGGGGCCAGTGAGGAAGTCGCAGGTGCAGGGCTGCTGCATCACCTCCACGCGGGAGTAGCCGAACATCTCGCAGAAGCCGTCGTTGCAGTAGATGATGGCGCAGTTCTCCATCTGCGCGTTGGCAATGAGGAACTTGCGGTCTGCGGGGAGGCAGGAGAGCACCCGGCTTAGAGGGGTGGTGGGGACCCACAGGGATTGAGGACAGCCTGGGTGCACCTTGTGGTTTTGGATGTCACCCGCTGTGTGCAGAGACAGGCTCCCTGGGGACACTGGTGACAAGTCTGGGGGGAGAGTGGCTGACCTCAGCCCTGACCTCAGCCCACACCGCCCCAGGTACCGCTCTGCTCTTCAGAGAGAGAAAGCGTCCCCAGTTTAACGTGAATTTGTGACTGTGGGGACAGGGGGACCCAAAGGGGGGGTTTCTCAGTAGAGGCAGTTTTGCTGTGATTGGCCAATCCCTGCAGCCTTGACATCTCACCACTGGCATGTGGGGACTCTGCTGTCTAATGGGAAATCTGTCCCTGACCGGCACTGCAGGCAGAGGGGAGAGCTGCAGCCTCTGTCCCTTCCCAGGAGCTTATCAGGGACCTGAGTTATCTCAGAGACTTTCCACCCTTGCTCAGATTTGACTGAAGTCAGGCAAGGGGCAAGAGGAGGAGTGAGTGTGAGGCTTGGCTTCATGGGAAGCAGGGGTGAAACCCATCACAGTAATGATTCTCCTAATGTTTTATAGGATAATTGTGCCTTTGGGCTGAGGGTGAAATCCAGACCTTGCTGGGCTTCATGGCCCCTGTGCTCAAAAAGCAAAGTGCCCAAGGAAAAGGGAAACTGAGGCAGAGAGTGGTGCTGCCCCATTCCCTCCTGGCACTGCAGCCACTCAGGCTGGGCTGGGGCCAGACTTGCTGCCTTATTTGCTGCCTCAGACTTGCTAATCCTTATTTTGGGGTGAGCTCTGATTTGGTTTGATTTTGTGGTTTGTTTTTTTTAAGGATATTGGGGAGTGCTGGGCTCTGGGACAGGTTTGCTGTGATGTGACAGAGGGCTGGATGCTTATGTGGTGAATGCCACGTCCCCCCCAGCACCATCTCCCTCAACATTTGGCATCAGCTCCAGGCTGGAGCTGAAGGCAAGTCTGAGCAGAGGGTCTATTTGGAGGCTGCCTCCCAGCCCAGACCCCAATTAATCTCCTGGATTACCCAGGAATGGCATCTGCAGCTTGCGTGCTCCAGAACCGTGCTGCACTCCAGCCTCCCCGGGAATTTCACCCAAATGCAAGAGAAACCTCTGCACAGCTGTGGCACCAAGCGCCTGCTGGGCTGGGGGGACCTTCCCAGCCACATCAGGGCTCTCCCCAAAGGCACCTGCAGAGTTCCAGCTCTGCAGGATGCCTCCCAGTAAAACCAGTGTCCCCAGGGATGCTGCACAAGTCTCCTGCCTCATTCCACCCTCTGACAGCCCCTTGGTGGCCCTTTATGGGGGACTCCCACTCTGGCACCTTTCCCTTTCCCACACAGGTGCCAATGCTGCAAACACCACAAACCACCACAGGCAAATGTTTCCCAGTTCCTTCTTCCCGATCCTTCTATATCCAAATTGCTTTGGAAGACAGCACAAGGAGGGGACCTTCTCCCAAAGCCCTACTCGTAGCTGGGGCACACTCCCCACCTGTGAGGAACAGTTTCCCCATCCAGAATCAGCTCCATGGACTGGATCCAGTGTGGATCCTGGCTGGGCTGGCGCAGGGCAGGATTTACAGGGCTGGCAGGGCGCCGGAGCGAGCTGTGCTGAGCACAGGGATGTGACCAAGACCAGCATGGCAAGGAGCTGCAGAGCTACGTCTCCTTGGGGCTTTTTACACCCCCAATTTCCTTTCTGTCCTGCCCTCACCTGCAGATTTTCCCTTGGCCCCACAGTAGCAGGGCTCTGCACCAGCCGTGGCAGGGAAGAGTTGAGCTGCAAGGGAGACTCACCAAGGAGCAGCTACACCCATGGGAGCTGCGGTGCTGGGGCTGAAAGCACCCACAGGCGTGGAAGAACTCACTGCCTGTAGCAAAGATATATTATGTGTGCTGGTTTGGTGTCTCCCAACACCTGTCACAGCACGAAAGTGCCGCGAGGGAGCGTGGGGTGATGTTTCGGCAGAACCCAGCTGATGCCCGACATGGCTGGCAGGGTGCAGGCAGGGGACAGGGGGCCTGGCCGCGTCCTCGCTGTCACTCCTCACCGCGTGGCCCCGCTGCTCCCCAGCCGCCGCTTCCCAGGGGGAACTGATAGGAACCAGGGACAGTTTTTCTCACTTTCCATCCCCAGAGTCACGTCAGTCACTGCCAGGCCAGGCAGCGCAGATCCTGCAGGGATGGCAGCGCCAGGGAATTTACCCACTCGGGAAACTTGGACACCAGAGAAAACCCACAGTGAGCCGGGGCAGTGCGGGGTGCACAGCCCGGGCACCCCACAGCAGCCCCCCGAGCTCGGTTTTTGGGGAACCCCGGTCCCCTCCCGTCATCCCCAGCATTGTAGGGGGGACCCAGCCCCGTTGGGGTGTCCGGAGAGTGGGAGCGGAGCCCCCGCGCCCCCACGCCCCCACCCAGCCACACGCAAACCCCAGCGCTCCCCGATGTGCACGGACTTTTCGCTGTATTTGACACGAAACCAGCCCTAAAATTCACATGAAGGGATTACTCGGAGCAACAGCAAATGGCAACATTTCACCAGGGACGGCGGCCGCCGAGAGCGCGGAGTTGAAGGCAAACAGGCAGCGAGCCCGACTGCGCTGGGGTACACCCCGTCCCCCCTTCCAGCCGGCCGGGACCCCCTCCCCGCCAGCCCGGCCACACCGTCCCAGCCCGGGGACCGGGGGGGTCGCGGTGTCCCCAGTCCCCGGGGAAACACCGAGCCCGGGATGGCTCGTCCCCCTGTGTCGCCCTGTCTATAAATACCCGCGGGGACACTGCCTGGCTGTCGCCCACCCCTCTCCCCGCTCGGGAGGTCACAGGGGCGCCTCCGCGGCCCCGGGGACAC